>VZQC01006976.1:148519-230926 GCA_009823505.1 Rhizomys pruinosus
TCCAAATGAATTTAAGAACTTTTGTTTCCAAGCCTGTGAAGAAACTCTTGGGGATTTTGATTGGGATTGCATTAAATCTATACAAGAGTTTTGGTAAAATGGACATTTTTACAATGTTAATTTTCCCAATCCATGAGCATGGGAGGTTTTTCCATCTTCTGAGGTCTTCTTCAATTTCTTTCTTTAAGGGTTTAAAATTTTTGTTGTAGAGGTCTTTGGTGTCTTTGGTTAGGTTTGTTCCTAGGTATCTTATTGTTTTTGAGGCTATTGTGAGTGGGAAGGTCTCTTTGAATTCTTTCTCCAGTTGCTTGTTCTTGGTGTAAAGAAAGGCCATTGATTTTTTAAGGTTAATTTTGTATCCTGCCACTTTGCTGAAGCTGTTAATCGTTTCTAGGAGTTTTCTGGTGGAGTTTTTTGCATCTCTTAAGTAAACAATCATATCATCAGCAAATAGGGATAGTTTGACTTCCTCTTTTCCAATTAGTACTCCTTTAATATCCTTTTCTTGCCTTATTGCTCTAGCAAGTGTTTCAAGCACTATATTGAAGAGGAGTGGTGATAGGGGGCAGCCTTGCCGAGTTCCTACCTTTAAAGGGAATGTTTCCGTCATTTCCCCATTTAGGATGATATTGGCTGTGGGTTTCCTGTATATGGCTTTGATTACATTGAGGAATGATCCCTCCAATCCAATTCCTTCTAGGACTTTAAGCATGAAGGGATGCTGGATTTTGTCAAAGGCTTTTTCAGCATCAATTGCGATGATGGTGTGGTTTTTGTCTTTGATTCCGTTTGGAAATAGGATGATTTGTGCAAATTTTGCTGATTTTAGGCTTGGTGGGAGGTGAAATAAAACCTTCATGATTCATTTGATGAATAGTTACCATGATTGTCCAGTTGTGTATACGTGGTGACGCACACTTGTGATCCTAGCACTCGGAGGTGGAGCCCAGAGGTAGGTTCGGTTATCTTCAGCTACATAAAGAGTTTGAGGCCAGCCTGGGTTACATGAGATCTCCTCTCAAATAAAGAAAAAGAGGCAGGCAGATCTCTGAGTTCAAGGTCAGCCTGGTCTACAGAGCAAGCTCCAGGCCAGCTGGGACTAAAGGGAGACCCTGTCTCAAAAATAAACCCCCCCCAAAAAAAAGAAAAGGAAAAGAAAATTATTCTGATTGGCATAAGTAGATATTAATGTAGGTTTCTGAACCTCACTGAACGGAGCCTCCAGTAAAAAAAATCTATGACTAAGTCTTGAGTCTTTCATTTTTTTTTTTAAATTTATTTTATATGTATAAGTGTTTTGCCTGCGTGTAAGAACATCTGTGTGTGCAACACCAAAAGAGGGCATTGGACCCCCCAGAACTGGGGTTACGAATGGCTGCTGACTGCCATGTGGGTCCTATGAACTGAACCACGTCCTCTGTAAGAGCAGACAGCGCTCTTAACCACTGAGCCATCTCTCCAGCTCCTAAGGTTTTTGTTTGTTTGATTTGTTTTTGGTTTTCTTGTGATAGGGTCACCTTCTAGCCCCTGCCAGTCTGCAACTCACTATGTAGACCAGGTTGGCCTCATCTCAAAGCCATCTGCATGCACCACCACACCCCACCAGCCCCTAAGTTTTGAGTTTTATGCCATCTTCCCTCATTCCCATGGGAATGGATTGGGATGCGAGGAGGAGGTAGCTGGGCTTCCACCTGGCAGACAACATAGAAATGTAGGACTAATTTAAAAATTGAATTCCTAGTGGGCATGGTGGCACACGCCTTTAATCACAGACAGAGGCAAGCAGATTTCTGAGTTCAAGGCCACCCTGGTCTACACAGTGAGTTCCAGGCTAGCTGGTACTAGAGGGAGACCCTGTCTCAAAAAGACCAAAAAAGGGGCTGGAGAGATGACTGAGCAGTTAAGAGCACTCACTGCTTTTGCAGAGGACCCAGGTTCGATTCCCAGCACCACATGACGGCTAAGAACCGGGCGTGGTGTTGCATGCCTTGTGAGTTCAAGGCCAGCCTGGTCTACATAGCGAGCTCCAGGCCAGCTGGGACTAAAGGGAGACCCTGTCTCAAAAGAGACAAAGAATTAATTCCTGTTTGTTTATTTATTCATTCATTGAATCAGGGTCTTGTTGTATAGCCTGGGCTAGCTTCAGACTCTTCCCAGATTCAGCCTTTCAAATGCTTGGATCATGGGCCCGCACCTTTCCTTTATTTGTCTGTTTTAGGCATAGAATTCTAGACTTTTACCATCCCGTGTCCAGCGTGGCAAGAAATGAAATGAGGCATGTGTGTATTGCAGGGTATCATGTGCTATTTCAGTACTTTCTGACTGACAGCTCTGGCAAACTCAGAAACAAACAGTTCTGTTTTCCAGAGTTTGGTGGTTGAGTAAAAGATTGTGCAACCACCAGGAAACAGGAAAGGCCGGAGAAAAATATCCTTGCTGGAGGAGCAAAGAAACACACCTGCCCTGCTGTGGCCCAAGGGTCTCTGGCCTGCAGCTAGCTGCCCCAGCCCTGCCCTGTCTGTTGCCCTGCACTGTTTTTTTTTTGTTTGTTTGTTTTTTGGGTTTTTTTTTTGGTCTTTTTGAGACAGGGTCTCCCTGTTGCCCCAGCTGTCCTGGAACTCACTCTGTAGACCAGGCTGGCCTTGAACTCACAAAGATCCACCTGCCTCTGCCTCTCAAGTGCTAGGATTAAAGGCCTGCGCCACCACGCCCGGCTGCCCTGCACTGTTTTACTATCCACTGCTGTCACAAACTTGCACTTTGTCAGAAACATTGAATATGATTGCATGTTATCTTTGGCCACCTGGGTGGAAGAAAGGTCCCTTCCTGGAGTGGAAGGGGCAGGTGCCCCAGTCCTGGAGGGTCTTCCTGAAGTTCCAGCTGTCCTGGAAGTCATTATGTAGACCAGGTTGGCTTTGAACTCACAGAGATCCACCTGCCTCTCCCTCTTAGACAGGAGGTGGGGGAACAAGGGAACCATCCTGGGCTTCAAGGTCAGGAGTGTTCCCTGAAACAATGTGGGGTGATGCGCAACAGCCCTTAGCCAGGACGCACGTGGAGAATGGAGCCGGGAGGACATGGCGGAAGCTCCACTCCACCTGTGATGTTCGAGGTGCTCCCGCTGCCCGATCCAGCATCCACGCAGGTGTCTGGCACCTGGAGGTGGCCTTAAAGTTAGCAATGACACTGAGCATTTGTTCAGAACTTGCCTTTCTTGAGCGTTGCCTGTCTCACTGCCCTTATATTTGGTCTTAGCTTTCAATTTTTCAAAATTAATTAATATTTTGTCTTTTTGAGACAGAGTCTCACTATGTATCCCTGGCTGACCTAGAACTTACTATGTAGACCAGGCTGGACTTAAACTCAGCAATCTGCCTGCCTCTACTTTCTGAGTGCTGGGTTTAAAGATATTCACCCTAATGACCTGGCCTTTACTTGGATTTTTAATTTTTTGTACGTGTTTGTGTGTGTGTGTTTGTGCATGTGAGTACAATACTTGAAGAGGCCAGAAGGGGGCGTTGGATCCCCTGGAGCTGGAGTTAATGTGTGCTTGTGAGTTGCCCAATGTGGGTGCTGGGAACTGACCCTTCATGCTTTTATTTTATTTTATTTTTAATTTAATTTTTTTTTTTGAGACAGGGTTTCCCTATAGCCCCAGCTGGCCTGGAACTCACTCTGTAGATCAGGCTGTCCTTGAGCTGACAGAGATCCACCTGCCTCTGCTTCCCAAGTGCTGGGATTAAAGGTGTGCACCACCATGTACCTTCATGTTTTGAGAGTGATTCAAATGTCCGAATCTAACTTTGCTAAGGGAACTGTGTAGACTAAGAGAAGTGTAGGAGATGCTTGACAGTTTCAGCTGTCAACTTGACACTCCTGGGTAGAGGGAGCCTCAGGTGAGGCATCCCTTCCATTGGACTGGCCCATGGCCATGTCTGGGGGGTTGGCTATTTATTTATTTATTTATTTATTTATTTATTTATTTATTTTTGAGACAGGGTTTCCCTGTAGCCCCAGCTGGCCTGGAACTCACTCTGTAGACCAGGCTGGCCTTGAACTCACAGAGATTCGCCTGCCTCTGCTTCCCAAGTGCTAGAATTAAAAGCGTGCACCACTATGCCAGGCTTTTTGTCTTTGTTTTTTATTTATTTATTTATTTATTTATTTATTTATTTATTTATGGCATTTTCTTGATTGTTGAGTGATGTGGGAGGGCCCAACCCACTGTGGGCGGTGCCACCCCTGTGCCCCAGGGGCTGAGTTGAATAAGAAAGCAGGCCAGAGAAGCAAGCCAAAAAGCAGCATTCCTCCATGATCTGTGCTTCAGTCCCTGCCTGACTTCCCTTGGTGATGAACCATGACCTGGAAAATGGAAGATAAAATAAACCCTTTCTTACCCAAGTTGATTTAGTCAGTGTTTTTATCCACAGCAATTTAGCAAGTAGGACAGAGACCCACTTCATCAGAGGCCTTGTGGTTTTGAGCCCAGGCTGACCTTGAACACATTGTCTTGTCTCAGCTTCCAAGGCACTGTGCTTACAGGCTTGCACCACTTCGCCTGGCACTCACATGACTAAGTTAATAGTGACTCTCAGCTGGGCATGGTGGCGCATGCCTTTAATCCTAGCACTTGGGAGGTAGAGACAGGTGGATCTTTGTGAGTTCAAGGCCAGCCTGGTATACACAGTGAGTTCTAGGACAGCTGGGGCTACAGGGAGACTCTGTCTCGAAAAGACCAAAAAAAAAAAAAAAAAAAAGTGACTCTCAAAGTCTAACAAGTCAACTCAGTTGGTTCCCTGGGTTCTGGGCCAAGCTGGTGTGGAGGCGTTGAATTGCAAGAGCTGTTTGTAAGCTGTTCGTATAGGGTAAGGGACTTGCTTGCCATCAGACAAAACCAGAAGGCTTGCTCACCTGGCATGCATGAAGTTTCAGCAAGTAAATAAACAAAAAGCTTGCTAACTTGACCAGATTTTAGGGCTGGATGTAGATTAATGGTAGGGTACTTGCCTGGTATGTGCAAGGTCCTGGGTTCAATCCCTAGCAATACACAAACACAAAAGATAAGACCTGGAAAGAGAAGTATGTGGTGGCTTCTTCCAGGAAATACGTTCCCCCCACGCCCCAGCAGGGGCCCCTGGTGATGCCAGGGCATCTTTCTAGTGATCTTGCCCAAATTTACCACTCTGGGAACTTTGCAAGCAGCTGGGTGGGTGTTTCTTGTCAGTTTCAGCAGAGCCCTGCATTCCTACCTGTCAGTAAGAAGTAATGTAGTTTTGAGTCCAGTAACTCAGTTTTTTAATCCCCTGCATTCCTGAGCCTTATCTAGAAACTGGACCCTAAATCTGTGGGTTGCTTCGGGTGTAGTGATTCCAGAAATCAGGTCCAGTGTAGGGCCAGGAGAAAGTTCTTATCTGCGAGCTGGCAGGGCTGCTTATCTGAGCTGTGAGAATGTACATAAAGGGCTTAGTTGTTAAAGCTTCTTTGTAAAATCAAATAGCATTGGTGAACCATAGCGTGCTGAGACAAAGTCAGACTGACCCTCCATGGTAATTTTCAGAAGTAGAAAAGAAAATGGATTATTTTGGCCCTCTACTACAAGAACAAGACATCCTGCACACACATCCCCATCCCACCATGGTCTCATATAGCCTCGCCTGACCTTGAAATTCTGATGATCCTGCCTCCGCCTCTAGAGTGCTGGGATTAACAGGTGTATACATACAGAGCTTCATGTATGCTAGGAAAGCACTCTACCAACTGAGCTATAGCTCCACTCTCTCTTTCTTAAAAAAAGAGATTATTATTATCATTATCATTATTATTTTGGTCTTTTGAGACTGGGTCTCCCTGTAGCTCCAGCTAGCCCAGAACTTGCTATGTAGACCAGGTTGGCCTGGAACTCACAAAGATCCACCTGCCTCTACCTCCTGAGCTCTGGGATTAAAGATGTGCACCACCATGCCCGGCATAAAGATTGAAATTTTTTTTTAGTTTTTTATTTTATTTATTTTTTATGTGTATGAATGTACTGTCTGCATGTATGTTTGTGCACCCATGTAGTGCAGTGCTGCGGAGGTCAGAAGAGGGCGTCGGATTCCCCTGGAACTGGAGTTAAAGACGGTTCTCAGCTGCCATGTGGGTGCTGGGGATTAAACCCAGGTCCTCTGCAAGAGCACTTGGCGCTCTTAACCGCTAGGCCATCTCTCTAGCTGCAAAGACTGAATTTTTAAGTGTAGGCATGTGTGAGTGAATTCAGGTGGCCATAGGGACCAAAGGGGTTGGATATTCTGGACCTGGAGTTCTAGGCAGTTGTGACCTACCTGATGTCGGTGCTCAGAACTGAACACCAGGCCTCTACAAGAGCTGAGCCATCTCTCTAGCTGCCACCCCCCTCCCCGAAACCTCTTCTTTCTTTTTCTTTTGGAGATGGGCTCTCTTTATGTAACCTAGGCTGGCCTCAAACGGGCTCTCTTTATGTAACCTAGGCTGGCCTCAAACTTACTATGTAGACTAGGCTGGCCTTGAACACAGTCTTTATACCCCAGCCTTTGGTAAGTTCAGGGAACAATTTCCTGATTTTGAGTTTAAATCAGAAGTTAGTGGTTCAAATTAAAAGATGCTCATTTTAAGATCCATTCCAACTCAGATTGGGACTCCCTGTGGAATTTGAATTTAGAGGAAACAGCTGGTCATGGTGGCGCACACCTTTAATCCCAGCTCTTGGGAGGCACAGGCAGCAGATCTCTGTGAGTTCAAGGCCAGCCTGGTTTACAGCAGCTCCAGGCCAGCTGGGACTAAAGGGAGACTGTCTCAAAAATACCAAAAAAAAAAAAGAATTTAGAGGAAACAATACCCTTATGAGACAGAAAACTGGGCAAGGTGGGAGGGTGTAGGTTATATGTTAGAAGGATGATGGTTACCTTCTGGAAAGAGAGAATAAGAAACACCCGAAGGCCAGTGATTCCTGGGATGGTTGGGCTATAGATAACTCATGGTTCCCTCCCTAGGGTCCAACCCATGGGTGTGGCTGTGGGGGAGAGGGAGAAGAGATTGTTAGGTGTTAGGTTGCTGAGATGGCAGAGAAACAGCCATAGAGAAAAGGCAGCCTTATCTGGGAATACTGCCTTCCAGAACACTCCCAGGGAGTAGCCACTGGGGTAGGTGGGACAGATAAGCTCACCAAAGAATTTGGTCCTCACTCAGACCCCGCCTGTCTGGGCTTGGGAGAACACCAATAGGTTTAAATAAAACTTACTTATTGATCTTAGATTTTATGGAGGAAACACTGCGTCCTAGTTTGCTTTCTATTGCTGTGATAAGCAACCTGAGGAGGAAGTTTACTATGTAGTCGTTTATCAAGCCAGGCCACCGCAGAAACCCAAGCAGGAACCTGGTGGCAGAAATAAGCACAGACCATGGAAGAACGCTGCTTGCTGGCTTGCTCTCTGGCCCATGACCAGTCTGCTTTCTTATAAAACCCAGGACCACCTCCCAGGACGGCACTACTCACAGTGGGCTGAGCCCTCTCACATCACACAGCATCAAGAACATGCCATATCCATATACTTACAGGCCAATACAATAGAAGTAATGCCCCAACTGAGGTTCCTCTTCCCAGGTATGTCAAGTTGACAGACACTAAAGCTATCCAGCACAATTGACCCCTTGTCAACTTGGCACACAGCACATCACTATTAAACATTACCTTTCTATTTCTTTTTTTTTCATTATTTAGAGAATACTTTATAGTTCTGTTACCAAACCCATGTAGATAAGCCCTTACATATTTAATACAGTGTGTTACCCTGTACAAATGGAAAAAAATTAAGTTTAAGTTGGGTGTGGTGGCGCATGCCTTTAATCCCAGCACTCAGGAGGCAGAGGGTGGATCTCTGAGTTCAAGGCCAGCTTGGTCTACAGAGTGAGTTCCAGGACAGCTGGGGCTACAGGGAGGGAGACCCTGTCTCAAAAAGAGTCCCCCCCCCCCAAGTTTAACATTTCTAGACCAATATGGCTGTTAATTTCTGTACAATACTAGCTCAACACTGTAAACTTTAGGGATACTTTTTTTTTTTTGGTCTTTTTGAGACAGGGTCTCCCTGTAGCCCCAGCTGTCCTGGAACTCACTTTGTAGACCAGGCTGGCCTTGAACTCACAGAGATCTGCCTGCCTTGCCTCCCAAGTGCTGGGATTAAAGGCATGCGCCACCACGCCCGGCTGGGATACTTTTTTCCAAAGTTGATACACAGCTAAAGTTTTCAAAAACTCAAAATTATGTGTGTGTGCATTTATATACAATTATGTGTGTGCATTTATATACAATTATGTCTGTATGTGTGTGCATTTATATACAATTATATGTGTGTGTGCATTTATATACAAAGATCAATAATAGCAGTATATTGTGAATCAATAGCAGCAACAGCTTTTCCAGGTTCTGCAGTCATTTGAACAAAATTGTAGCCACATCCAGCACACCCTTTCTATTTCTTCTCCCCAAGATCTCATGTTAGTAAAACTTTAAAAGTCCTAGTCTTTAAAAATTCAAGCCGGACGTGGTGGTGCATGCCTTTAATCCCAGCACTTGGGAGGCAGAGGCAGGCGAATCTTTGTGAGTTCAAGGCCAGCCTGGTCTACAGAGTGAGTTCCAGGACAGCTGGGGCTACAGGGAGACTCTGTCTCGAAAAGACCAAAAAAATCAAATACTTAGCCGGGCATGGTGGCACATGCCTTTAATCCCAGCACTCAGGAGGCAGAGGCAGGTGGATCTCTGTGAGTTCAAGGCCAGCCTGGTCTACATAGCGAGCTCTAGGCCAGCTGGGACTAAAGGGAGACCCTGTCTCAAAAAGACTGGGGGTGGGGGGGAGTTGTTTTTAGCTGGGTGTGGTGGCGCATGCCTTTAATCCTAGCACTTGGGAGGTAGAGGCAGGCACATCTTTCTGAGTTCAAGGCCAGCCTGATCTACAGAGTGAGTTCCAGGACAGCTAGGGAGACCCTGTCTTGAAAAGACAAAAAAAAAAATTTTTTTTTTTTTTAAGTTTCTTAACTGTGGATGCCTGTAAAATCTAAAACAAGTTACGTACTGGGCACACTTAAATAAAACCAAAGTCCAGCCGTGTAGCTCACTCAGCTCAGTGTTGGATAGCTTAGACTTGCTTATGATCTTCCAGGCTCTGAGGGACTTGGGCACATTGTAATCCAAAAACCCTAGGAAGGGGTGGGATATATAGTTCAAGTGGGAGACCACTTGCCTAGAAAGGGCCAGGACTGAGGAAAGAAAAAAAAAAAAAGAAAAAAGCAGAAAAGACCCCAGGAAAATCACATGGAGAGAACTCAAGCAGATCATTCACTGAAAAAGAAATTTGCAGGTTATGGTGGCGCACACCTTTAATTGCAGCACTTTGGAGACAGAGCCAAGTGGGAACTCTGTGAGATAGAGACCATCCTGGTCTACATATCAAGTTCCAGGCCACCTGGGCTATATAGAGACCAGAGAGACCCTGTCTTCTTATCTTTTCTTTTTTTTCTTTTCTCTTTTTGAGGTCTTTGTCTCTGCCTCCCAAGTGCTGGGATTAAAGGCATGTGACACCACTCCCAGCTGGAGACCCTGTCTGATAATGACCAAGAAAACAAACAAAAACCCCTCAGTGATCAACAGTACATATATAAAACTTTTTTTTTTACCTTCACTAATAATAAAGAATGAGTCTTGAAAGATTGAGTATCCTTAAAATTTATTTTACGTGTAGGGCTGGAGAGATGGCCTAGTGGTTAAGAGCGCTGATTGCTCTTGCAGAGGACCTGGGTTCTTTTCCCAGCACCCACATGGCGGCTGAGAACCATCTTTAACTCCAGTTCCAGGGAAATCCGACGACCTCTTCTGACCTCCAAGGCATTGCACGACATGGGTGCACAAACCTACATGCAGACAGTACATTCATACACATACAAAAAAAAAATTATTATTATTATTATTTTTTGGTCTTTTCTACACAGGGTCTCCCTGGAGCTCCAGCTGTCCTGGAACTCACTGGACCAGGCTGGCCTTGAACTCACAAAGATCAGCCTGTCTCTGCCTCCTGAGTGCCAGGATTAAAGGCGTGGGCCACCACGCCTGGCAAAAAAAAAAAATTTTATGTGTATGAGTGTTTTGCCTGCATGCGTGCAAATGCAGTCATGAGTGCAGTGCCCACGGAAGCCAGATGAGGATATCAGATCCCCTGGAACTGGAGTCGTGGACAGTTGTGAGCCATCGTATGGGTGCTGGGAACCAAACCTGAGTCCTCTGGAAGAGTAGCCAGTACTCTTAATGGCTTAGTCCATGAGTACCTATTTTTGCAAAAATGGAAAATAATATTTTGGGGGCAGGTGAGATGGCTCAGCAGATAAAGGTACTTGCCACCCAGTCTGATGGAGTGAGTTCAATTCCCATGTGGTAGATAAAGAGACTGACTCCCACGAGTTTTTGTTTGACCTCCACTACATGCTGGGATAACCATGTACATGTACTACTACTACTACTACTAATAATAATAATAATGTGAGAAGCTGTTATGACATATACCCGAAATGCCAGTACTCCAGAGGCTGAAGCAGGAGGATTGTTGCAAATTGGAAGCTGGTTTGGGCTACATAGGGAGACCTTGTCTAAAAAAAAAAAACCTGAACTCAGCAAATAAGATAGAATAGTTTCAAAATAGGCAAATGTTCCAAATCAATAATTCTCCAAATAAGATCTACAAATGGCGACGAGCCCATGAAAAGACTTTAATTTGTTCTGGACCAGATCCACATCCAAGGACCAACCAAGGAGATGACCAGAGGAAGGAATCTTTAAAAACATTTTATTTATTTTTATTTTACGTGTATGTGTGTTTTGCGTGCCTGTGGGTAGGTGTACCTGTGTTGTACAATGGCCATGGAGGTCAGAAGAGGGCTTCAGATCTCCTGGAATTGGAGTTAGTTGTTAGCCATCATGTGGGTACTGGGAATCGAACCCAGGGCCTCTGCAAGAGCATCCAGTGCACTTAACATTGAGCCATCTCTCCAGTTCTCCCTCCTTTTTAGTCTAATTTATTTATTTTTATTTTTTTCCTCCTTTTTTTCTTAAGAGGTTTTCCTGTAGCCTCAGCTGGGCTGGAGCTCACTACGTAGACCACACTGGCCTTAAACTCTTAGATGTCCACCTGCCTCTCCCTCTAGGAGTGCTGAGATTAGAGGTGCGTACCACCATGTCTGTGAGAAGAAAGAATTCTTAGTCAGGGTCTGAGGGCCCTAAAATAGCCTCTCTAGTGACCAGAGTGATTTTTAAAAATTATTTATTTTTGTCATTCTTTTGATTTTTATTATTATTATTTTTTTGGTCTTTTTGAGACAGGGTCTCCCTGTAGCCCCAGCTGTCCTAGAACTTGCTATGTAGACCAGGATGGCCTTGAACTCACAAAGATCTGCCTGCCTCTGCCTTCCAAGTGCTAGGATTAAAGGCATGCGCCACCATGCCTGGCTTTTTCTTCTTATTATTTTTTTGTCTTTTGATTTTATATTACTCTAAAATATGCATACAAACCCTCCACCCATATGTCAAAAATTCCAAAGTCTGAAAATAAATGGTAGGTTAATTCTAGAACCTGTTAAGGGATTCACAATACAAGAGCACAGTTTTTTTCAGATCACAAGGAATATAACATTTACATTGCTCAGTTTGCCTTACAACTAGGTGCTTGGCGCTAGCATCCACAGATGAGGGATACCATTCATCATTTGTTTTCCTGGGACTGTGTTACTTAGCATAATATCTTCTAGTTTCATCCATTTACCTACAAAGTTCATGATGTCATTTTTCTTTACTGCTGAAATTATTTTTTATTTTATGTGTATGAGTATATGTATGCCTGCATGTATGTTAGTGTACCTGTGTCATGCAGTGCCTGTGAAGGCCAGAAGAGGGTGTTGGATCCCCTGGAACTGGAGTTATAGATGGTTGTTAGCCACTATGTAGGTGCGCAAATTGACCCTGGGTTTTCTATAGGCACAGCCAGTGCTCTTAACTGCTGAGCCATCTTTCCAGCTCCCATAGTGATTGTTTTAGGGAGTGGGTGGACAGTGCTGGGATGGAATCTAAGGCCTTGCACAAGCTAGATAAGCACTCTGTCACTGAGTCATAGCTCTAGCTCAAGCCAATGAAAAAGTGTTGAATCATGATGAAATACCACACACACTAGGGAGGTTGTAATAAAAAAGTAGGTCTGGGGATACAGCTCAGCTGTACCTGCCTAGAATCCCCCAGTGAGGGGCCGGGGTGTAGCTCAGTGGTAGAGCACCTGCCTAGAATCCCCCAGTGAGGGGCTATAAGGAGACTCAATCTCAAAAATATGAGAGAGAGAGAGAGAGAGAGAGAGAGAGAGAGAGAGAGAGAAAATCTAATGGTCCAACTATAAGGAAATTTCTAATCCTTTATTTAAAAAACAATATTATGCAATCTTTTTTATTTAAAAATTTTTATACATTGTATTTTTTGGGGGTGGCGTGCATGTGTGTGTGCACATGGAGCTCAGAGGACCACCCTCAGGGACTAGTTCTCTCCTATTACATGGGTCCCAGGGATGGAACTCAGGTTGTCAGACTGGGCAGCAGCAGGTACCTTTACCCAATGAGCCATCTTGCCCTCCTTGTTAATTTTTATTTTTGAGACAGGGTCTTGCTCTGTAGCCCAGGCTGGCCTGGACCCTGTGGCAGTCCTCTTGCCTGAGCTCCTTGCTCTGTAGCCCAGGCTGGCCTGGACCCTGTGGCAGTCCTCTTGCCTGAGCTCCTGGTATTATCACTGTCCCTCACCCCTTAGTCTGTCTTTGAGAGGAGCATCGTGCACTAACAGGAAATCTCTTGATTGCATATTGAAGGCACAGCAAGCTTCAGGTAAGACTGCATGGAAAGGACTCACACAGCAGCACCCAGGCTGCTCTTAGCAAGGGCTGCTGGCAAGGTTGGCTCTTGGAGTGTTCCCAGTATTTCCTGACTGATAAGGTTTGCACACCGTGCCCAGAATGAAGGGTGCGAACAGTGATTTCGCATGAGCATCTGCTTTCCTCCTGGATTCTGGAGATCTGGCCAGTGCTGGGCAGAGGGTGGCTTTGTGATGAGCTCCCAATAAAAATCTAGGCTGTTGAGCTGTTGATTCTCCAAGGAGCTGACTTGGGCACAGAGGCTACTTTTTTTTTTTTTGGTCTTTTCGAGACAGGGTCTCCCTCTAGCCCCAGATGTCCTGAAACTCACTCTGTAGACCACGCTGGCCTTGAACTCACAAAGATCCACCTGCCTCTGCCTCCCAAGTGCTAGGATTAAAGGCGTGCACCACCACACCTGGCCAGAGGCTGCATTTTTTTTTTTTTTAATTTTTTAAAAAATTTTATTTATTTATTTATGTGTATGAATGTACTGTCTGCAAGTAGGTTTTCCCCCCTGTCATGCAATGCCGCGGAGGTCAGAAGAGGGTGTCAGATTCCTCTGGAACTGGAGTTCTCCTGGAATTGGAGTTACAGATGGTTCTTAGCCACCATGTGGGTGCTGGGGATTGAACCAGGGTCCTCTGCAAGAGCAGTCAGTGCTCTTAACCGCTACGCTAGGCTATCTCTCCAGCCCCAGAGGCTACATTTTTAAGGCTGGAAGAAGAGTGCTCTGTGTGCCCATCCTGGTGGAAGAGAGTGAAGAGAAAGATTAATCCAGATTCCTCCAGACTCCCTCATGATCTCAAGGTGCACCCTTTTTTTTTTTTTTCTTTTTGAGACAGAGTCTCCCTTTAGTCCCAGCTGGCCTTGAACTCTCTATATAGAACTGGTTGGCCTTGAACTCACAGAGATCCACTTGCCTCCTGAGTGCTGGGATTAAAGGTGTATGCCACCATGCCCTGCTAAAAAACTGACTTTTAAAAACATTTTAAAAAGTTAATGTGTATGAATGTTTTGCCTCCATATATGTGAGTGAACCAGTGTCATACAATGCCCAAGGAGGCCAGAAGAGGTTGTCAGATCCCCTGGAGTTGCAGGTCTTTAGCTGCCATGTTGGTGCTGGTAACTGAGCTCAGGTCCTCTGCTCTTTTTTTTTTTTTTTTGGTCTTTTCGAGACAAGGTCTCTCTGTAGCCCCAGCTATCCTGGAATTTACTCTGTAGACCAGGCTGACCTTGAACTCGCAAAGATCCACCTGTCTCTGCTTCCCAAGTGCTAGGATTAAAGGCGTGCACCACCACGCCCGGCTCCAGGTCCTCTCCTCTTTTTTTTTTTTTATTTATCTTTTTTTTTGTATGTGTATGAATGTACTGTCTGCATGCAGGTCTGTGCACCCGTGTCTTGCAATGCCGCGGAGGTCAGAAGAGGGTCTCGGACTCCCCTGGAACTGGAGTTCTCCTGGAATTGGAGTTACAGACGGTTCTTAGCCGCCATGTGGGTGCTGGGGATCGAACCCGGGTCCTCTGCAAGAGCGTCGGTGCTCTTAACCGCTAGGCTATCTCTCCAGTCCCAAGGTCCTCTCCTCTTAACCACTGAACCTACCATCCAGCCCCAAGAAAAGTTTATTTTTTACTGAATATTTTCTATTCTAGTAAACATTAATTTTATTTTATTTATTTATTTTTAATTTTTTTTTATTTTTGTATGTGTTAATGTACTGTCTGCATGTAGGTCTGTGCACCCGTGTCGTGCGATGCCGCGGAGGTCAGAAGAGGGTGTCGGATTCCCCTGGAACTGGAGTTCTCCTGGAACTGGAGCTTCAGACGGTTCTCGGCCGCCATGTGGGTGCTGGGGATCGAACCCGGGTCCTCTGTAAGAGCGGTCAGCGCTCTTAACCGCTAGGCCATCTCTCCAGCCCGTAAACATTAATTTTAAAAATCTTATTTTTATTTGTGTGTGTGTGTGTGTGTGTGTGTATGCCTCTTGTGTGTGGGTGCCCTTGGAGGTTAGAAGATCTCCTGGAGGTGGAGCTGAAGGCAGTCATGAGCCAACCATTGTGGGGCTGGGAACTGAACTTGTATCCTCTTAAAGAACAAGTGCTACTAACTGCTAAGTCATCTATCCAGCCACAAATGTCATCATTTTTTAAAAAATATTTTTTATATCTTACTTTTTTTTTTTTTCTTTTTGGTCTTTTTGAGACAGGGTCTCCCCGTAGCCCCAGCTCTCCTGAAACTCACTCTGTAGACCAGGCTGGCCTTGAACTCACAGATCCGCCTGCCTCTACCTCTGAAGTGCTCCATCACCCCTGGTTGTTTGTTACATGTATTTTTTTACATGTATGAGTATATTGCCTGCATATATGTAAGTGTGCCCATGTTGTGCAAGGTCTGTGGAGGTCAGAAGAGGGCATCAGATCCCCTGGAACTGGAGTTATGGACCATTGTTAGTCGTGTGGGGTGCTGGGAGTCGAACTTGAGTCCTCTGCGAGAGCAGCCAGTGCTGTGAACCGCCGCGCCGTCTCTGCAGCCCAAGCGTCATCCATGTTTCACGTGGCCGATCTCTCTCATTTTCCCCTCAGGGTTGCAATCCTCTTGCACAAACTGGACGAAGCAAGCTGCAGAATCAGAGGGCAGCTTTGAACCAGCAGATCCTGAAGGCCGTGCGGATGCGGACAGGAGCAGAGAACCTTCTGAAGTAGGTAGCTCGGGCTTTGCTGCCTCAGCGAGGAGCCCTGGGTCTCCTCAGCCTGTTTGTCTGATGGGCAGACTAATGGATGCACACTCTAGGCCGGGCTCCTGCTTCTCGGCCTTGAGGTCCTTCCTCTCTGGCACCTGGAGCAGGTCTTTTGCTTGCCTAGAGGTGGGTGGAGAATTAAAAAAATTTTTTTTAGATTTTTATTTGCTTCTGTTTGTTTTATGTGTAGTTTTTTGCCTGCGTGTATGTGAGTGCTCCCATGTCATACAATGCCCACAGAGGCTAGAAGAGTGTGTCAGATCCCCTGGAACTGGAGTTACAGATGGTTGTTAGCTGCCATGTCAGTGCTGGGAACGAACCTGGGTCCTCTGGAAGAACAGCCAGCACTCTCAACCACTGAGCCATCTCTCTAGCCCAAGACAGATTTTGCCAATCCTGTGTGTTGGATGGAAGCATGACAGGTGACAGGCAGTAGTATGGCAGCCATCTTGTTTGGAAATCCATTTACCAGTATCTTGGTATTTGCTTCTGGGACTTGACTCCGTTCTCCACTAGCTAGAGGTGTGCTGTGCAGAGTCACTGCCTGGTAAGCCTTGAATGGCAAAGGGAGAAACACGCAGAAAGGACAGAAAGGGACTTCGGTATTACTGATGCCCGCCTTCCTTCTTAAAGTGCTCTATATGAGTGTTCTGCATGCATGCATGTAAGTGCACCAGTGTCTTGCAATGCCTGTGGAGTTCAGAAGAGGGCATCGGATCCCCTGGAACAGTTATGGATGGTCGTTAGCTGCCATGTGGGTGCTGGGAATTGAACCTGGGTCCTCTGCAAGAGCAGCCAGTGCTCTTAACCACTGAACCATCTCTCCAGCCCCCTCTATTCTTTTTTGATATTTTTTGAGACAGGGTCTCCCTGTAGCCCCAGATGGCCTGGAACTCACTCTGTAGACCAGGCTGGCCTTGAACTCACAAAGATCCACCTGCCTCTGCCTCCCCGAGTGCTAGGATTAAAGGTGTGCGCCCCCACGTCCAGCAAGAGGAGTTTTCTTACCAGAGGAAGGTGCAGGACAGCATGCCCTGTGTGTGGACATGCAGACACATGCTTTCATATGTGATGAAAACAGTTGGAACACTGGAAATATGAGGACCCCTCCTTCCACCATTTTTGGGGTTCTAGGTGCCCCAAGAAGCACCTCTCATTCAGCTGGGTAGCAGCTATGGTGCTGCCTTGACCACACATGGTAGAAAGTAGCAAGGAAGCTGGGTGTGCTGGTCATCCTCATCTGTAATCCCAGCCTTTAGGACGTCGAGGCCAGCGTCGCCCGCAGAGGGAGAACCTGTCTCTCTCATTCTAGGCAAGGCAAGTGCTATGAGCCACACGTGTAGCTTACAAAGGGAGGCTTCCATACACAAATAGGTCAGACTGTGTCAGGAAGTGATGTTTTGGGCTGGAGAAGTGGCTCAGTGGTTAAAAGCACTGACTGCTCTTACAGAACCTGGGTTTGGTTCCAAACATCCACATGATGGTTAACAACTGTCTGTAATTCCAGTTCCAGCGATGGATCTATGCATTGCATGCATAGGTGTGCTTACATACATGCAGCAGAACAATAGTACATATAAAATACAAATAAATTAAAATTTAAAAAATTTTTTATAAATTAAAAAAAAGTGGTGATTTCTAGGAAATGGTAATGTGGCGAGGCTGAGATGGGTGGCACGCCTCAGGGATCGTAGAGCGGCCAAGGAGGTCTCTTGGACCATCGGACTTAAAGGGGTGTCTTGGTTTTTTATTACTTTCGAGTATGCTCATCCACATGCTCGTGAACATGTGCTGTGTCACATGTGTGGAAGTCATAGGACTACTGTAGGGGAATAGGGTCTCTTCTTCCATCATGTGGGTGCTGGGGATTGAGCTAGGTGATCAGGTTTGGTGGTGAGTACCTTCACCTGCTGAGCCATCTTGCCAGCCCTGACTTGGAGTTTTTATCAACTGGAACTCATGCAGTTCTGTCTGTCTTGTTCTGTTAGCAACACAGTAAATAGCCTCTCTGAGGCCCGGGTATGGCTCAGTCAAGTTTATTGTAAGGTTAGCAGTTGTCCAGTTGGTTGGTTAAGGGTGGGGCAGGCTTTTAAATAATTCTAGTGACCCATAAGTTCAAAGTGCCCCCATCTGGACCCCATGGCTTCCTGAAGTCTAGAGGGCATTGGGCCAAGCCTGTCTCTGGCCCCATGGTTCCCTTGTCTACTGGCCGAGGTAATTACTTTGGGCAGGGCTGTCCTGTCTTCAGATTGCCAGGTGACCCACTGTAGTGCCCAGATGAAGGGACAGCAGTTTAATGGAGGCATTTGGGAGAATGTCCCCAGAAATGTAGGCTCAGGAGTGAGTGTCCCAGCCTTGAACTGCACAGGTAAGGAGCCACTGTGGCTGGACAGGCGCTGTAAACAAATAGCTTTTATATACCTTAAAGGTCCTCTCCTTCCCCGAGCCATATCAACCAAGAGTCCCTGAGCTTCCTGGAGCTTGATGGAAGACAGCCCATGTTTTAAAGTGTATTTTCAGTCTAGTCACTTGTCCCTCTTCTTCCACCTCCATTCCCTTCTGCACAAATGGTGAGATAGAAACCGGGTGACGTTTCTCTGAGACAGAGATGATCTTTGTGAGACTTAAAGCAACTGGGTAATTCTGTTTTAACTAACTAGTTCTTTGGTCAAGAGCAGACAGTTAACCTTCCTGGGCTCTGGGCTGTCCTCTTACACCAGAAGTTGT
Source organism: Rhizomys pruinosus (assembly GCA_009823505.1). Taxonomy (NCBI): domain Eukaryota; kingdom Metazoa; phylum Chordata; class Mammalia; order Rodentia; family Spalacidae; genus Rhizomys; species Rhizomys pruinosus. The sequence goes on from VZQC01006976.1 coordinate 166,922, forward strand.
ACTAGATCACTCAGAGGCCTCCAGGAGTCAGTGCACCTGGCTGTGAATGAACGGGAACCACGTGGAGTGCTGGGGACATGCCCTCTAGAGGGGACACCCGCCCTATGGAGGGCAGAGCCTGGCAGCCAGAGCCTCTATTTATTCCCTTTAGGAGAAGCTGGTGATAGCTCCCCTCCCCCAACTGTTTTCTTTTGGAGTTAGAGTGTCTATATAAAGCCCAGGCTAGCCTGGGACTGGAGAGATCTTCCTTTCTTAGCTTCCCCAGTGTGCCTGCACCACACCCTTCCCCCAGTTTTTATGTGGTGCTGGAGGTCGAACCCAAGGTTTCCTGCATGCTAAGGCAAGCATTCCTAGCCTCGCTTTTTGCTCTTTTGAGAAAGGTTTTCATTATGTAGCCCAGGCTGGCCTGAGACCTCATGGTCCTCCTGCCTCTGCCTTCAGGGTGCTCAGATTACAGGCCTATGCCATCATGGTAGGCTTTGGCTTTTTAGCGCTTCTGACCGTTGAACTTTTAAATATTGGCAACCAATTGAAGGTTGAAAAAGCAACATGCTGTCAGCCAAGTGAACAAGTCGCGCAGGCTTCCAGTTCACTCTGTGATCTCTTGGCCTGAGGGTCAAGCTCTTAGGGGTCACTTGGGGTGGCCTTGGCTGTAATCTGAGTGAAATGAGGTTAATGACCACACATGTGGTCAGTTCTAAGGGGCTTGAGTGTGGCTGTGCGGCAGGATGCCTGGGCCCTCCTTGGCCTCTGGAATAGATATGTACTGGACAGCTTTTAATGTCAACTTGACACATCTGGGTTGAAAAAGCCTCAGTGGGGGATTGCCTCCATTGGACTGGCCTGTGGCCACATCTGTGGAGTATTTTCTTGATTGTTGGGTGATGTGGGAGGGCCCAGCCCACTGTAGACAGTGCCACCCCTGGGTATGTTGTTATGTATAGTATAAGAAAACAGGCCGGGGAGCAAGCCAGTAAGCAGCGTTCCTCCATGGCCTGTGCTTCAGCTCCTGCCTCCAGGTTCCTGCCCTGAGTTCCTGCCTTGGGCTCCCTCAGTGATGAACTGTGTGTGACTTGGGAGATGTAAGATGAATAAACCCTTTCTTCCCCTGGTTGGTTTTGGTCAGTGTTTTGTCACAGCAATTGAAAAAACGCCTGTCCCTATCTGCACCTATCCCTACCTTCGTACTCTGAGTGATGGGTTGGGAACAGATCTGCTGCCTTAGGCTGTGTCCATTCAGGGCACTGGATTGTGCTTATACCACTCTACCGGAAGGTCCTGGCAAAGCAGGGTGTTGCAGAGTCAAGTCTGCTCCCCAGACTCAGTTAAGTGGCTCCAATATGACTTCCAAAGCAGGGACGAGACAGGTGCAGTGTGAAGCCTATTCCTAGAGGGGTGACTTTATTAAAAGGGTTGAGAGAAAAAAAAATTACACTGAAACAAATAGAAAGAGTTGGCTATGTGGCTCAGTTGGTAGAGTACTTGCCTGGGGGCCTGAGTATTATCCCCAGCATTGCCCCAAACAAACAGACAAACAAACAAAAAGGAACACTGAATGACAATGCAAAATTCACATTTGTGTGTGTGTGTGTGTGTGTTAGATTTTTTTTTTTTTATTGCTCTGACACAGATACCTTAGAAGACTGACTTAAGGGAGGGTGGATTGATTTACCTCACAGTAGTTTCAAGGTTTCAGTCTGTGGTCAGCCAGCTGCATTGCTTCTGGTCTAAGGAGAGGCAGAATGCCCTGTGTCAGGAGCATGTGCTTCAAGGCAGAGAAGCAGAGACAGTAAGTGACTGGCTGAGAGGAAAGAGAAGGGACAAGATAGATCTTTCCAGGACATGCATGTAGTGACCTGCTCTCTCTAGCCAGACCCCATGATGCCATGATGGCAGTAAATTATAAATCCATCAGTGGATTCATCTGTTGGTGAACTCAAAGCCCTCATGATCCAGTTGCTTCCCAAAGCCCTATCTCTGAATACTGATTGCACTGGGGACCAACCTTGGGGATACAAGGGACACTTTCTATCCAAAGCATAGCGATTGTTCTAGTTGGCTTCAGCTGTCAACTTGACAGCCCAGAGTCATGTGGGAGAGTCTTGATTGGGGGATGGTCCAGAACAGGTTGGCCTGTGGCCAGGATGTCTAGCCTCACTATAAGGAATTATCTTGATGGTTGATTGACGTGGGAGGGCCCAGCCCACAGTGGGTAGTGCCATCCCTGGTCAGAGTATTTGATCACACCAACAGAACAATGACTAATATGGCAATCTTTAAGAAAAAACACAAGGGGTTGGAGAAATGGCTCATCGACTAAGAGCACCTGGTGCTCTTGCAGAGGACCTGGGTTCGATTCCCAGCACCCACATGGCAGCTAACAACCATCCCTGTAACTCCAGTTCCAAAGGATCCAACCTCTGTGGGGATTGTATGACACGGATGTACTTACACACATGTAGGCAATACACTCATACACATAAAATAAAAATAATAAAATATTTAAAATAAAACACAAATGTTAGGGCTGGAGAGATGGCCTAGCGGTTAAGAGTGCCGACCGCTCTTGCAGAGGACCCGGGTTTGATCCCCAGCATCCACATGGCGGCCGAGAACCGTCTGTAACTCCAATTCCAGGAGAACTCCAGTTCTAGGGGAATCCAAGACCCTCTTCTGACCTCTGCGGCATTGCACGACACGGGTGCACATACCTACATGCAGACAGTACATTCATACACATACAGAAATAAATAAAATTAAAAATAAAAACCACAAATGTTACAATTATTTTTTTTCCTTTTTTGTTTGTTTTGTTTTGGCCTTTTAAAACAGCATCTTCCTGCCGAGGGTGGTGGCACATTGCTTTTAATCCCAGTACTCGGGAGGCAGAGGCAGGCAGAGGCAGGCAGATCTCTGTGAGTTCAAAGCCAGGCTGGTCTACAGAGCAAACCCACCAGGTCAGGTAGGATTAAAGGGAGACCTTGTCTCAAAAATACTCCCAAAATAAAAAATAAATAAAAATAAAACAGCATCTTCCTGTAGCCCCAGCTGTTCTGGAACTTGCTAAGTAGACCAGGCTGGCCTTGATCTCACAGATCTACCTGCTTTTGCTGGGATTAAAGGCATGTACCACTACACCTGGCTTGTAGTAACTTTTTATTTTATTTATTTTTATATATTTCTTTCCTTTTTTTTTTTTTCTTCAGTATTTTTGAGACACGGTCTCCCTTTAGTCTCAGCTGGCCTGGAGCTCGCTATGTAGACCAGGCTGGGCTTGAATTCACAGAGGTCTGCCTGCCTGTGCCTCCCGAGTGCTAGGATTAAAGACATGCACCACCACGCCCAGCTATTTCTTTTTTTGTCTTTTTGAGACAGGGTCTCCCTGCAGCCCCAGCTGACCTGGAACTCACTATGTAGACCAGGCTGGTCTCTCAGAGATCTGCCTGTCTCTGCCTCCCGAGTGCTGGGATTAAAGGCATGCATCACCATGCCTGGCTGTAGTAACTTTGTTTTTTTTTAATCAGATAGCACATATCCTCCGACTTCAGTTTTCTTTTTCAAAATTACTTGGCTATTCTAGCTTCTTTGCATATTGAGAAGGGCTGACTTCTCAAAAACACTTTTTACTGTGGGGGTGGCACTGGAGATGCAGCCCAGTGCCTTATGCATGCTGGGGAAACACTCCACTCTGGCCTTGTTAATTAAGCTGGGCTTGGGGTGCAGTGTAGTGGTAGAGAGCTTGTCTAGCTAGGGGTGATCACCCCCAGCACTGTGAGGAGGAGGAGGAGGAGGAGGAGGAGGAGGAGGAGGAGGGACAACAGAAAACACAGGAGTAGCCATCTTTGCTTTGTTCAGAAGAGAAAAGTAGCCAGCCTTTCACCATTAAGTGTGATGACAACTGTCAGCCTGTGTAGGTGGCCTTTGTCAGGCTTTGTCATTCTCTTATTTGTAGGTGGCTTTGTTTTTTATGGTTTGTTTGTTTGCTGAGATAGTCCCATGCTGTAGCCCAGGCGGACTTGGAACCCTCATCTTCCTTCCTGTCCGTCTGGTCACTAGTGCTGTGTTCTACCACTCACAGCTCAAGGAAAGCATTTATGGCTTTTTTTTTTTGTGGGTGACGGGGAGTGGGTTTCTATTCTGTTTTGGTTTTGGTCTTTGGTCTTAAGGCTGACTCCTCAGGGATCTGTCAGTTTATATCTGGGAGTTTATAGTGCTGTTGGCCACAGCCCAGGTTCACTTGCGGGACACTGTGGTCAGGACGGTGTAAGTGCCCTGGGTCTCTGAGATGGCTTATCCGATACCATCTAACAGCCTCTCCAGAGCTCACTGCAGGGGTTGAGATTGTGTCTGTTCGGACGGGGCCGCTCTGCTGGGATGCTTGACTGAGATCCCTTCTCTCTCTTTGTGAACAGAGTAGCCACGAACCAGAAGGTAAAAGAGCAGGTTCGGCTGGAGCTGAGCTTCGTCAACTCAGACCTGCAGATGCTGAAGGAGCAGCTGGAGGGGCTCAACATCTCCGTGGGAGTGTACCAGGGTGCAGAGTGAGTAGGCAGCACCTGCCAGGTACCCTCTGAGCCCGAGTGTGCCTGTGTCAGGATGCTACTCCGTGGGAGTGTACCAGGGTGCAGAGTGAGTAGGCAGCACCTGCCAGGTACCCTCTGAGCCCGAGTGTGCCTATGTCAGGGTGCTACTCCGTGGGAGTGTACCAGGGTGCAGAGTGAGTAGGCAGCACCTGCCAGGTACCCTCTGAGCCCGAGAGTGCCTGTGTCAGGGTGCTACTCCGTGGGAGTGTACCAGGGTGCAGAGTGAGTAGGCAGTACCTTCCAGGTACCCTCTGAGCCCGAGTGTGCCTGTGTCAGGGTGCTACACGGAGAGGCCGGCAGGGGGCCATGGCCTAGACAGTTCTGCTGGGGAGGGAGAATGTTTGATTTGGGATTGACCCAGCCTCTGGGCTTAAAAGAATGAACTCGTGGGTTTTGTATGTAAAGAATTGGACTGCTAACCAAATAGCCACCTGCCCTGGAACCCTGTGGGACTTGATTTTGTGGAAGAGTTCAAGTCTGGGACCCGGCAGATGATAGCAGCTCTCAGACGGGTCAGGGTATGGCTCTGCTATAAAGATCTTGTTGATGGGGCTGGAGAGATGGCCTAGCGGTTAAGAGCACCCACCGCTCTTACAGAGGACCTGGGTTCGATCCCCAGCACCCACATGGCGACTGAGAGCTGTCTGAACTCCAGTTCCAGGGGAATCTGACACTCTCTTCTGACCTCCGCGGCATTGCACGACAAAGGGTGCACAGACTTGCATGCAGACAGTACATTCATACACATACAGAAATAAATAAAAATTAATAAAAAAAATTAAAAAAAAAAAAAGATCTTCTTGAAGTACTGTGGGTACCCGTGAAAGCCGAGTTCTATACAGTCAGCTGGCCCTGCCACTCTTCCTTCTCAGCTTCTTACTCAGCACAGGGCCTGACTTTGGGTCTTTCCATTGCTAGAATCCCCCAAACCATAAACTGCCTTGTTGAAGATCTCTTATGTGGAAAATTAAGGGATCCACCCAGTTCTTAGAGAAGACAGTGCCATAGGGGTATTTCAGAAATATACTCTGTTAAGTACTTGCAAAAATGAGTGTTAGAGCCGGGCGTGGTGGCACACGCCTTTAATCCTAGCACTCAGGAGGCAGAGGCAGGTGGATCTTTGTGAGTTCAAGGCCAGCCTGGTCTACAGAGTGAGTTCCAGGACAGCTGGGGCTACAGGGAGACCCTGTCTTGAAAAGACAAAAAAAAAAAAAAAAGAGTGTTAGGATTCAGAAACATTCCCTAGGGAGGGTATGAGGTGGGACATTCAGAAAAGCTTAGAAATTTCCTCTGCCTACTATAGGTGAGCCATTTGGGGGGGGTCTGAAGGGATGCCAATGCTTAAAAAGAAAATAACGTAGTAATAATACTGTAGCTCAGAACTAGGATTCTGGTGACTTGTGAGGCTAGGTGAGTTTGAGGCCAGGTTGGGCAAGATCCTGTGTCCTAGGCAGAAGATAAATAGTTTGGTAGTAGAGCTAGAGTCTTCTCTAGCTCAGTGGTAGAGCCCCTACCTAGAATCCCCCAGTGAGGGGCTGGGGGCATGGTTCGGTGGTAGAGCGAGGGGCTGGGGGCATGGTTCAGTGATAGAGTGACGGTCTGGGGGCATGGTTCAGTGGTAGAGCGAGGGGCTGGGGGCATGGTTCAGTGGTAGAGCACCTGCCTAGAATCCCCCAGTGAGGGGCTGGGGGCATGGTTCTGTGATAGAGCGAGGGGCTGGGGGCATGGTTCAGTGGTAGAGCACCTGCCTAGAATCCCCCAGCACAGCTCAGTGGTAGAGCACCTGCCTAGAATCCCCCAGTGTAGCTCAGTGGCAGAGCACCAGCAGACCTGGCCTGCTGCCTTGCATGAGGTGAGCAAGCACAGGAGAACTGTGGGGTCTGAGGACTCGGAGCCCAGCCGAGCCTTGCTCAGCTTTCAGCAGGGGGCGGTCTTCTGGGCAGGCTTTGGGGCGGCCACATACCTGAACTGGTCTTCCGAAACTTTCAGCAGCACTGTGCCACAGTGACAGTTTCAGTTTACAGCCATTGTCCACTTAACCCTGCCCAGCGTTCCTGGCCTTCTCTCTGGGCTGGGCTCAGCAGCCCGTGGAGGTCTCCAGTTACAGGTCAAAGGGCTAAATCCCTATTTGCAAAACACAGACTGCACTTCCTGCTGGCCCTGCCCTTAGGAATGCAGCTCTGGAGCACTCACTCCCAGCTTGATCTTTTGGGGTGGGGGGGGGGTGAGCATGTACAACCAGAAGAGGACCCTGAAAGCCCAGATTTCTAGTGTGGGAGCTGTTAGGGGGCCCTGTGGTGAGGAGTGAAGGTGGAGAGTGGTGGTGGTTGTAGACTAGAGGGAAGTCCTGGAGAGCAGTGAGCACCCCAGACATGGCGTGGTACATTCACCGACTCTAACCTAACAGTTGTAGAAGAGGGGCTAAGACTGAAGACGAGCTGGATCCAGGAGGAGTCTGCTGTGCTAGGCTGGCATGTCAGGGAGCCGGGAGCTCTGTGCTCAGAGTTGGGGAAGGCACCTGCCAGCCACGTGTGTGCTGGCTTGGCTTGGTATACAGGGTGGACCCAAGCTAGGTTGCAGGGGGGACGCGGTGGTGGGATGTAAGAGTTTGGCTCGGGGGTGTTCATGTGCCCTTTTGTGCTCTTTATAGGGAAGCATTTACCATCCCCTTGATTCCGCTTGGCCTGAAGGAAACCAAAGAAGTTGACTTTTCAGTTGCCTTCAAGGTAAATCTCAAAGCAGTGGGCTTTGGGCTCAGGGGTTAAAATGAAATTGCTTCTTCTTTGCAGTGGTTCAACTGTCAAATGGATATCTGCAGAGCAACCCCGAGACCTCATTCCACCAGCTACAGGAAGACTTTCCCCCAAACTCTTGCTGTCATCTCTGGTGCCCCTCTCCTCTCTCCTCCCCTCCAACCCATTCTCGCTTGGAATGGAGCCTAGGATTCTACAACTTGACTATGTTCTTAGCCCAAATTTGGTGACTGTGTGTGCCCATCAGATGGCAGTTAGACAGTATTTTAGTGTACTTATTTATTTATTATTATTTTTTGTTTTTTGTCTTTTTGAGACAGGGTCTCCCTTTAGTCCCAGCTGGCCTGGAACTCACTCTGTAGACCAGGCTGGCCTTGAACTCACAGAGATCCACTGGCCTCTGCCTCCCAAGTACTAGGATTAAGGGGGTGCGCCACCACACCCGGCTTAAAGATGGTTTTTAGCCGCCATGTGGGTGCTGGGGCTTCAACCCAGGTCCCCTGCAAAAGCAGTCACGTTCTTAATTGCTGAGCCATCTTTCCAGCCCCTGCCCTGGCCTTTGCTGCTGCTGCCCTGTTCAAATCTAGGCTTCAGCTCTGTGAGCAGGTTTACTGAAGTTGGAAAAAGGCAGGTGGTAGCATTTCAAGACCCCAGTTAGCAGAAAGTTGACTTTGTGGTAATCTCTGCAGCCTTCTGCTGTCCCCTCACAGTGCAACAACTCCAGGATGTGTCTGGCCATGGTTCAGGGCAATGCTGGACAGCCCCCACGTTGAAGGAGTGTCTTAGTGTGTCCATAGTTGTGTCCTGGCTTTGTTTCTTTAAGATTTAGCTTAGTGCCAGAGCTGGAAGAAGGCTGGCGTTTTCTAGGAGACTCTGTTAGAGAAACGTCAGAATTTTGTGGCATCTATAAAGATTCAAATAGGTCATGTGCCAAATTCCACATTAAAGCAAGTGCAAAACAGAAACTCAAATTGTGGGCAAGGCCAACTGCTGCTCAGCGTGGTTCCCAACCATGTCATTTTAGCCTAGAAGGGACTGTACAGATCTGTCATGCAAAAATGAAAAGGCTTGTGGACATTTTTCTCCCTTCCACATTTGTGCTTGAAGGAGATATGGTCACCATAGATGTGGTTCTGTGGACTTGATCAGGGCAGTTCCATTTTACCTCTGGAATGTTAAGACCAGGAAAGTTTCATGGTATGATTTTGTCCTATTTCAAACGAATATAATTTAAAGTAGCTGTGTTAACAAGCACTGTCAGGCCTGGGGGTGTAGCTCGGGGGGAAGTATGCTTGCCTAGGTATATAAGACCCCTAGGCTACATCCCCAGCACTGGGGGCTTGGGGTGGGAAGGCACCATTAAAATTAATTCCTTGCCGGGCGTGGTGGTGTATGCCTTTAATTAACTCTAGCACTTCAGATGCAGAGACAGGCGGATCTCTGTGAGTTCAAGGCCAGCCTGGTCTACAGAGTGAGTTCCAGGACAGCTAGGGCTATAGAGAGACTCTGTCTCAAAAAGACCAAAATAAATAAATAAATAAATAAATACTTTTATAATTCAAAGAATTTGGGGGTTTATGTGGGCGGAGAAGGGGGTGGTGTCAAAGCTTACTGTGTAGCTCTAGCTGGCCTACAACTCGCTATGTAGACTAGGCTGGCCTTAAAACATCTGCCTTGCTCTGCCTCCCAACTGCCGGGATTAAAGGCATGCACCATCACGCTTGGCTGGTTTACCATTTTGAGGCAGAGTCTCACGTGGTCCAGATTGATCTTGAACTTGCTATGTATCTAGGGATAGTCTTGAACTCCTAATCTTCCTGCCTCTGCCTCCTAATCTTAAGTGTGTGCCGTCACATCCAAGTTGTTGGCTTCTGCTTTAAGAATAAACAAACACTTGTATTTTGGAAGTACTGGGGATTGAACCCATCATCATCACCACCATCATCATCTCCTCCTCCTCCTCCTCCTCCTCCTCCTCCTCCTCCTCCTCCACCCACCAAGGCCAGTTTGTGCTGCCTGTCTACTCATGGGTATAGGCCCACCCACTGGAGCGTCATCAGCCTACCAGGGACCACACTGTTAAGGAAAACTGACTCTCCTCCCCCAGAAATTGTCAGCTGTCCGTAGCAGCTCAGGGGTGGGGGTTCCGAGCCCTGTCTCTTCGGTGCTCCACTGCCGACTTGCCTTATCTCTGCAGGTCTTTGGCAGGTGGCCACCGTTGCAGGGAGCTCATGGGTGCAGAGGTCCTGTCATGTCCAGAAGACACTTGTTTTGCTCCAGTCCTCCCTGAACCACCCCACATTTTTGAGACAGGATCTCTCACTGAACCTGGAGCTCAGTAATCTTTCCTCTAGACTAGATGGCCAGGGAGTCCCGGGTATCTTTCTACTCCTTCCCCCCAGCAGTGGGCTTACAGGCACGTACCACTGACCTGACTTTTACATGGATGCTGAGATCTAAACGCAGGTCCTCATGCTTCTGCAACAAGCACTGTGCAGTGAGCCATCTCCCAAGCCCTTCGACTTCTCTATATTAACTTTTGGCTACTTTATTAAATTCTTACTAATTTACTGATTTTCCAGCTAATGCTCTTGGGTTTTGTAAATAGTTATCTTCTCCAAATACTATTTACTACTAATGTCTAATATTTATCTTATTTTCCTTTGTTGGATAGAGAACATTCAGATCACGCTAAGTAGCGGTGGCGGCGGCGGCAGCTGCATGGGAATCCTTGCTTTGTCCCTCATCTTTACTCTAGATTTCTGCTGAATAGTTTTTATCCTGCTGTAATCAACCCTCATTTGCTACATTTTCTTTTTTTTTTTTAATTTTATTTATTTTCATATGTGTACGAGTGTACTGTCTGCATGTAGGTTTGCACACTTGTGTCGTGCAATGCCGCAGAGGTCAGAAGAGGGTGTCAGATTCCCCTGGAACTGGAGTTAAAGATGGTTTTCAGCCGCCATGTGGGTGCTGGGGATCGAACCCAGGTCCTCTGCAAGAGCAGTCGGTGCTCTTAACCGCTAGGCCATCTCTCCAGCTTCCATTTGCTACATTTTCAAAAGTCAGAAATAGCTGGGCATGGTGCTATATGCCTATCACCTTGGTACTCAGGAGGCTCATGAGTTGCAGGTCAGCCTGGGCTATCTAGTGAGTTGCTGTCTCAAAACTAAATGAGGCAGAAATACATTTAGAATTCTATCACAGTTCTAGTTCATTTTTTTTATGAGATGAACATGTGGTTTCTCTTTTAGCTTAAGTGCAATCTCTTTTTGATTGCAACCTCCTTTATTTTATTTTTATTTTAGTGTATGAATGTATTACCTGCATGTATGTAAGTGCACCCGCGTCATGAAATGCCCACAGAGGTCGGATGAGGGCATCTGATCCCCTGGAAGTGGGGTTTTATAGTCCATTGTTAGCCACCATGTGGATGCTTGGAACCAGAACCAGGTTCTCCCCAAGAACATTCAGTGCTCTTACCTGCTAAGCCATCTGCTAGCCCCCCACCACGTGTTTGTGCGCTGATGCTCAGGCCCAGGCCTTGTGCATGCTAGCCAAGCACTCTGCCATCTGAGTTATATTACCAGTCAATTTCTCTCCTTTTTATTGATTTATTTCTTAACTTTTAAACTTTTATGTATTCGTTTATTCCTGTGTGTATTGCTCATGCATGTTTATACTTGTGGAGGTCAGAAGGCAGCTTCTGGGAGTCAGTTCTCTTCTTCTACCAAGTGGGCTTCCAGGGATCAAACTTAGGTCATCAAGCTTGGCAGCAAGCACCTCTACCTACTGAGCCATGTTGCCGGCCCCAGTTTCTCTCCTTTTAAAGAGAGTTTTGCCAGTTCCCACAGGAGTTGGTAGGACATGCCACTATGCCAAGGAATGGATCCCGCTCCATCAACAGTTCCTGAACAAATTGTTCCTGGTTTTGGAGATGAAACTCAGGGATCCCCACATCTGTGTCCTGAAGGTCATCCTCACCTTAATTAATGTCACTAATAACAGCATTTGAAAACCATTTAGAATTGTGTACATGGCCATTATATTAGAAGAGAGGCCACAATTCACCATGTTTAGTAAAGCCCAGAGGAACATCCTTGCTGTCACTGTAAGATGATAGGAAAAATTGTGAGCCGCTATCACTGACATTTACCCATAGTCCCAGCTACTTGGCAGAGGAGGGTGCTGTGAGGTAGGAGGATCACTTGAACCCAGGAGTTTGGGATCTTAAAAATTTCAGAAAATGCTTAGAGAGATGGCTCAGTCGGTAAGTGCTTATGATACAGGCATGAGGACCTGAGTTCCAGTCCCCAGCATCCATGTAAAGACTTGGCATGGAGGTGCCAGTGTTCCCATTGCTGGGAGGCGGTTGTAGGAGGAGTCACGGGGCTGGTTGCCCAGCTGAGCCAACTCAGTGAGCTCCAGATGCATGAAAGACTGTCCTAGAAAGTAAGCTGGCCAGCTGAGTGTGGTGGCTAATCCCTTTAATCCCAGCACTTGAGAAGCAGGGAGAGCTCTATGATTTTTGAGGCTAGCCTGGTCTACATAGCAAGTTCCAGGCCAGCCGGGACTTATAAGAAAGACACCTGGGCCTGCAGACCTGGCTCAGCGGTTAGGTTAAGAGCACTGGCTTCTCTTGCAGAGGACCTGGGTTTGGCTTCCAGGATCCACAAAGCAGCTAATAAACTGTCCTTAACTCCAGTTCTAGGGGACTAATGTCCCCTTCTAGCCTCCATGGGCATTGAATATATGTGATGTACTTACATACATGTAGGCAAACACTCATACACATAAAAGTAAATAAAGTTGGACATTGTGGCACATGACTTTAACCCAGCGCTCAGGAGGGGGAGGCAGGCAGATATCTGTGAGTTCCAGGAGAGCTGAGGATACTAGGGTAGGGTGGGGAGAGACCAAACTTTAGACATAATTTTAAAAAAAATTATTTATTTTTAATATATTATTTATTTTAAATATATATTTATAAAAATTTATTTATTTTATATACATATTTTTTATGCATATGAGTGTACTGCCTGCATGTAGGTTTGTGCACCCACGTCGTGCAGTGCCACAGAGGTCAGAAGAGGGCATCGGATTGCCCTGGAACTGGAGTTTAGCTGCCCTATGGGTGCTGGGAATCGAACCCGGTTCCTCTGCAAGAGCAGTCAGTGCTCTTAACCACTGAGCCATCTCTCCAGCCCCTAGACATAATTTTTTATTGAATTTTTTTTCAATTTTCATACAGCATAGTGGTATTTAGATCCCCTCTCCACACCTCCCTCTACTGCTCCACACCTAATTTAATGTACTCTTTTAAAGGTATGCTTACACATACATATATAATATGGCCTATAGAGTCTGATTTGTGTCCCCATATGCCATCAGTGTGGGTCCATCCACTGGGCCCATCAACAGTCTCATCCCTGTAAGACATTGTCTTTTCCCCTCCCAGCAGCCATCAATTGCCAAAAGCTCCTTAGGTTGGGTAGGGATTTCTCACCCACTTTCCCGGGTCTCTGCTGGGATGTTGTCTGCTTTGAGCTTACGTGGGACTTGTGCCTGCTGTCACCATTGCTGCGAGTAAACATTTAATTTTTTAAATTAAAAGTGAAAGAAAATTCACCTTTTGCTTGGGCTCAGTGAGACATCTTTTAGGGATTTGTTTTAATCAGAAGTGCTCACAAGGATGAACTTAGAAACTGCTTTAGTGTGTTAACAATCGGGAGTTAAGGGCTGGAGGGATGGTTCATTGACTAAGAGCTCTGGCTGCTCCTGCAGAGGACATGGGTTTGGTTCCCAGCACCCAGATGGCAGCTAACTCCAGTTACAGGGAGTCTGAAACACTCTTCTGGCCTCCTTAGGCACTGCATATACTTGGTGCCTGGACATATATGTACACAGAACACTCATACACATAAAAGGAAATAGATCTTTAAAAAAGAATCCAGCAACTGGGAGTTAAGTAATATCTTGGGTTGTATTGCACACATAGAGCATGAGTTCAGTTTATTTGTTAAATACACGAATTATATGCTGTGTATATTAGAGGGTTACAGAACCATTAAAAGTCCTGTTGTAGAGTATTTAATGACCTGTGAAAATGATGAACTTGCTCTGTAGGCCAGGCTGGCCTTGAACTCACAAAGATCTGCCTGCCTCCTGAGTGCTAGGATTAAAGGCGGGCGCCACCACACCTGGCTTGCCAATACTCTTTTTTTGATCTTTTTGAAACAGGATCTCCCTTTAGTTCCAGCTGGCCTGGAGCTCACTCTGTAGACCAGGCTGGCTTTGAACTCACAGAGATCCGCCTGCCTCTGCCTCCCAAGTGCTGGGATTAAAGGCAAGCATCACCACGCCTGGCTCATCACTGCTTTTCTTGTGCTGGGATAGAACCCAGGGCCCTGTGCATGGGAAATACATGCTCTACCACTGAGTTGCATTCATACCTCATCTCATTTTTATTTCATTTTTCTTACAGGATTTTATCTTGGAACACTACGGAGAAGATAGCTATTTATATGAAGATGAAATTGCAGATCTTATGGATCTTCGGCAGGCAAGTGCCGGGGCTAAAGGGGAGTCAGCTCTGCTTATTGAGGCTTCAGGGCATCCTTTAGCTTTAGCTTAGAAGCCAGGATGCCAGGGATGGAGACGGACTGCTGGAATCGTCCAGTGTACTTGTTCTACAAGACAGCTGTAAAATGAGAGAGTATTAGTGTTGGCCCTGGGAATGGGTTCCCAGATTCCCAACTCTGTCTCTGTCCCTCTGCCACCCCTCCTAGAGTTCATGATACATGAAGTAGGACCCACATGGCAAAGAAATAGCATGAAGCATCTTTGCATGTGCATGGCTAGGTCCTGGGCTACATTCTCGTCGGCTCACACCTCTGTCCTCGTCTTCATTTCAGGCCTGTCGGACACCCAGCCGGGATGAGGCCGGGGTTGAATTGCTTATGACCTATTTCCTCCAGCTGGGCTTTGTGGAGAGCAGGTTCTTCCCCCCCACCCATCACATGGGGCTCTTGTTTACCTGGTAGGTGCTTCCCTGGGTCCCTTCTGCTATGCAGCCTCTCATTCTGACAGCAGTATTTGTACAGCAGGCTCCATGGGTTTGGTTGGGGTTGGGGGGCTGTCTATAAATAGGTGTTTGTTTATGCAGGGACCTGGAGAAGGCTCCAGTAGACTGTGGCTTCTTACATCTTAGAACAAATGAGCCAAAGCAAAGGCTTTTTGTGTGTGTGTGTGTGTGTGTGTGTGTATGTGTGCCAAAAAATCAGAAGCAAAATTATTATTATTATTATTATTATCATCATCGTTATTTCTCTTTTTTGAGACATGGTCTCCATGTATCCCCAGCTGTCCTGGAACTCACTATGTAGACCAGCTGCCTTTGAACTCATAGAGATCTGCCTGCTCTGCCTCTTGAGTGCTGGGATTAAAGGCATGTGCCATCATGCCCAGTGCAAAATTATTATTTTTTTAAATTTATTTTGTATGTGTATGAATGTACTGTCTGCATGTAGGTTTGTGCACCTGTGTCGTGCAATGCCACGGAGGTGAGAAGATGGGTTGGATTCCCCTGGAACTGGAGTTTAAGACGGTTCTTAGCCGCCATGTGGGTGCAGGGGATCGAACCCGGGTCCTCTGCAAGAGCAGTCTGTGCTCTTAACCACTAGGCCATCTCTCTAGCCTGCAAAATTATTATTATTGTTATTATTTATTATTATTTTTTTATTCTTGTATGTGTAGGAATGTACTGTCTGCATGTAGGTAGGTTTGTATACCCATGCCGTGCAATGCCTCGGATGTCAGAAGAGGGCAACGGATTCCCCTGGAACTGGAGTTAAAGATGGTTCTCAGCTGCCATGTGGGTGCTGGGGATCGAACTGCAAGAGCAGCCAGCGCTCTTAACCACTAGGCCCTCTCTCCAGCCCCCAGCCCCCTGCAAAATTATTAAGACAATGTCTCACTACATAGCTTAGGCTGGCTTGGAACTGCCAGCAATCCTCCTGTCTCTACACCCCAAGTGTTGCGATTATAGATGTGCACCTGTGCACCTCCAGAAAGGGATTGTAAAACTTGTATCAGAATGTTTGGACACTTCTAGAAGAGTTTTTCTTTTAAAATTGCTATGAGTTCTTGAGACAGGTTTTTTTTTTTTTTTTTCTTTTTTGTCTTTCGAGACAGGGTCTCCCTGTAGCCCCAGTTGTCCTGGAATTCGCTCTGTAGACCAGGCTGGCCTTAACTCAAAGATCCTCCTGCCTCTGCCTCCCAAGTGCTAGGATTAAAGGCGTGCGCCACCACGCCCGGCTTCTTTTTTTTTTTTTTTTTTTATGCTTTGTATATTTCATACATCATTTTCCAATTTAGTTCAGGCATATTTCCCTTTCCCTTCCCCCCACCCCACCCCATCCCAGATCATGCATTCTGCCATAACTGTCCTGCATCTTTCTCTCAGTTTTTTTTTTCATTTTTTAACAATAAGTGATAATTTATGAGTACAAGCATCCTTTGTGTAAAATCAGTTTGCAAGCAGTTCTTATTATGTGGCCCGGACTAGCCTCAAACTCACAATCCTCCTGCCTCAACCTGCAGAGTGTGCTTTGGTGACAGGCATGTGCCCTCATATAATCAGGCTTGTCATTTTGCTTAGAAACAAAAGCTTCATTGCTTGTGCGTCGAGGAAGTTCATGTGAGAAATGAGTTTTGTTCCTGTGTGTTCAGGAGTGGCTTGAATTAGCCAAGTAATCTGTGTGCTCAGAATACGCTTGTTCTCACTAGGTATGACTCGCTCACTGGGGTGCCAGTCAGCCAGCAGAACTTGCTGTTGGAGAAGGCCAGCATTCTCTTCAATATCGGGGCACTGTATACCCAAATTGGGACCCGGTGTAACCGGCAGACACAGGCTGGGCTGGAGAGCGCCATGGATGCATTCCAGAGAGCTGCAGGTGTGTGTCCTCCAGAGCTGTCACCATGCAGCGGCACCAGGGCTCCAGCTGGAGAGAGTTCTGCTTGAGCAGACCCACCGAAAGCCAAAGCCTCACAAGTCTGAAATGTCTAGGCTGGGGGCTGGGGGTGTGGTCAGCAAGAGAGTGGTTGTCTCAAATACCCCAGGGAGGGGTTGGGGGCGTGGCTTGGTGGTAGAGTACCTGCTTAGACTCCCCCAGGGAGGGGCTGGGGGTATGGCTCGGTGGTGAAGCCTTGCCTGGACTCCCCTAGTTAGGGGCTAGGGGTGTGTCTCAGTGGTAGAGCCCCTGCCTAGACTCCCCCAGTGAGGGGCTGGGGGTGTGGCTCTGTGGCAGAGTTCCTGTCTAGAATCCCCCAGTGAGGGGCTGGGGTGTGGCTTGGTGGTAGTAGGTTTGGCTAGCACAGGAATGCCCTTGAGTCATTCTTCAGTATCACACATATAAAAGGTTAGGGGTGGGGATGGCTATGTAACTTCCTGGTCAGGAGACTTAGTGGTTGACATCATGTCATCTCAGTCCAGAATGGCTCATGTACATAGTGAGGCTTGTGGTTACTGATTAATCTTTTCCAGATGAGTGGCCCCAGTGATGGCAGTAAATATTTCTGAATAGTGGGAATACAGTAACTTGACCCAACTAGTAAAAAATGTAGCCTTTTAAATCTTCTATTAGCTCTGCCTGTGTCAATCCACATTTCTGCTTATCCACAGGGGACATGTTCCAAGAAACTACAGATGTTTCTGAAACCTTTATGTACTATTTCCCCTATGTGAAGATCGAGCATATAGTTCAATGGTAGAGTGTTTGCTTAGTATGTGTAAGGCCTTGGCTTTGACCCTTAGTAGTGGAAAAATTAAATAAATAGATAGATAGATAGAAAGATAGATAGCTAGATAGAAAGATAAATGGAATGGGGATGGGGAAGGGAAGTAGTAAGAAGTACAGAATTCCCATATATATATATGTGTATGTATATCTTTGAAAGACTGGCACCGTAAAAGATTAACAAATACCTAACAATAAAACAGTAATGATAATAGAATATTGTCATAAATGTTACAAATTGGTTATTTCTGGAATTTTCCATGTAATATCATATTACAGTTGGCTGAAGGTAACTGAACCGGAAGAAAGCTCAACCTCAGATAATGGAGAATTACTGTATCACCATCTGTACTTTTATAGCTGCATAATCTGCCAAGTTTGCCAACCTGAAGCATGATTTCAGCCCTCTCAAGTGACAAGGTGTACAAGGGACACCTGAGTTCTGTCACCTTCCGAAATTTCCTGCATCCCCCCAGCCCTTTCTTTAAGCAGTGCTGGGGCTGGGATCTTTTTTTTTTTTTTTTAATTTTTTTTTTTTTTATTAATTTTATTTATTTCTGTATGTATATGAATGTACGTCTGCATGCAGGTTTTGTGCACCCGTGTCGTGCAATGCCGCGGAGGTCAGAAGCGGGCCTCGGATTCCCCTGGAACTGGATTCCCTCCTGGAATTGGAGTTTCAGACGGTTCTCACCAGCCATGTGGGTGCTGGGGACGAACCCGGGTCCTCGGCAAGAGCGGTCGGCTCCTCTTAACCGCTAGGCCATCTCTCCAGCCCTGGGCTGGGATCTTTACGTGTTAGGTGAGAATTCTACCACTAACTATATGCATAGCCCTGGTGTTTTTAGATGAGGTGTCCCTGTGTACCCCAGGTTGGCCTTGACTTGAGACTCTCCCGCCCAGTATGAGGCTGAGATTCTAGGTGGTCCCATCATAGGCAGCTTGTTTTTTCCCATTTTAACTTTGTTAACCCCACAACTCATCCTTTATGAGCGAGCACTGGGTCAAAGAAAAAAAAAAAACAGCTTAGTGCCAGCCTACAAGGGACTGGGGTCATCGGAGCCGGGGCAGTGGGCCAGTCTGGGACAGATTAAGTTGTCCGTCCTATGGGTCTGTCTGTCTTGCTCCCCTGTAGCAGGGCCCCTGTCTGGGCGTCACTCAGAATGGGCAATAACAGTTGCTCAGTGCAGACCACAGTGTGACCCCTCAAGCCTCTATCTTTATAGCTTTGTTTTTATTTTTCCTCCTTCCTGAGACAGAATCTTTTTTTTTTTTTTTTTTTTTTTTTTTTTTTTGGTCTTTCTGAGACAGGGTCTCTCTAGTGCCCAGCTGTCCTGGAACTCACTTTGTAGACCAGGTTGGCCTTGAACTCACAAAGATCCGCCTGCCTCTTGCCTCAAATGCTAGGATTAAAGGCGTGCGCCACCATGCCCGGCTTTTTTTTTATTTTTGGGTTTTTTTTTTTTTTGGTCTTTTTTTTTTTCTTTTTATTTTTTATTTTTATTTGATTAAATTGGAGGTGCTTTCTGAGTCTACGGGTAAATGTGGTGTTCCACCATTCCAGCTCCAGCTAAACATCTTTGTTTACCCTTTGTGGGAATCATTTCCTTCCTGCATGAGGCTTCCTAGAAACACTGCCCCGTAAACCTGACATGAACCACAGAGCCTTGGCACTTTGATCCATGGTAGAATATCTTATGTTAAAATACTTGGCACTTTGAGATGAAACACCGAAATGGAATACTAAGATTCTTTTTTACAGATGCCTCTTTTTTTCTTCTGAGGATTATTTATTTTATTGGTGGCAAGGTCTTCCTAATGTTTAGCTCAGGCTGGCCATGAATTCTGCCTCCCTGGTGCTTGGATTACAGGTTTGTGCTACTGTGTCTGGCTTGTGAGGATTCTTAGGCAGACACACTTTGTGACCTCCCTTCAAGGCTTCAGAGGTATGCACGGAGAAGCTTGGGAACAGGGGAGCTCACAGCTTAGAGCAGAACCAGAGGAACCAGTTGGATGGGAGGCATGTGGCAGAGTCCGCTTCACCTCAGGTTGACTGTCGCTCAGGGCTCCTGACAGTTAACTTTTGAAAGTAGCTGGGAAGTCAGTTGAGGGTGGAGTCAGGGCACATCCATTGCGCAGGGGTCTGGGTGGTTCCTTCCCAAGCTCCCCAGGAAAGGCCCTCACTTCCGAGTGACCCAGTTCTCATGGGCAAGCATGGTCCGCTAGTGCCCCTCACCCTCTCCTGCTTTCTGCCTTCTCTTGTCACATGCCTGGTCCTGGATGGCATTTCCGCCTTGGGGAACAGGGCCGGGGAGCTGGCTGCTGTGCTCCATGCACCGATAAACGACTTAGAAGAGAATCCAGTTTGTAAAAATCATGATGAGGCATACATGTCGTAGAGCACGCTGTTTTCAGCACCTCTTACTGTGGTAAATATGCACGAGGTAGAATTAGCATGCTAACTCTTTTTCATCATGTATCTCAGTGGCATCGAGTATCTTGTGCATGCATCATCCCCATCCAGCTCCAGGATGTGTTCATCATTCATACTGGAACCGGGCCTGTTATCTAATTGAGATATACAGCCCAGGCTGGCCTCAAAATTGCCTCACCCTCCCAGTGCTGGATTACAGGCACATGCCACCACATCTGGCATCCCTGTGCCGATTAAACAATAACTCCTTTCAATAACTGCTTTTTCTCCTTCCTGCAGCAGCTCCTACTTTGTGTTTCTGAGTTGGCCTGTTCCAAGAACTCACTGATGGAATGATGTGCTATTTCTCATGGTGTGGCTGGCTTATCTGTGCTCAGGATAATGTCTTCATTCACACGGTTGCGCATATCAAGTTTCTTCTTTTCCTTTGTTTTTTTTTTTTTTTTGCGGTCCGGTACTGGGGTCTGATCTTGGGGCCGTGTGATTGCTAAACATAATTCATTCATTGAGCTATTGCCTCCAGCTCCTTATTCCTTTTTAATATCCCACTGTGTATGGACCACTTGTGTTCATCTGTTAACCCATCAATGGGCTTTGGGAGTATTTACACCTGTTGGCTATTGTGATGACCATTGCTGTGGGTGTACAGGTAGTGGTTAAGGCTTTTGTTCAGTTACTTGGTTCTATTTATAGGAATGGGATTGGTTCGATAATATAGACATTGGTGGGGGTCTCACCGCACTTCCTGAACCAGTGGGGGGTGGGGAGAAGCTGCCGGCACTTCTCCTGGGAGCCGAAGCTAGGAACAAAGCTCAGCCCAGGTCCAGCTAACTCGTCCTGGCGTCCTTTCTATGGCCAATAAAAACAACGCCACACCCCCAGTCCACAGACTGGTGGCTGGATGCAGACCTTTGTCCAGTCAAAACCAGCTACCAACCAACACACACATCCCAAGCTGGTGGTCTTCAGAGCGACCGCTTTCCAGCCAAAACCCGCCAGCTCCAACCATGTGCCAAAAGGGCCTAGTTCATGCGCAGAAAATTAACATAATCAGGGACTCCCTGGATGATGGTGAAAGGGAAAATCCATTTATTGTCCACAGCATTTGTTTTTATACCTAAGTGACATCATATCTCAGGGCCTGCTTTCAGACCCCCTGGCCTCATGTTCTGTAAATATCATAAGTACTTGTTAATGTCTTAATCCCAAGGTGGTCTCACGGGTTTATTAAACAGGCAAATCCCCACCTAGGGCCAGGTTTCGGTGTAAACAGACAAGCAGGTAATTTAGCACAGTGTAGCCACAGGTGCCTCTTTCTACTACACATATGAAGTCATTTTTTTTATTTGTTTGTTTAAGATAGTCTTGCTACATAGCTCAGGATGACTTTGAACTTTCCACACTCTTACCTTAGTGCCCTCCCCCCCGCCCCAGAATTCTCATGTCAGACAAAGTGTACGGATGCATATGTGTATGTTATATAATATATGCATATAACACACATACGTGGATGGATACATAGATTGGTAGACTGATATATTTGGTGGCTCCTATTCAGAGCTGCATGTGTGCCATGCAAGTGCTCCACCAATGAGCTTCAACCCCAACCTGTTTTCTTGTTCTGTCTCTTCTCTACAGCAGCTGATGACAGAAATATTATCTCCCACTAATAAAAAATTATATTGTAGGGGTTTTAAACTACCTGAGGAGACATTCACTCATACTCCAAGTTATGACATGAGCCCCGCCATGCTCAGTGTGCTGGTCAAGATGATGCTCGCTCAAGCCCAAGAAAGTGTGTTTGAGAAATCTGCCTTCCTGGTCCGGAATGAGTTCTTACACTGGTGAAGGTGGCTCAGGAGGCTGCCAAGGTAAGGCTTCCTCCTGTTTCCTGGGAGTCTCTGAGGTGCGGTGCCTGGGAGAAGCAGGGGGTTCCCATGGCCACAGCTTTGTCCCACAGTGTGGGTGACGCACCTGCCCCAGCAGAGGCTGCTGGCATGTGTTTGCTTGGCAAGTACCAGTGTTTCAGAGACGGATCATTGATTCCATCTGCAGCTTAGCCTAAGAATCAGCATAATGACAGTTGCCTGATCCTCTGTTGACGCTGACAACAAGAGGAATTGCTTGGCCATGCTCTGACATTCTGGAGCAATCTCCAACAGGGCCTCTGGCTTAGAAGAAAGGACTCTTTCTCTGTAGCCAGGCTAGGGAGGGCCTGTGTCTGAGGCCTCTTCCCATGCCCTTTCTTTTTCGGGTGGCAGAAGCGTATCGGCAACTCCACACAGCCATGAGCCAGGCACCAGTGAAAGAGAACATCCCGTATTCGTGGGCCAGCGTGGCCTGCGTCAAGGCCCACCACTACGGGGCCCTGGCTCACTACTTCGCTGCCATCCTCCTCATCGACCACCAGTGTAAGGCTTGGGCTCAGGGCTGTTGCCTGGTATCTGGGGGAAGGTGGAGGATTCTGAGCTGAGGGAGCTGTCTTCCTCACTTAGATATGTGCTCATTCCAGAGGAAGAAGCTGGGAAGTACACACTGACCTAGTGGTTGTATCATAGGCTTGTGGGCGACAGAGGTTGCCCACTTCTGCAGGAGTGGAGGGGACTTTACTTCTGCAGGAGAGGAGGGGACTTTACTTCTGCAGGAGTGGAGGGGACTTTACTTCTGCAGGAGTGGAGGGACTTTACTTCTGCAGGAGAGGAGGGGACTTTACTTCTGTAGGAGTGGAGGGGACTTTACTTCTGCAGGAGTGGAGGGGACTTTACTTCTGCAGGAGTGGAGGGGACTTTACTTCTGCAGGAGTGGAGGGGACTTTACTTCTGTCTGGGGTCAGGCAGATGATTTTTCACCTGGAACCTAACAGCTTCCAAACTTAGTAGTCATGATAAGTAACATTTTTAGGTAGGACTTCATTTTTTAAATTTTGGCTGTGGATACAACTCAGGGTCTTACTAGGATAATATCTAAGTTAACTATTTGTTTTTATTTAGAAGCAGGGTCTCACCATGTAGTCCAGGCTGGTCTTGAACCAAGATCTTTCTTCCTTAGCTTTCTGAGCCTCCTGAGGACTGGGATTACAGGTGTGTGCCATCATACCCACCCAGAGAGTAATTGTGTTTGCTTGTTTTTGAGACAGGATCCATAAAGCCCAGGTTGGCTTTGAATCCTGATCTTACTGACTGCCCAACCATCCCCAAGAGCTAGGTGTGTGCCACTGTGCCAGCCAAGGTGATTAAGAAGAAAAGGTTTGAGGCTGGAGAGATGGCTCAGCAGTTAAGAGTGCCGACTGCTCTTGTGGAGGACCCTGGTTTCGATTCCCAGCACCCACATGGTGGCTAAAAACCATCTTTAGGCCAGGCGTGGTGGCAAACACCTTTAATCCCACCACTCAGGAGGCAGAGGCAGGCAGATCTCTATGAGTTCAAGGCCAGAGTCCAAGTGAGTTCACAGTTGGGGTTATAAGGAGACCATGTCTCAAAAAGACAGTAAATAGATAGATAAATAATAAATAAATAAATAGACCCAGTCTCAAAAAGACTAAATAAATAAATAAATAAAATAAAAGGAAAAAAGTTCAAGATATCTTCTGGCTACTTAGTGAGTTGCAGGCCTTGTTGGAGCCACCAAAGACCCTGTCTCCAGAACAGCAAAAAGGTTGTTCTAGGGTGGGTGATGCTGAACGGAGGGAGGAGTCTTATCCTAGGCTGGGCTAGATATAGAGGTCCCAGGGCATGGTGTGGGAGCCATGTGGTCAGAGCCATTCCTGAAGATTCCCTATAGTGATCATCTGTAGGTGGTAGTCAGGAAGGACAACTCAAGATCCTAGGGCTTGAAGGTGACACAGTTCACATAAAACTGTCCGTGTGGGTCTGGGGCGCCATCTCTGGAGTGCGAGATTTTAACCTGCAGCTGTCCCTGCAGTAAAGCCCGGTGCAGACGCGGACCACCAGGAGAAGTGCCTGTCGGAGCTCTATGACCACATGCCGGAGGGGATGACACCCCTGGCCACACTGAAGAACGGTCAGCAGCGGGGGCAGCTGGGTATGTACGGGCTCCTCTGCCGAGCCTGGACCCTGCCCGCTCCCTCCCCAGCCGCTACTGCTCACATTTCTCAGGGAGGGCTTAGAAGAGCAGGCCACCAGAGTCAAGGCTGCTCTGTATTGACAAGTGTGGCCAGCTTTAGCCTAAGGGCTCGAGAGCTGTGTTCTCAGGGCTTTGCAAGTACCCAGGCTTCCCAGCAGAGCATAGGTACTTGACCACCTCCCGACCCTGCATCGGGGCATGGGTGGGTCTTCTGACTCTTATTGTTGTTGCTTTTCTTTTTGCAGAAGGGTCTCCTGTGAGCCCCAGCTGTCCTGGAACTCACTACGTAGACAGACTGGCCTGGAACACACAGAGATCCCTGCCTCTACCTCCCCGAGTGGTGGGATAAAGGCATGTGCCACCCTGCCTGGCTGTTTTCTTTTCTTAACTTATTATTTGTTTTTGAGACAGCATCTGCTGTGTAGCTGACCTGAAACTTGCAGTGATTTCCTGACTCAGGCTCCTGAGTGCTTTCTTCTTTTCTTGCTTTTATGGTATTGGGAGTTGAACCCAGGACCTTATGCTGCTGGGCAAGTGCACACCCCTGAGCCGCATCATTTTGAGACAGATTCTTGGTAGCTGCCCAACTCTGTAGCCCAGGTAGACCAAAAACTTGCCATGCCTCTGCCTCAGCCTCCTAGTGCTGTTAGGCACCACCTTCCTGGCTCCCAGTGTTGGATTTTTTCTTTTTTTTTTTTTTTTTTTTTTATTTATTTCTGTATGTGTAAAAAATGTATTTTTTATGTTTGTGCACCCATGTCGTGCAATGCCACGGAGGTTCAGAAGAGGGTCTCGGATTCCCCTGATTGGAACTGGAGTTCTCCTGGAATTGGAGCTTCAGAGACGGTTCTCAGCCGCCATGTGGGTCTTGGGGATCGAACCCGGGTCCTCTGGTAAGAGGTCGGCGCTCTTAACCGCTAGGGCCATCTCTCCAGCCCAAGTGTTGATTTTCTTATGCTTCACCAAGAGCAGGTGAAGGCTGGAAATGGGCTCTCTTGGCTTGGTCTACTTGAGTAGGCTCCTGCCCCAGGGCCTTTGTACTTATTCCTTCTTCAGGAACATTTTTTTTTTTTTTTGTTATATGCTCATGAGTCCTACTTTACTTTCTTCAGAGCTTTGCTCAATAGTTATCTAATCAGGGACTAGAGGTGTAGTTCAGTTAGTAGAGCGAGGCTTGCCTAGCATACTTGAAGTCTTGGTTGGATCCCCAGCACCACCATAAACCTGTAATCCCCATAGGAGGGCAGATGGAAGCAGGTGGATCAAAGTTCAAAGTCGATCCTTGGCTATACAGCAAACTCGGGGCTGACCTAGGCTGCAGCAAGACCTGCTTCCAAAATAAATAAATAAATAAATAAAAAATAAATAAATAAATAAATAGGTAAATAAATGCTATTCTCATCAAGCATACACCAAAACAAAGAAAAAGAACAACTCTTTTTTTTTTGGACCTTTTTGAGACAGGGTTCCCTGTATTCTCAGCTGGCCAGAACTTGTTATGTAGACCAGGCTGGCCTTGAACTCAAGATCCTCCTCCTCTATCTCCCGAGCTCTGGGATTAAAGGCATGCACTACCATACCAGCAGAATTTCTTTTTTCTTCTTTTTTTTTTTTAATTCTCAATCAGAAAGCTTCCTTGGTTCTGGGCATGTCTGTAAATCCTCAGCAGTAATGGCCAAGGCCGGATGATCGTGAGTTCTAGGTTAGCCTGGGCTACACTTTCGAGGACTTTGTCTCAAAACAAGCCTTCTTGAATCACTCATTGTCGAAGATCAGCTCCCATCTCTAGTCTGCTGTGCATGCCTATCTGCTTTGTTTTTCTCCACGACCTTTCTGGACACCATCTATTCTATATTTTCTTGCTTGCTGGCTGTCTGTCTTCAGCCTATACATGTAACTCCAGGGAGGTGGGACAGCGTTTTGCGGATTACATTCAGTGAATGTCTGTTAAGTGAATATTTAATAGACACAGGGGAGCTCAGTTACCCATGCATCTCAGAGGAGACTCTACCTCCAGAAGCTCCTTTAGAAAATATAGTTCATGGGGCTGGAAAGAATGGCTCAGCAGTTAAGAGCACTGTGCTCTTGCAGAGGATCGCGGTCAATTCACCAGCACCCACATGGCAGCTTGAGAACTGTCTTAGAGCTGGGCATTGTGCACCTTTAATTTCCAGCATCCGGCAGGTAGAGGCCAGGCAGATCTCGTGGAATTCAAGGCCAGCCTGGTGTACATAGTGAGCTCCAGGCCATTGGGACTAAAGGGAACCCTTTTCTTTTAAAAAAAAAAGAAAAAGGCAAGTAAACACTCTGGGGCCATCCCAGGAATCCTCTGGTACTCCAGTGTATTCATGTGCCATGTGGGTGGCGGATTTTGCCTGCAGGTAAGGGCCATCTGCACCAAGCATCGGCTACCATGAGGAGGTCGCTGAGAGGCCAGCCTGCAAGAAGCTGCGTGACATTCAAGTGCTCCAGGACGTGCTGTTGGCTGCACAGCAGCGCACTCAGCTCAAGTACGCCCAGCACCGAGCGGATGATGATCTTCTGAACTTGACTGGTGCTCCAGACATTCTTCGTGAGTGGCAGGGACTGTGGGCGTGACGCGGCACCTGTGGCAGTGTTGGTGTGTGTGTGTGTTGTGTCGTGTGCGTGTGTGTGTGAAGCCACGGCTACGAAAGCCGTATTTAGCTCTCCAGACATTCTTCGTGAGTGGCAGGGACTGTGGGCTGACTGATGCGTGCAACCTGTGCAGTGTGTTGTGGTGTGTGCGGTGTGCGTGTTGTGGGTTGTGTGTGTGAAAGCCACGGCTTACAAAGCATGTATTTAGCTCTCAGGAGTCACACAGGCCGCGGCTGCCAGCTGTCTGCCCTGAAGGGACTGTATCTGAGAGGACTGGTGCTACTCTTGAGTGTGGTAAGCTCATACCATAATTTCCACAGCGATGAGGAGGCTGAGGCAGGAGGATTCCCATGAGTTTGAGGCCAGCTTCAACGCTATAGAGTGGTTCAAACAAAGCGGGTCTCATAGGGAAAACCTTGTTTCTGACGGGTGGGATGTAAGGGGGGTGCCTTTCTGTCTCCTCACATCCAGCTCGGAGCCTCNTGTCTTTTTTTTTTTTTTTTAAGTTTTTGGCCTTTCCTAGGCCTGGCATGAAAACCTACTTTAAAGATTTTTTAATATCTAGCTCTTAATAATATATATATATATATATATTTTATAGTTATTATGTTCATCAATCAATTAAAGATTGGCTAGATATGTCCCATGAGAAGTTGTTACCATCATTACCATCTTGATTAATTTTTTATACACCTTTTATTTTTATTTTTAATTTTTTTTTATTAATTTTTTATTTATTTCTGTATGTATATGAATGTACTGTCTGCATGCAGGTTTGTGCACCCGTGTCGTGCAATGCCGCGGAGGTCAGAAGCGGGCCTCGGATTCCCCTGGAACTGGAGTTCTCCTGGAATTGGAGTTTCAGACGGTTCTCAGCCGCCATGTGGGTGCTGGGGATCGAACCCGGGTCCTCTGCAAGAGCGGTCGGCGCTCTTAACCGCTAGGCCATCTCTCCAGCCCTGGGCTGGGATCTTTTACGTGTTAGGTGAGAATTCTACCACTAAGCTATATGCATAGCCCTTGGTTTTTTAGATGAGGTGTCCCTGTGTACCCCAGGTTGGCCTTGAACTTGAGACTCTCCCGCCACAGTATGGAGGCTGAGATTCTAGGTGTGTCCCATCATAGGCAGCTTGTTTTTTCCCATTTTAACTTTGTTAACCCCACAACTCATCCTTTATGAGCGAGCACTGGGTCAAAGAAAAAAAAAAAACAGCTTAGTGCCAGCCTACAAGGGACTGGGGTCATCGGAGCCGGGGCAGTGGGCCAGTCTGGGACAGATTAAGTTGTCCGTCCTATGGGTCTGTCTGTCTTGCTCCCCTGTAGCAGGGCCCCTGTCTGGGCGTCACTCAGAATGGGCAATAACAGTTGCTCAGTGCAGACCACAGTGTGACCCCTCAAGCCTCTATCTTTATAGCTTTGTTTTTATTTTTCCTTTGGTCTTAGACAGGATCTTATTATGGCCTTGAACACACTATATAGCCTTGGCTGATTTGAAATTGGAGGTGATCTTCTGGGCCTCAGTCTCCTGGGTACTGAGCACTAGGATTACAGGTGTTCCACCATTCCCAGCTCCAGCTAAACATCTTTGTTTACCCTTTGTGGGAATCATTTCCTTCCTGCATGAGGCTTCCTAGAAACACTGCCCCGTAAACCTGACATGAACCACAGAGCCTTGGCACTTTGATCCATGGTAGAATATCTTATGTTAAAATACTTGGTCACTTTGAGATGAAACACCGAAATGGAATACTAAGATTCTTTTTACAGATGCCTCTTTTTCTTCTGAGGAATTTATTTATTTATTGGTGGCAAGGTCTTCCTAATGTTTAGCTCAGGCTGGCCATGAATTCTGCCTCCCTGGTGCTTGGATTACAGGTTTGTGCTACTGTGTCTGGCTTGTGAGGATTCTTAGGCAGACACACTTTGTGACCTCCCTTCAAGGCTTCAGAGGTATGCACGGAGAAGCTTGGGAACAGGGGAGCTCACAGCTTAGAGCAGAACCAGAGGAACCAGTTGGATGGGAGGCATGTGGCAGAGTCCGCTTCACCTCAGGTTGACTGTCGCTCAGGGCTCCTGACAGTTAACTTTTGAAAGTAGCTGGGAAGTCAGTTGAGGGTGGAGTCAGGGCACATCCATTGCGCAGGGGTCTGGGTGGTTCCTTCCCAAGCTCCCCAGGAAAGGCCCTCACTTCCGAGTGACCCAGTTCTCATGGGCAAGCATGGTCCGCTAGTGCCCCTCACCCTCTCCTGCTTTCTGCCTTCTCTTGTCACATGCCTGGTCCTGGATGGCATTTCCGCCTTGGGGAACAGGGCCGGGGAGCTGGCTGCTGTGCTCCATGCACCGATAAACGACTTAGAAGAGAATCCAGTTTGTAAAAATCATGATGAGGCATACATGTCGTAGAGCACGCTGTTTTCAGCACCTCTTACTGTGGTAAATATGCACGAGGTAGAATTAGCATGCTAACTCTTTTTCATCATGTATCTCAGTGGCATCGAGTATCTTGTGCATGCATCATCCCCATCCAGCTCCAGGATGTGTTCATCATTCATACTGGAACCGGGCCTGTTTATCTAATTGAGACTATACAGCCCAGGCTGGCCTCAAATTGCCTCACCCTCCCAAGTGCTGGCATTACAGGCACATGCCACCACATCTGGCATCCCTGTGCCGATTAAACAATAACTCCTTTCAATAACTGCTTTTTCTCCTTCCTGCAGCAGCTCCTACTTTGTGTTTCTGAGTTGGCCTGTTCCAAGAACTCACTGATGGAATGATGTGCTATTTCTCATGGTGTGGCTGGCTTATCTGTGCTCAGGATAATGTCTTCATTCACACTGTTGCGCATTATCAGTTTCTTTCCTTTTTTTTTTTTTTTTTTTTGCTTCCGGTACTGGGGTCTGATCTTGGGGCCGTGTGATTGCTAAACATATATTCATTCATTGAGCTATGCCTCCAGCTCCTTATTCCTTTTTAATATCCCACTGTGTATGGACCACTTGTGTTCATCTGTTAACCCATCAATGGGCTTTGGGAGTATTTACACCTGTTGGCTATTGTGATGAGCACTGCTGTGCGGTGTACAGGTAGTGGTTAAGGCTTTTGTTCAGTTACTTGGTTCTATTTATAGGAATGGGATTGGTTCGATAATATAGACATTGGTGGGGGTCTCACCGCACTTCCTGAACCAGTGGGGGGTGGGGAGAAGCTGCCGGCAGCTTCTCCTGGGAGCCGAAGCTAGAGCACAAAGCTTCAGCCCAGGTCCAGCTTACTCGTCCTGGGGCGTCCTTTCTATGGCCAAATAAAAACCCACCCCCCAGGTCACACAGACTGGTGGCTGGATGCAGACCTTTGTCCAGTCAAAACCAGCTAGCCAAACCAACACACACATCCCAAGCTGGTGGTCTTCAGAGCGACCGCTTTCCAGCCAAAACCCGCCAGCTCCAACCATGTGCCAAAAGGGCCTAGTTCATGCGCAGAAAATTAACATAATCAGGGACTCCCTGGATGATGGTGAAAGGGAAAATCCATTTATTTGTCCACAGCATTGTGTTTTTATACCTAGAGTGACATCATATCTCAGGGCCTGCTTTCAGACCCCCTGCCTCATGTTCTGTAAATATCATGAGTACTTGTTAATGTCTTAATCCCAAGGTGGTCTCACGGGTTTATTACACAGGCAAATCCCACCTAGGGCCAGGTTTCGGTGTAAACAGACAAGCAGGTAATTTAGCACAGTGTAGCCACAGGTGGCCTCTATTTCTACCTACACATTGAGAGTCAGTTTTTTAATTTGTTTGTTTAAGATAGTCTTGCTACATAGCTCAGGATGACTTTGAACTTTCCACACTCTTACCTTAGTGCCCTCCCCCCCGCCCCAGAATTCTCATGTCAGACAAAGTGTACGGATGCATATGTGTATGTTATATAAATATATGCATATAACACACATACGTGGATGGATACATAGATTGGTAGACTGATATATTTGGTGGCTCCTATTCAGAGCTGCATGTGTGCCATGCAAGTGCTCCACCAATGAGCTTCAACCCCAACCTGTTTTCTTGTTCTGTCTCTCTCTACAGCAGCTGATGACAGAAATATTATCTCCCACTAATAAAAAAAATTATGATTGTAGGGGTTTTAAACTACCTGAAGGAGACATTCACTCATACTCCAAGTTATGACATGAGCCCCGCCATGCTCAGTGTGCTGGTCAAGATGATGCTCGCTCAAGCCCAAGAAAGTGTGTTTGAGAAAATCTGCCTTCCTGGGATCCGGAATGAGTTCTTCACACTGGTGAAGGTGGCTCAGGAGGCTGCCAAGGTAAGGCTTCCTTCCTTGTTCCTGGGAGTCTCTGAGGTGCAGGTGCCTGGGAGAAGCAGGGGGTTCCCATGGCCACAGCTTTGTCCCACAGTGTGGGTGACGCACCTGCCCCAGCAGAGGCTGCTGGCATGTGTTTGCTTGGCAAGTACCAGTGTTTCAGAGACGGATCATTGATTCCATCTGCAGCTTAGCCTAAGAATCAGCATAATGACAGTTGCCTGATCCTCTGTTGACGCTGACAACAAGAGGAATTGCTTGGCCATGCTCTGACATTCTGGAGCAATCTCCAACAGGGCCTCTGGCTTAGAAGAAAGGACTCTTTCTCTGTAGCCAGGCTAGGGAGGGCCTGTGTGCTGAGGCCTCTTCCCATGCCCTTTCTGTTTCAGGTGGCAGAAGCGTATCGGCAACTCCACACAGCCATGAGCCAGGCACCAGTGAAAGAGAACATCCCGTATTCGTGGGCCAGCGTGGCCTGCGTCAAGGCCCACCACTACGGGGCCCTGGCTCACTACTTCGCTGCCATCCTCCTCATCGACCACCAGTGTAAGGCTTGGGCTCAGGGCTGTTGGCCTGGTATCTGGGGGAAGGGGAGGATTCTGAGCTGAGGGGGATCTGTCTTCCTCACTTAGATATGTGCTCATTCCAGAGGAAGAAGCTGGGAAGTACACACTGACCTAGTGGTTGTATCATAGGCTTGTGGGCGACAGAGGTTGCCCACTTCTGCAGGAGTGGAGGGGACTTTACTTCTGCAGGAGAGGAGGGGACTTTACTTCTGCAGGAGTGGAGGGGACTTTACTTCTGCAGGAGTGGAGGGACTTTACTTCTGCAGGAGAGGAGGGGACTTTACTTCTGTAGGAGTGGAGGGGACTTTACTTCTGTAGGAGTGGAGGGGACTTTACTTCTGCAGGAGTGGAGGGGACTTTACTTCTGCAGGAGTGGAGGGGACTTTACTTCTGTCTGGGGTCAGGCAGATGATTTTTCACCTGGAACCTAACAGCTTCCAAACTTAGTAGTCATGATAAGTAACATTTTAAGGTAGGACTTTCATTTTTTAAATTTTGGCTGTGGATACAACTCAGGGTCTTACTAGGATAATATCTAAGTTAACTATTTGTTTTTATTTAGAAGCAAGGGTCTCACCATGTAGTCCAGGCTGGTCTTGAACTCAAGATCTTTCTTCCTTAGCTTTCTGAGCCTCCTGAGGACTGGGATTAGAGGTGTGTGCCATCATACCCACCCTCAGAGAGTAATTTTGTTTGCTTGTTTTTGAGACTAGGTATCATAAAGCCCAGGTTGGCTTTGAATACCTGATCTTACTGCCTCAACCTCCCCAAGAGCTAGGTGTGTGCCACTGTGCCAGCCAAGGTGATTAAGAAGAAAAGGTTTGAGGCTGGAGAGATGGCTCAGCAGTTAAGAGTGCCGACTGCTCTTGTGGAGGACCCTGGTTCGATTCCCAGCACCCACATGGTGGCTAAAAACCATCTTTAGGCCAGGCGTGGTGGCAAACACCTTTAATCCCAGCACTCAGGAGGCAGAGGCAGGCAGATCTCTATGAGTTCAAGGCCAGAGTCTACAGAGTGAGTTCCTACAGTTGGGGCTATAAGGAGACCCTGTCTCAAAAAGACTAAGTAAATAGATAGATAAATAAATAAATAAATAAATAGACCCAGTCTCAAAAAGACTAAATAAATAAATAAAATAAAATAAAAGGAAAAAAAGTTCAAGATTATCTTCTGGCTACTTAGTGAGTTGCAGGCCTTGTTGGAGCCACCAAAGACCCTGTCTCCAGAACAGCAAAAAGGTTGTTCTAGGGTGGGTGATGCTGAACGGAGGGAGGAGTCTTATCCTAGGCTGGGCTAGATATAGAGGTCCCAGGGCATGGTGTGGGAGCCATGTGGTCAGAGCCATTCCTGAAGATTCCCTATAGTGATCATCTGTAGGTGGTAGTCAGGAAGGACAACTCAAGATCCTAGGGCTTGAAGGTGACACAGTTCACATAAAACTGTCCGTGTGGGTCTGGGGCGCCATCTCTGGAGTGCGAGATTTTAACCTGCAGCTGTCCCTGCAGTAAAGCCCGGTGCAGACGCGGACCACCAGGAGAAGTGCCTGTCGGAGCTCTATGACCACATGCCGGAGGGGATGACACCCCTGGCCACACTGAAGAACGGTCAGCAGCGGGGGCAGCTGGGTATGTACGGGCTCCTCTGCCGAGCCTGGACCCTGCCCGCTCCCTCCCCAGCCGCTACTGCTCACATTTCTCAGGGAGGGCTTAGAAGAGCAGGCCACCAGAGTCAAGGCTGCTCTGTATTGACAAGTGTGGCCAGCTTTAGCCTAAGGGCTCGAGAGCTGTGTTCTCAGGGCTTTGCAAGTACCCAGGCTTCCCAGCAGAGCACTAGGTACTTGACCACCTCCCGACCCTGCAGCTGGGCATGGGTGGTCTTCTGACTCATTATTGTTGTTGCTTTTCTTTTTCGAGACAGGGTCTCCTTGTAGCCCCAGCTGTCCTGGAACTCACTACGTAGACAGACTGGCCTGGAACACACAGAGATCCTCCTGCCTCTGCCTCCCGAGTGGTGGGATTAAAGGCATGTGCCACCCTGCCTGGCTGTTCTTTTCTTAACTTATTTATTTGTTTTTGAGACAGCATCTGCTGTGTAGCTGACCTGAAACTTGCAGTGATTTCCTGACTCAGGCTCCTGAGTGCTTTCTTCTTTTCTTGCTTTTATGGTATTGGGAGTTGAACCCAGGACCTTATGCTTGCTGGGCAAGTGCCACACCCCTGAGCCGCATCATTTTGAGACAGATTCTTGGTAGGCTGCCCAAGCTCTGTAGCCCAGGTAGACCATGAAACTTGCCATCCTCCTGCCTCAGCCTCCTGAGTGCTGTTAGGCACCACCATTCCTGGCTCCCAGTGTTGATTTTCTTTTTTTTTTTTTTTTTTTTTTATTTCTGTATGTGTATGAATGTACTGTCTGCATGCAAGTCTGTGCACCCATGTCGTGCAATGCCACGGAGTTCAGAAGAGGGTCTCGGATTCCCCTGGAACTGGAGTTCTCCTGGAATTGGAGCTTCAGACGGTTCTCAGCCGCCATGTGGGTGCTGGGGATCGAACCCGGGTCCTCTGTAAGAGCGGTCGGCGCTCTTAACCGCTAGGCCATCTCTCCAGCCCAAGTGTTGATTTTCTTATGCTTCACCAAGAGCAGGTGAAGGCTGGAAATGGGCTCTCTTGGCTTGGTCTACTTGAGTAGGCTCCTGCCCCAGGGCCTTTGTACTTATTCCTTCTTTCAGGAACATTTTTTTTTTTTTTTGTTATATGCTCATGAGTCCTACTTTACTTTCTTCAGAGCTTTGCTCAATAGTTATCTAATCAGGGACTAGAGGTGTAGTTCAGTTAGTAGAGCGCTTGCCTAGCATACTTGAAGTCTTGGTTGGATCCCCAGCACCACCATAAACCTGTAATCCCCATAGGAGGGCAGATGGAAGCAGGTGGATCAAAAGTTCAAAGTCATCCTTGGCTATACAGCAAACTCGGGGCTGACCTAGGCTGCACGAGCTCTTGTCTCCAAAATAAATAAATAAATAAATAAATAAATAAATAAATAAATAAGTAAATAAATGCTACTTCATCAAGCATACACCAAAACACAGAAAAAGAACAACTCTTTTTTTTTTTGGACCTTTTGAGACAGGGTTTCCCTGTATTCTCAGCTGGCCAAGAACTTGTTATGTAGACCAGGCTGGCCTTGAACTCAGAGATCTGCCTCCTTCTATCTCCCGAGCTCTGGGATTAAAGGCATGCACTACCATACCCAGCAGAATTTCTTTTTTCTTCTTTTTTTTTTTTAAGTTACTCAATCAGAAAGGCTTCCTTGGTTCTGGGCATGTCTGTAAATCCTCAGCAGTAATGGCCAAGGCCGGATGATCGTGAGTTCTAGGTTAGCCTGGGCTACACTTCGAGACTTTGTCTCAAAACAAGCCTTCTTGAATCACTCATTGTCGAAGATCAGCTCCCATCTCTAGTCTGCTGTGCATGCCTATCTGCTTTGTTTTTCTCCACGACCTTTCTGGACACCATCTATTCTATATTTTCTTGCTTGCTGGCTGTCTGTCTTCAGCCTATACATGTAACTCCAGGGAGGTGGGACAGCGTTTTGCGGATTACATTCAGTGAATGTCTGTTAAGTGAATATTTAATAGACACAGGGGAGCTCAGTTACCCATGCATCTCAGAGGAGACTCTACCTCCAGATAGCTCCTTTAGAAAAAGTAAGTTCATGGGGCTGGAAAGATGGCTCAGCAGTTAAGAGCACTGACTGCTCTTGCAGAGGATCCGAGTTCAATTCCCAGCACCCACATGGCAGCTGAGAACTGTCTTAGGCTGGGCATAGTGGTGCACGCCTTTAATTCCAGCACTCCGGAGGTAGAGGCAGGCAGATCTCTGTGAATTCAAGGCCAGCCTGGTGTACATAGTGAGCTCCAGGCCAGTTGGGACTAAAGGGAGACCCTGTCTCAAAAAAAAAAGAAAAAGGCAAGTAAACACTCTGGGGCCATCCCAGGAATCCTCTGGTACTCCAGTGTATTCATGTGCCATGTGGGTGGCGGATTTTGCCTGCAGGTAAGGGCCATCTGCACCAAGCCATCGGCTACCATGAGGAGTCGCTGAGGGAGGCCAGCCTGTGCAAGAAGCTGCGTGACATTCAAGTGCTCCAGGACGTGCTGTTGGCTGCACAGCAGCGCACTCAGCTCAAGTACGCCCAGCACCGAGCGGATGATGATCTTCTGAACTTGACTGGTGCTCCAGACATTCTTCGTGAGTGGCAGGGACTGTGGGCTGACTGCGTGGCACCTGTGCAGTGTGTGTGTGTGTGTGTGTGTGTGTGTGTGTGTGTGTGTGAAGCCACGGCTACGAAAGCCTGTATTTAGCTCTCAGGAGTCACACAGGCCGCAGCTGCCAGCTGTCTGGCCCTGAAGGGACTGTATCTGAGAGGGACTGGTGCTACTCTTGAGTGTGGTAGCTCATACCTATAATTCCAGGACTGAGGAGGCTGAGGCAGGAGGATTCCCATGAGTTTGAGGCCAGCTTCAGCTATAGAGTGAGTTCAAAGCGGGTCTCATAGGAAAACCTTGTTTCTGACGGGGTGGGATGTAGGGGGTGCCTTTCTGTCTCCTCACATCCAGCTCGGAGCCTCTCAGCCCCAGGGGCCCTGCAGTCCCTGCCTCTCTCTGCACCTTCCTTCATTTTGGAATGGCTTCTGGGTTAGTCTTGTTCTGCCGTCTTGAGCCTGCGCTCCATGCCCTCTGCTGACTCTTCCTGCTTAGCCGCCTTCCTGGCCTCTTTTCAGGGTCCTTTCTCTCTGTTCTGCACGTGGTCTCAGGGCTGCTCAGCCATCTTGGTAGCAGACGCGCCTGGGGCTTTACCTGTTGCTCTGAGCCCCCAGCCTCCTCTGCAGGAGTGCACTAGTGTGAAAGCCAGCGTGTCCGTGTCCTCTCCTGGACTTGCCCTTTCCCACTTTTCTCCATCTTTGGTGGCTACCGACATTTCTCAGTGTCTCCCAGGTGCTGCCCACTGCCACGTTCAGGATATTCAGGTGACGTGAACAGCTGTTGCTGTCCTTGGGGAACGGTGGTCCTGTTTC
Source organism: Rhizomys pruinosus (assembly GCA_009823505.1). NCBI lineage: Eukaryota > Metazoa > Chordata > Mammalia > Rodentia > Spalacidae > Rhizomys > Rhizomys pruinosus. The sequence continues at coordinate 203,150 of VZQC01006976.1, forward strand.
TTGACCGGCCTCCCTAGGGAGATAACTACAATGAAGAAGAGCTGGGATTTTTGTAGAAATTAGAGATGAGGGATGGAAAGTAGCACAGTTGAATCCATACTCTCCTGAGGAGGTAGAGGAAAAACCAGCCCAGGCTGGATATGGCAGAGCCTCTGTAGTATTCTTCCTGCCAGGGTATGGGGCAGGCCCCTCTGGGTGGAGAAGGTCTTATGACCCACTATCAGACAGGACTTCCCTGGAGGCCAGATCCTAGCCAGAAAGATTAGAGCTTTGATTGCCTCTGGGAATAGAAGTTTTAGTTTCCATAGCCTGCCCTGGGGATGGAACCTTGAGCCAGGAACTCTGGGTGAAGGAGGAGGGGGGTGACACACACACATCTCTATCATCTATCTGTCTATCTATCTATCTATCTATCTATCATCTACTACACACATCTATATCTATCTATCTATCTATCTATCTATCTATCTATCTATCTATCTATCTATGTATCATGGGTTGAGAGGAGGCCTGGAGAGATGACTCTGTGGCTAAGAGCACATATTGCTTAAAAAAAAGTTTATTTGCTGACTTCCGTTTTATGTGTATGAGTGTTTTGTCTACATGCATGTAAGTATACCATACAGTGCCCATGGAGGCCACAAGAGGATGTAAGATCTCCTAGAACTGGTGTTACAGATGATTGCTGGCTACCATGTGGGTCCTGTGAAAGAGCAGCCAGTGCTCGGAACCACCGAGCCTCTCTCCGGCCCCATCAATACATCTGGCTTTTGCAGAGGATCCAAGCACCCATGTTGAGCTGCTCACAGACGCCTGTAACACTCCTTCAGGAGGATCCTGTGCCTCTGTCTCTGAGGACATCTGGACCCACATGCATAGATATATGCACATATACATATACATAATTAAACTAAACAAGAAACATATGTCTCATGGTATCTTAACCCTTCACCTCTCCCCCATTACACCTCTGCCTTCATCTTTGCAGTTCTCTTCTCATCTTCAGGGACCAGCTGCTTAGACAGAGACAGGAGGCAGGACCTTCTCAAGGTGGAATTTTGGGCTCTTTCTGTATCAATGTTGGTGTCTGAGGTCTGTCACACATGACAATTAGTCCATCTGTATCCACTCTCCAGCACTGAATGTTGTGCTAATACCTGTGTTAAAGATGAGGGAGTAGACTGAGAGTATAGTTCAGTGGCAGAATGCTTTAGAATATACCAGTGAGGGGCTGGGGGTATGGCTCAGTCTTAGAGCTCTCGTATAGACTCCTGTAGTGAGGGGCTGGGGGTATGGCTCAGTGTTAGAGCTCTTGTATAGACTCCCCTAGTGAGGGGCTGGGGGTATGACTCAGTGTTAGAGCTCTCGTATAGACTCCTGTAGTGAGGGGCTGGGGGTATGGCTCAGTGTTAGAGCTCTTGTATAGACTCCCCTAGTGAGGGGCTGGGGGTATGGCTCAGAGTTAGAGCTCTTGTATAGACTCCCCTAGTGAGGGGCTGGGGGTATGGTTCAGAGTTAGAGCTCTTGTATAGACTCCCCTAGTGAGGGGCCAGGGTGGGGGTGGGGGGCCTGGCTCTACGCACTTGCCTAGTCTGTGTAATGCCCTGGGTTTGATTCCTGCCTCTGCAAAAATAAAGACATAAAGGCTTTGAGATCCAAGTTTTTGTCTTGGTGACCCCACAGGCCACAGTGGTAGAGGCTCTCATGAATTCTCCTCTGATCTTCTAGTCACCTTGAGCCTGGAGGTAGAGACTTAGACTCCATAGAAGAAGGAAGTCCTATAGCTCAGGAGGTCGCTCTACAGCTCTGAAACAGAAGCCTCTCTGAACCCAATACCTGTGACTGCTCCTAAGAAGTTGTCTTCGTGTCAGTAGAGTGTGGGGTTCGCCTTGGTTGCAGCATACAGCCTTGGGTTTTCCTTCCTACAGTTGTGCACATGTGATTAGCCTGTTCTGGAATCCTCTATAAGATACTGTGCTGGACAGCTTTAGTGTCAGCTTGACACACCTGGGCTGAGGGAGCTTCATTTGGGAATTGCCTCCATTGGACTGGCCTGTGGCCATGTCTGTGGATGTATTTTCCCGATTGCTGGGTAATGTGGAAGTGCCCAGCCCATTGTGGGTGGAGCCACCCCTGGGCAGGTGGTTGTGTGTTATATAAGAAAGCAGGCTGAGCATGGGGCAGGGGAGCAAGCCAGTGAGTAGCATTCCTCCATGGCCTGTGCTTCAGCTCCTGCCTCCAGGTTCCTGCCCTGAGTTCCTCCTACCTTAGGCTCTCTCGGTGATAAATTGAGACCCAGGAGATGAATAAACCCTTTTCTCCCCAAGTTGGTATTGGTCACAGTGTTTTGTCACAGTTGAAGACAAACTAGATGAGATATTCACTCACTTGTTCACTTGGGAAGGGCGGGTCTAAGCCTGCCATCGAGATGCTGGTGGTTTGTAGTTTATGTTGAGTGTGATTGGGTAAGCTCACTGCCCCCACCTGTAAAGTCCTCCACATGGTTGCATCCTGAGAGTCAGAGAAGTAGTGCCGGATGTAAGCTGAGAACACATCTTCTCAGGAGGGTTTATGAGGTCAAAGAAGTCCACAAGAATATGAACATGCTCCTTGGGGTGGCAGTGTGTCTGGAGTTTACTGTTGCAGCTTCAGTGCAGGCACAGTGAAAGGCACAGTCCCCCTCTGCCGGCGTCGAGGGCTTTTGGTCTCCTGTATGCTTGTTTAAACCAAGCAGGGAGCGACAAGGCGAGAAGTCCAAGAGGACATGGTTACTCTCTAGGAGAAGATTGGAGACCTGAATTTTCAAGGATCACTTTCCATTACCCAGACACTTATTTTGTAATTTGTAATCTTTTCTAGCAAAAACCGAGCAAGAGGTTGAACTAATATTACCCCAGTTCTCCAAGGTGGCGGTGACAGACTTCTTCCAGAAGCTGGTATGTCAACCAACTCCTTATTTCATAAATTGTCTGAAAGTGTAGCTTTTAAGTCTTCTAAAAATTCATATACAAAGTATTATATATGATTACCTTTTAAGTCTTGAAAGTCTTTTTTTAAACAAATTTTTTAAATTAATTTTATTTATTTCCGTATGTGTACGAATGTACTGTCTGCATGCAAGTCTGTGCACCCATGTCGTGCAATGCTGCGGAGGTCAGAAGAGGGTCTCGGATTCCCCTGGAACTGGAGTTCTCCTGGAATTGGAGTTTCAGATGGCTCTTGGCCGCCATGTGGGTGCTGGGGATCGAACCCGGGTCCTCTGTAAGAGCGGTCAGCGCTCTTAACTGCTAGGCCATCTCTCCAGCCCCAGTCTTGAAAGTCTTTATCTGAGCTACTATAACAAAATACCATAAACTGGGTGGCTTATAATGAGCAGAAATTTGTCTCCTGGTTCTGGTAGCTGTGAAGCCCAACATCAGTGAGTTGGCTGATTCGGGGTGTGGTGAGGGGCTGTTTTCTGGTTCACATGTGCCTTCTTACTGTGTCCTCAAATGGTGGAAGAGCTAAATAAGCTCCCTTGACCTACTTATAAGGGCATTAATTCCAATAATGGGGTTCCACCATTTTTTGAAAATTCCCCCACTTGCTAATAATCACACTGGTAGTTTGGTTTTAACATGCAAATTTTGAACATATTATGATATAAAATGTTGACTTAGATATTAGAGGTTTTTATATCACAGCTTTTATTTATGCATTTATTTATATGTTTATTTGTTTATAGATATGGTACTATGGAGCAACTCCAGGGCCTCTGGTATCCTAGGCAAACACTCTACCACCAAGCTATATCCCCATCCCCTACAGGTTTTATTGAAGATAATTTATAATTTCTCGTTCTGGGGGTAGCTTGGTGGTAGAATACTTGCCTAGCAAATGCAAGGCCCTGGGTTCAATCCCTTAGAGAAGTGGACGGGGAGAGAGAATAAATTTCAAAAAGATAATTTTATTTGATGGGGCTGGAGAGATGGCCTAGCGGTTAAGAGCGCCGACCGCTCTTGCAGAGGACCCGGGTTTGATTCCCAGCACCCACATGGCGGCCGAGAACCGTCTGAAACTCCCGATTCCAGGAGAACTCCAGTTCCAGGGGGAATCCAAGACCCTCTTCTGACCTCCGCGGCATTGCACGACATGGGTGCACAGACTTGCATGCAGACAGTGCATTCATACACATACGGAAATAAATAAAATTAATAATAAAAAAAAATTTGAAATGTATTGGCTATGTGAGGAAAATGGTTCATATATGACTAAGGTAGCACACATTTTCCCCAAAGTATCGTTAATCTTTGAACAAGGCAGCGGGAGGTCTTCAGGGGAGATAGACAGCATTCCTTTTAGTTTTCAGATATCTGACTGAGAGCCAGGCACACAGGAGCTGCTTAGAAGACTGGGACAGGGGCATCACTTGAACTCAGGTGTTTGAGACCAGCCTGGGCAGTGTGTTGATTCAGCCTCCAGATCCACCACCTCACGATTCTCTCTTCCTAAGGGTCCTCTGTCTGTGTTTTCGGCCAACAAGAGATGGATACCTCCTCGAAGCATTCAGTTCACAGTGGAGGAAGGGGACCTGGGGTTCACTTTGCGAGGGAATACTCCGGTCCAAGTGCACTTCTTGGATCCTTACTGCTCTGCTGCTGTAAGCTTTTACTTTCTAGTGGAGAATTTCCCTGGGGAGCTTGACCCAAGCTGAGCTAGGAAGAGTCATGGCTGGATGGATGTGAGGTTCAGCCATGTCAAAGGCCCAAGTGAAAGGCCTCTTGGATGTTTCATGTCTCTAAAGAAAAGAATGAATTTTTGCTGTCTTGTACTAAAATCCATACTAATATAGGGTTGGGGATACAGCTCAGTCTTGGGGAACTTGGGTTCCATCCCTTATAAAAAATCAAAAGCCAAAAGAAAACAGACTTCTACCAGAGGCTACTTAGACTGTGAATCTGGGGACACAGTCTGGGATTTAGTGAAGAAAACCTGACCTCTATTTAAACAATTCTTCCTAGGTGGCAGGAGCCAAAGAAGGAGATTATATTGTTTCCATTCAAGGCGTTGATTGTAAGTGGCTGACAGTGAGTGAGGTTATGAAACTGCTGAAGAGCTTTGGTGGGGAAGAGGTTGACATGAAGGTCGTGAGCCTCCTGGACCCCACCGCATCCATGGTGAGTGCCAACAGCCCTGGCAGTAAATGGGGTTGGAGGGAGGTCAGCGGGAGTTAGGCCTTGGGGTCTTCTGTCTCCCACCTGTATACCATGGCGGCAGCTGAAGTTGTACAGTAAGTTCTCTGCTGTCTGTCATCGGGATGCACTTGCTTTGGGTCAAAGAGATCGTTAGAAAACTTAATTTTCCAACATTAATCAGTTCATTAATTTTTTTAGGTCTTTTTTAAAATTTATTTATTTTTGTGTGTGTATGAGTGTACTGCCTGCATGTAGGTTTGTGCACCCGTGTCGTGCAATGCTGCGGAGGTCAGAAGAGGGTCTCGGATTTCCATGGAACTGGAGTTCTCCTGGAATTGGAGTTAGGGACAGTTTTCGGCCGCCATGTGGGTGCTAGGGATCTAACCCGTGTCCTCTGCAAGAGCAGTTGTCCCCTGGAACTGGAGTTCTCCTAGAATTTGAGTTAGGGACAGTTTTCGGCTGCCATGTGGGTGCTGGGGATTGAACCCAGGTCCTCTGCAAGAGCAGTCAGCGCTCTTAACCGCTAGGCCATCTCTCCAGCCCAGGACCCATTTCTTAAAGGTGCCACCTCCAACATTGCTATGCTGAGGCTCCAGCTCTCCACATATTAGCCTTTGAGAACAAGCCATGCCCCAACCAGGGCACCCACACACTCAGTGCCATTCCCTAGGAAGCCTGCTCAAAAAAGGAGCAAAGCATGACTCTTGATACAGTGTAAAGAGGACAGCACATAACATGGTCCAGTGTCTGGAGATGGACGCAGGCTGGTAGCCAGACCTGGAACTTGGCATGAATCAGGAGAAGAAGTCATTGAAGAGACACAAGAGTGTGCTGAGAGCCAGGCATGGTGGCGCACGCCTTTAATCCCAGCATTCAGGAGACAGAGGCAGCTGGATCTTTGTGAGTTCAAGTCCAGCTGACTCTTGCTATGGTCTCCATAGCAAGTTCCAGGCCACCTGGGGTTACAGGAAGACTCTGACCCCAAAAGACCAAAACAAACAAAAAAAAGTGTGCTGAGCAGGGCACCAAGAGGTGCACAGCCTGTGCCAGAGGGACAAAAGGGACAAAAAGGAGACCTTTCAGAGCCTGTGCTGTGACAAGGGCCAGGACTGCAGGGCTGAGAAGGGACGGACAGAGGGAAGACGGCCTTGCTGGCAGTGGTGGGAGGTTGGAAGCTGCTCCGTCTTTACAGAACAATGATGACGTAGTCTGGTGTTTACTTTGGAAGAGTGTCTGCTGCGTGGAGGCCAGCCCCGGAGAGTCAGCAGTCTAGATTTTGTGTGTATATGGTTTATGTATGTGTTCATGTGTGTGTGTGTATGTGCGTGTGGATATGGAGGCAGAGGTCAGTCTCAGGCATCTTCCTGTCACTCTCCGGCTTAGTTTTTCAAGCAGGGTGTCTTCAGTGAACTTGCCGCTCACCAGCTGGCTGCCCAGCTGTCCAGTGGGCTCTGCCTGTCCCCTCTAACCCAGCACTGGGGCTACAGACATGTGCTGCCCTGCTCTGCTTTATTTGGGTCCTGGGGATCCAAACTGAGTTCCCCACCCGTGTGGCAGGCACTGACTGAGCCATTTCCCCAGCCCCGACTTAAGGGTGGTCGTGGAGGTGGAGAGAGGTGGTTGTCCCCAAGTTGTAGTTTGGAAGTAAGGCAGTGGAGCATTTGTGTACAGATGGCGGGCGGTGGGGGTCGGGGGTCCTTCAGTGTTCAGCTTCAACAGCTGCACAGGTAGTCACTTTTTTTTTTTTTTTGAAAAGGTAAAATAGCTTAAAGCATTTAATATCTAAACAAATCAATCTGTTAATAGTTGTCACAAAATATGCTTACTATAGAAACCCATATTTATGTTCTTAAGAAAGTGTAAATTGCGGGGCTGGAGGGATGGCCTAGTGGTTGGGAGCACTGACTACTCTTGCAGAGGACCCGGGTTCGATCCCCAGCACCCACATGGCGGCTGAGAACTGTCTGTAACTCCAATTCCAGGAGAACTCCAGTTCCAGGGGAATCCGACGCCCTCTTCTGACCTCCGCGGCATTGCATGACACGGGTGCACAGACCTGCATGCAGACAGTACATTTATACACATAAAAAATAAATAAGTCGGGCATGGTGGTGCATGCCTTTAATCCTAGCACTTGGGAGGCAGAGGCAGGCGGATCTTTGTGAGTTCCAGGACAGCTGGGGCTACAGGGAGACCCTGTCTTGAAAAGACCAATAAATAAATAAATAAATAAATAAATAAATAATAAAATTAAAAAAAAAAAAGGAAAGAAAGTGTAAATTGCATTTTACCTCAAAACATAAATTAACCCGCTTAAGAATCAAGAGCAGGTCAAATCATGGTGAATTTTAAACAACTTCAGAATAAAATAACAAGTACTTTATATTGCTTTATATCTTAAGAAATGCTTACAATGTCTCATAAAAGTAGTCTGAGGCAACTATTTTATTCTTTAACAGGTGTTCAACATTGAGTAACATTCGTAAAAGCTTAGTTTCATAAACTTTCAGACATTCAAATACTGTGGTCCCCTTTTCTTTGATGTGAGTTAATTAAGCTAGGAAAAAAAAGCATGGTAGTTTTTTGTTGTTCTTGTTTTGTTTTGTTTTCTTGTCTTTTGGAGACAGGGTCTCCCTATAGCCCCAGCTGGCCTGGAACTTGCTCTGTAGACCAGGCTGGCCTTGAACTCACAGAGATCTGCCTGCCTCTGCCTCCCAAGTGCTAGGATTAAAGGCGAGTGCCACCACACCGGGCTTAAAGACAGTTCTTAGCCGCCATGTGGGTGCTGGCTGGGAATCAACCCGAGTCCTCTGCAAGAACAGTCAGTGCTCTTAACCGCTGAGCCATCTCTCCAGCCCTCCCCCACTTTGTTTTTTTTTTTTTGGTTTTTTTTTTTCGTTTTTGTTTTTTTTAATAATGATCTGGAACTCAGGGCAAGGGAGGTGGAGGAGAGAAAACACAACTCTGTTTTAGATACTTCAGGAAACATTAATCATCCAAATGGAAATGCAAACCCAGCAATTGTGCTTTTCTTCAAGAAACAGGCAGAACTGTGTAGCCCCAGTTGGCCTGGAGCTTACTATATAGACCAGGCTGCCCTCGAATTCACATAGATCCATCTGTTTCTGCCTACCAAGTGCTGGAATTAAAGGACTAAAGGCCATGGTTTGGATTTTTTTTTTGAGATAGCTATTATTATGTAGCTCAGGCTGGCCTTGAACTCAGGATCCTCCTGCCTCAGCCTCTACAGTGCTGGGACTAAGGTGCCAGTCTAGAAATTGATGCTTGCCCGTCACCCACATAGAGTATTTTATTTTATTTTGTTTTATTTTATTTTATTGAGACAGGGTCTCCCTTTAGTCCCAGCTGGCCTGGAGCTCGCTCTGTAGACCAGACTGGCCTTGAACTCACAGAGATCTGCCTGCTTCTGCCTCCTGAGTGCTGGGATTAAAGACATGCACCACCACGCCCGGCTTAAAGATGGTTCTTAGGGGGGCTGGAGAGATGGCCTAGCGGTTAAGAGCGCCGACCGCTCTTACAGAGGACCCAGGTTCGATCCCCAGCACCCACATGGAGGCCGAGAACCATCTGAAACTCCAATTCCAGGAGAACTCCAGTTCCAGGGGAATCCGACACCCTCTTCTGACCTCCGCGCGGCATTGCACGACACGGGTCCACACACTTGCATGCAGACAGTACATTCCTACACATACAGAAATAAATAAAAAAATTAAAAAAATATTTAATGAAAAAAAAAGATGGTTCTTAGCCACCATGTGGGTGCTGGGAATTGAACCCAGGGCCTCTGCAAGAGCAGTCAGTGCTTTTAACTGCTGAGCCATGTCTCCAGCCCCAGAGTATTTTAAACTGTAAGACAAGGGGGTGGAAAGATGGCTCAGAGGTTAATAGCACATAGTGCTTTTGCAGAGGACCTGAGTTTGGTTCCTAGCACCCACATCAGGCGGCTCACAACTGCCTAACTCCAGTTCCAGGGCAATCCAACACTGTTCTGGCCTCCACGGTACATGTGAACTCTTGCAGGCATCCGTCCATCCATACTCCTAAATAAAGTGTACCAGGTTCTGGGCCTAGTGGTTCACACTTTTAATCCACAGAGAAGCAATTTAGGAAAGGTTAACTTCGGTGAATGGTTTCAGGAGACACAGTTCATTATGGCGGGAAAGGCAGGGCACCGGGGATCAGTCCATCCATCCTTACATCTTGGCAGATAGCACTTTCAAGGCTTACCCTCTGGGATCCATTTCTGCTAGCTAGCCCACAGCCGCAGAGTTTCTACAACCTCCCCAAACTGCCAGTGCCAGTGCCAGTCTGGGAAACAGTGAGACACCTCTGCTGTAAAGGAATTTGGGGGGGGGGGAGTTGAATGGAGAGATTTAGAGCATGTTAAAAGGACATCATGAACAATGCTGAGGGGACAAAAATCCATGGTGTGTCTGAACAGATGATGGAGGTTACCAGCAGGAACACCAGGAGGTTAAGTAGATGACTGTGTGTGAAGACAGAGAGCTCGGAGCCCACGGAGCATGCTCTGTTCCATGGCAGCTGGAAGGCTTGTCTTTGCTGTGCCTTTCCCTCGAATGAGGCCAACAGGGAGTGAAGTTAAAACAACCACTCAGGCTGGAGAGATGGCCTAGTGGTTAAGAGCGCCGACCGCTCTTGCAGAGGACCCGGGTTCGATCCCCAGCACCCACATGGTGGCCGAGAGCCGTCTGAAACTCCAATTCCAGGAGAACTCCAGTTCCAGGGGAGTCCGACACCCTCTTCTGACCTCCGCGGCGTTGCATGTCACGGTGCACAAACTTGCATGCAGACAATACATTCATACACATACGGAAATAAATAAAATTAAAAACAACAACAACAACAAAAAACAACCACTCAGCACAGACTGGCTTGATCTGAATTCTGCCTTGTTAACCAGAAGGACATTGTGGGCCAGTGTGCTTGTCACCTGTGCCGGAGAGCTGTAGCTGTCAGCTTCACGCACTGGTGCAGGGCCCCCAGCTGAGGAGCTGTAGCTGTCAGCTTCACTCACTGGTGCAGGGCCCCCAGCTGAGGAGCTGTAGCTGTCAGCTTCACTCACTGGTGCAGGGCCCCCAGCTGAGGAGCTGTAGTTGTCAGCTTCACTCACTGGTGCAGGGCCCCCAGCTGAGGAGCTTCAGTTGTCAGCTTCACTCACTGGTCACTGGTGCAGGGCCCCCAGCTGAGGAGCTTCAGTTGTCAGCTTCACTCACTGGTGCAGGGCCCCCAGCTGAGGAGCTGTAGTTGTCAGCTTCACTCACTGGTGCAGGGCCCCCAGCTGAGGAGCTTCAGTTGTCAGCTTCACTCACTGGTCACTGGTGCAGGGCCCCCAGCTGAGGAGCTTCAGTTGTCAGCTTCACTCACTGGTGCAGGGCCCCCAGCTGAGGAGCTGTAGTTGTCAGCTTCATGCACTGGTGCAAGTCCCCTCAGCGGAGGAGCTCCCTGCCACCTGTGGCATTTTCTTGATTGCTGAGTGATGTTGGAGGGCTCAGCCCACTGTGGAGGTGACAGTGGTAGGTGGTCCTGAGTGCAGGCCATAGGAGCAAGCTGGTAAGCAGCGCTCCTCCACAGTCTGCTTCAGGTTTCTGCCTTGACTTCCCTGTGTGAACTGTGATCTGGGAGATTTAAGATCAAATAAACCCTTTCCTCCCCAGGTTGGTTTTGGTCATTTGTTTGTTTGTTTGTTTGTTTTATCCCAGCAATAGAAAGCAGCTGGAATATCACCTTTTATGGAGGGAACTTAGTTCTCAGTTGAGGACTTTACTCCATCAGACTGGCGCTGGCCCACTCTGCTGTGGGTGGTGCTATCCGTGGGCAGGTGGGCCTGGGCAGTACAGGAAAGCTGGCTGAGCAGAAGCCACAGGGGAGCAAGCCAGTAAGCAGCATCCCTGCATGGTTCCTGATTGAAGCACGGACTGTGCGTTCAAAGCAAGAGATGAAATAAACCATCTCTTACCCAGGTTGGTTTTGGTCAGTGTTTTCATCCAGCAGCAGCAAAGTCAGAGGCTAGCTCTGAACCTCGGGATGCTGGGAAGACAGGCTCTGCACACTCAGGACGGGACTGGGATACAGTGAGTTAGTTTAGGTGAAGACTTTGTTTTTGTGTGTGTTTTCGAGACAGGGTCTCCCTGTAGCCCCACCTGTCCTGGAACTCACTCTGTAGACCAGGCTAGCCTTGAACTCACAAAGATCTGCCTGCCTCTGCCTCCCAAGTGCTAGGATTAAAGGCGTGCGCCACCACGCCCGGCCAGGTGAAGACTTTTCATCCAGGCACAAGATCCTTTTCTTTTCTTAATGAGTGTGATAATAATACCCATGATTGTGGTGGGCATTCTTTGTGGCCAGGGAAGGCTGATAATGAAGATAAAACCAGAAAGTCAAGTGGTGAGAGGAAATGAAGCCCTGTGCTCTACTCAGTCATCCGCTGCCCCTCCATCCAATCCCGGGGGTGCCCACTGCCCCTCCATCCAATCCCGGGGGTGCCCGCTGCTTCCTCAAGTATACGCCCATGCCAGGAACCTCTGGCATAGCAGACAAAATCCCTGCTGTGGAATTCATCCGGAGTCAGGCTAACTGTGAACATGCTGTGCGGCCTCAACAGACACATCCTCCCTCAGCCACGGTGCCCTTGGTGGAGTTTAGGAGTGAGGGCATGCATTGGGTTCTACGTCGTGTTCAGAAGCGCTCTGTAAAGCCCTAAAAGTTCCTGACAGGCGGTAGGAAAACTTGGGGACTGGGTGACAGGGAGGATGGTGGGGGAGAACAAGAAAGAAGAGAAGTGAAAGAGGAGGAGGAGGCAAAGATCTAGAAAGGAACAGACACCGGGTGGTCCTGGGAGGGGACTGGGTCAAGGAAGCTTCACAGAGAATGTGGCATGTGTGCGTGCAGGCATGCAGACCCCAGAGCAAGCCTGTTCTGAGGGAAGGGTCTGTGAGGCAGGAATGCAGGGCTGGGAGGTGGAGGAGGGGCATCCTGGGAGGTTTGCTCTTTGAGGGCAGGGATGTCGGGAGGATGGAGGCGGTGAGTGGTCGGAAGTAGGAAGAGAGGACACGGATGGGTGTGTAGGGGAAGAGGGCTGTGGGACATGAGTGCCAGGTCAGAGGTCACCATTCAGAGGTGTGGGGGCAGCGCTGGGACTTCCAGGGACGCCTCTCTGCTTGGCAGATATTCTTTAGCTGGGGGAGGCAGGGATGGAATTTAACTGGAGCTGACACCCTGCTGAAGGTGAGGGAAGAGAGCTGGGCCGTTGGTGAGGAAGTGCTTGCTGGCAGACTTTAAACGAGTGAAGGGCAGGAAAGGTTCTCAGCTCAAATTCTGCCTCCAGGGTTTCGATTTCCTTGTGTTTTTTTTTTTTTTAATTTTTTATTTATTTTTGTATGTGTATGAATGTACTGTCTGCTTGTAGGTTTGTGCACCCATGTCGTGCAGTGCCGCGGTCAGAAGAGGGTGTCAGATTCCCCTGGAACTGGAGTTATAGACGGTTCTCAGCTGCCATGCGGGTGCTGGGGATCGAACACGTGTCCTTTGCAAGAGCATTTGGCGCGGTGCTCTTAACCACTAGGCCATCTCTCCAGCCCGATTTCCTTGTTTTTAATGATGGGGAGAGGGGAGAGAGTGGCACTAAGTTCACAGCTAGTTTTGTAGGAAATTTATAGTGATTCCAGTCTAAGCGGAATCACAGTCAATTAACACCCCTCCTTTATTGGTGCCTAGCTGTGAGTCCCGTGGTCATACACAGTGGTTACCCAGAATTTGGGAGGTGGAGGCAGGAATTCAGGAGTCTGAGATCCTTCTCAGCTATACACTGAGCTCAAATTCTGTACCCTGAGCATCCTGAGGCCATGTCTCAAAAACAGACAGACGAAAGACTTATTATGAGCAGTGTGCCCAAGCACTGTACATGTGTGTGTGCATAAATGTATACATGGCTCAATTTTAGTGCTTGGAAAATAGACGTTCAGCAAACATTTAATCGATGAAACTATTGCAGGGATAGGCCAATTTTAGAGTGTTTTACCTGCATGTGTGCAAGTGCACCCCGTCATGCAGTGACCACGGAGGTTAGAAGAGGGTGGCGGATCCCCTGGAACGGGAGTTAGGGAAAGTTGTTAGCTGCCATGTGGGTCCTGGGAATTGAACCCCAGGTCCTTTGCAAGTGATGTTAACCACTAAGCCATCTCTCTAGCCCCTAGATTTCCCACTTCTATCCTAAATAATTTCTCAAACTTAATAGGGCTTATAAACAATTTCTGGAGATGGATGGATAAACAGAATGTTAATATGTTTAATGTCACTGAATTGTGCACTTAAATGTGGTTTATTCCTAATTTATGTGTATGAATGTGTTGCCTGTGTGTGTAAGTGTACCCATGTCCTCCTGCAGTACCTGTGGAGGTCAGAAGAGTGCGTTGGATCTCGGGGAACTGGAGTTATATAGATGGTTGTTAATCACCATGTGGGGCCTCTGTAAGAGCAGCCATTGCTTTTAACCACTGAGCCATCTCTCTAGCCCTAAAAATGGCAATTTTTATGTTATATAATTTGCCGCAATCCTTGAAAGGGGGAAAAGTTAATACTACCCCCCCAACCTACTTCCCTGGTCAGGGTCTGGCCATGAATTCTAGGTCTTCCTTCCTTAGCTTCCTGAGTGCTGAGATTATAGATGTTTACCACCATGGCTGGCTCTGTTCTTGCTTCAAACTCCTTTTAGAAATTTATTTATGCTGGGCGTGGTGGCACACGCCTTTAATCCCAGCACTTGGGAGGCAGAGGCAGGCAGAGCTCTGTGAGTTCAAGGCCAGCTAGGATTAAAGGGAGACCTTGTCTCAAAAAGACCAAAAAAAAAAAGAAAAAGAAATTTATTTATTTGGCTATAAGGGAGGATGTGTGCTACGGAGTACATGTGGAGGTTCAGAGGACAACTTGGTGGGAGTTGGGTCTCTTCATCCACATGTGGGTCCCAGGACTGAACTCAGGTGGTACGACCCGTCAGCAGGCACCTTTACCCGCCGAGCCCTCTTACCTGTCCTTGCTTTTAAGAGACTGATCCTATAAAAGCATCAGTTAGCAGAATTTCAGATTTATATCAACCTAATTTTTTTGGCATTTATTTGCGTGTGTGTACCCACACCACAGTGTTGGTGTAGAGGTCATAGGACAGTTTGTTCCAGTCACGTCTCTTTCCATCACATGGGTTTCAGAGAAGCACTTCAGTCGTTCAGGGTGGTAGCAAGAGCCTTTACCACTGACCCATCCTGCCAGCCCTGTATCAGCCTAATTTTACAAAGGATATTGTAAACACCCACCAAGAGTCCCAAACTTTGGGGGTTTTAGGACAGAATCTCACATAACTCAGGATGGCCTCCAACTCTGGCCATACCTGCCTTGAATTCCCGATCTTCCCGCTTCCACCCTCCCCAGGGAGCAGGACTATAAGCGTGTACCACCACGCCTGGCGTGGGTCTCCAGCCTGCCAGTCATCGACCAGGTCTTGTGTAATGTCTAACGCCATCTTCTCTCCCCTTTTCCACGCGCAGCATAACAAGTGTGCCACGTATTCTGTGGGAATGCAGAAAACTTACTCCATGATCTGCTTGTCCATGGATGACGATGACGACAAAACCGGTAAAGCCAAGAAGATCTCAAAGAAGCTCTCCTTCCTGAGCTGGGGCACCAGTAAGAACAGGCAGAAGTCAGCCAGCACAATGTACCTCCCTGCGGTTGGCCTGGCCAGGCCTCAGGCCAAGAAGAAGCTCCTCACTCCCTTCAGCCTGCTCAACTCCGACAGCTCCTTGTACTGATGGGAGGAAAGAACTGCTCATTGCTATAGCTGGAAAGGCTGTATGAACGCCTGTGCCATAATGGAAAATAAGGAAATACCCTCAAATCCCATTCTCTCAGTGTAAATTGTGCTCTTATGAAAGACCCCCCCCCAAAAAAAGTCTAGAAATCTATGGAAAACACACCTGTGTGAGGGGTTACACTATACTGCTGCAATTATTTATTCTACAAAGTATTGTACATAGACTAGTGTTGACATTCTGGCCGCTTTTAATGGCTAGTTATGACTTGAAGACACTGTGGAAGTTAGATTGTGGCCACCTACCTTACTACTGTTTCTAAGTGTCTACATTTGAGTAATAAGGATTCCTTAACCTAGAGTTCAGATGATCCTTGAATGAAGGCAAGTCAGAAGTGTTACTAAAACCAAATTGTTACTTGGTAATTCATTAACATTTTGTTATTATTTTTACATAGTATGAATGCTATTTCCAGATAAAAGTCTAGTGCCAATTTTGTCCTGCCTTATTTTTATTTTTGGCAGTACTAGGGAATTGAAACATTGTCAAAAAGTCAAGTAAGAACATAGGAGGAATCTTCCCTCCGGTTTGATCCACTGACCAGCTGCTAGCACAGTGGCCGAGTTACAAGAAGATACTGTCTACAGGGTAGATAATATACTGTTTGATACTCAAAACACTGCTCATGTTGTTTAAAGTAGAAAGTACATAACTATACGTGTATATACATTAAGAATCTAGATTTTAAAAGTTTTGCATTTTATAAAGGTTGAAGATGTAAACTATTCAAGTTGAAGTCTCTACTTGACTGTTAAAATGTATCTTCCCCACTGCATTTTGGGGCTATACATTGGATGACACTGTGACTCTTCTGAGACTCACAGTTGACATAGTGTAAGTGGTGTAGCATAAAGATAGAGCCTATTGATCTTATTTTGAGAATTACCATGGATTTAACTATTTTTCTATTGTGCAATATCTTTAGGAAGGCATACCCACTGTTCCTAGGGCTATATTTGTATAAATATTTAAATAAACAATCCTATTCCTTCATCTGACTTAATAATTTTTATTTCACTTTAATGCCTTCATTCACACTGTTATTTGTCTAATGCACAAAATGTTTTTATTGCGTTGAGGGGGGGAGAAAGAGGACGAGGGACTGGAGGAAGAGATGAGGCATAAAGGAACCGTCACAGGCCTGTTTATGCACCCACGCATGTTTACGTTGGCCGCAGGCCCAGAGCATAGGTACAACAGGTGAGACGTGAACCTGAGCCCGGAATGGGCTTTCCACACAGTGCTTCACTAGAGGTTAGTTTCCCTTTGGTGACACCGGCCACCTGGAACTTATCAAGACCACTCGACGACAGACTCATCAAAATCTGCTCTAACTGGGTTGTGCTGAGACTAAGGGTCTCTGGCACTCTTTGTATGATTCCTACAGGTCCTTTTCACCTTAGCAGGATGTGGGCTGTCCAGCTCCAGCACCTGGGCCCAGACAGACATGGCAGGGTCCCTCAGAGCCCCATCAGTCCACTCCTTGTCTTTCATTGCCACCACAAGCAATCTTTTTTTTTTTTTTCCCTTGCTTTTTAAAATATGAAAACCAGATCCTGTAGTTTGTGGTCTAAAGGAAGACAGACAGATGTGAGGTCAGCCATCACCTGGGCTGGGTGAAGAAGGCATGGATCTGATGTGCTACTGTGTGTCCAACGACCGTCTCGAGTTCTTGGACGGAAGCGTTACTCAGTCTCTGTATGGTTGGAAACTTCTGGAGCAGAAGAGGAGCCTTAACTTTCCCAACTCCTGGGATCTGCTGCACAGTTCGAACAAGGGACGGCTCAGAGAGCACAGACCGCCTTTTCCTGAGGAAAGGGTTCTTGCTGGACTCTTTGGTTTGTTCTTGAACCTGAATAGGAAATTAAGGGGAAAGCACATGAACACCCTCTGGAAGACAGTTTTCTTAAAACTTTTTTGGTTTTGTTTTTGTGAGACAGGGTCTCCCTGTAACCGCAGCTGGCCTGGAACTCACTATGTAGACCAGGCTGCCCTTGAACTCACAGAGATCCTCCTGCTTTTAGCTCCCAAGTTCTGGGATTAAACACGTGCACCACCACACCTGGCCACTTAAAACATTGTTTTAATGTATATGCTATATGTGTAATTTATGTATGTGTGTGCCTGAGTGTGATGGCCAGAGATTGACAGTCGTCCTCTATTACTTCGACCTTATATTTTGAGTCCAGGTCACTCACCACACTCAGGACTGCCTCCTCCAGGCCCCAGCACTGGGGTTACAGATGTGTACCACACCTGGCTGCTTCTGAGTTCTGGGGCCTCAGGGCCTTTCTCATGTCTGCATATCAGGCCTTTTACTGACTGCCACCTTAGCAGTTTTTTTGCCAAGCACGGCACATCATGTTTGCAATCCTAGCACTGCAGAGGTATAGGCAGAAAGAGCAGAAATCCAAGGTTAGCCTCAACTATATAGCAAACTCAGGGCCAACCTGGTCTACATGAGATCGTGTCTCAAAACAAAAACAAGACCCCAGTGTCAAGATACTCTAACAATGCGCGTGGGAACGAGGCAAAGCAGCTGCCAGCTGCTATTTTCAGCAGTGTACATGCAGCTCATTATAATGTAGTTAGTGCCTGCTGGAGCTCCAAGCCAGAGCGTCAACCTGTTGCCAACCTGTTGGGTATGCTCCTAAGTATTCAGAAATCAGGGTTGGAGAGATGGCCCAGTGGTTAAGAGTGCCGACTGCTCTTGCAGAGGACCCGGGCTCAGTTCCTAGCATCTACATCATTGGCTCACAATGGCCTGCAACTCCAGCTGCAGGGGATCTGATATCGTCTGACCTTCTCGGACACCTGAACACACATACATGGCATACATAAAATCATGTAGGCGCATAAGCACATATACGTATACATAATAAAGTTTTGAGAAATCACATAGAGATTCAGCTTGGGTGGTAGAGTGCAGGCCTAGCACGCATGAAACCCTGGTTCAGTCCCCAGCACTGTGTAAAACCCAGTTTGGTGGTGCACACCTGCCATCCTCTCCTCATTTGGGAAGTAAAGGTAGGAGGGTCAGAGACTCAAGGTCATCCGTGGTTACATAATAAATTTGACACCAGCCTGGGCTACATGAGAATCTGCCTTTAAAAAAAAATAGTTTTGGGGCTCAGTGGTTAAAATCACTGGGTGCACTTGCAGAGAACCTGGGTTTGGTTCCCAGCACCCACATCAAGTAGCTCCCAACTATCCATAACTCCAGCTCTAGAGGACAGGATGCTCTCTTTTGGCCTCTGTGAGCATTGCATGACATGGGTACACTTACATACATGCAGGCAAAACACACACATAAAATAAAAATATCTGTTTTAAAAAAAGTTTTAAGAGGGGCTGGAGAGATAGCCTAGCAGTTAAGAGCGCTGACTGCTCTTGCAGAGGACCCAGGTTCGATCCCCAGCACCCACATGGCGGCTGAAAACCGTCCTTAACTCCAGTTCCAGGGGAATCGGACACCCTCTTTTGACCTCCACGGCATTGCACGACACGGGTGCACCAACCTACATGCAGGCAATGCTTTCATACACATATGAAAATAAATAAAAAAATATTTAAAAACAAAACAAAAAAAAGTTTTAAGAAACGACATAACATAACTATAGGAAGGGTAGCTGCAAAAGGACAGGGTTCAAGGCCAGTGAGAATCTTCAGAAAGAGGCTTCGGGTACTTACCAACTGGACAATGAGGCAGGACGCTTCCATCTGGTTGGCCACCGGGAGCAACACCATTCCAAGTTCTAGCACAGTAAACTTTTGGACAGCTGCAAAATACTGTTCACTTATCTGAGTTTTTTCAACTATCACAATCCCTTGAAGATTTGTGGACTTCAAAGAAAAAGACAGTAAACGATTTGGTTACACACTTCCTTTTAAAGTTAACACTTCATGCCTGAGGTAGTTAATGGAATGGGCGGTGGACCTGTAAGGTGATGTCTACTTTTAGTTCCTCTAATTCAGTACTTACATTTCTAACACGAACAAGTCTCTTTCTGTAGCTATTTCCAGCCACCAAATCAGCTTCAGTGATGAAGAGAATGCAAGATCTGCTGGACAGGTAAAAATCTGCTGATGTCAGACCATCCTCAAAAAGCAGTTTAATTTTTCCTTAAAATACAGACAACAAAATGATTTCTTTCAATTATGGATAATAAGGCAGCAAGGGATAGAATGTATTTTGTTTTTGTTTTTAAACATAGGGTCTTGGGGCTGGAGAGATAGCCTAGCGGTTAAGAGTGCTGACTGCTCTTGCAGAGGACCCGGGTTCAGTCCCCAGCACCCACATGGCGGCTGAGAACCTTCTGTAACTCCAATTCCAGGGGAACTCCAGTTCTAGGGGAATCCGACACCCTCTTCTGACCTCCGCGGCATTGCACGACACGGGTGCACAAACCTGCATGCAGACAGTACATTCATACACATAGAAAATAAATAAAATTAAAAAAATAAAAAATAAATAAACATAGGGTCTCATGGCCCAAGCTGGCCTTGAACATGTTATGTAACCCAGGCTAGCCATCAACTTAGTGATCCTCCTGCCTCAGCCTCCTGAGTGCTGGGATTAAAGGCGAGTACCACCAGGGCCAGCATTTTCCCTCCTCTTCCAACGTGCCCGGAGGAAAGGGCAGCCCACTGACCTTGCATCTCCAGAGCCAACTGGGACCCACGCCATTTCTCATTAGCCACAATGTGCCCCAAGGGCACGTGCACAGGGCCTGTGCCTTCGGGAGTGTTCCTGTCCATCGGTGGTCTGGATCTAATGGGGAAATGCAAAACTGCACTTGAGTAGATCTACAGCACTAGGTTCCACCCAAAAGCCGGGACAGTTTTGTCAGGCCTGTTCCGAAATTCTTTTTTTTTTTAAAGAAACAAAATTAGGGTTGGAGAGGTGGCTCAGTGGTTAAGAGCACCCGGGGTTCGATTCCCATCACCCACATGGCAGCTAACAACCATCTGTAACTCCAGTTCCAGGGAATTCAATGCCCTCTTCTGACTTCCGTGGGTGCAGTTACATACATGCAGGCAATATACGCATACCCATTAAAAAGAAACAAAACTAGATTAGGTCTTTTTATTAAGCCCTGGCTCTGGACTAGTACTCAGCAAGTAGCTCAGCCTGGACTCGAACTCATAGCAATCCTCCTGCCTCAGCCTGTAGAGCGCCAGGATGGCAGGAGGGCGCCACCAAACCGAGCTAGAACCAGGAGGTTCCTGACTTGATGGTTCTGTCCCCCATACGGACACCTCCCTGGGCCCTAATATCTCCAGGTGGCCTCTCGGTCGTGTCCACGCGGAGAGCACGCGCAGAGACCCCGCTGGAACCCAGGTTTAGTAGTTTCCATGCCTGGTTTACCTGAGTAGGAGCCACTGCCTGGTCCACGCAAACTGCGCTGGCCCAGTTTTCCAGTCTGCCTCCCCAGCATCTTATTGGGTGAAGTGTCCAAGATCGACATCTGATATAGCCAATAAGAAAACGGACACCTCAGCCTGCTTCCGCACTGGCTGGGATTTGAATGAGGCCCCGCTAGTTGCCAAGAGCGACAGATGTGGGAATAATCTTGGCTCTTATTGGTCGAGGCCCTAAAAAGAACCAATGAGAGGTGTGCTTGTTGCAAAGTCCCGCGGGAAGCCGCAGCTTGGAGCCCGGCCCGCGTTAGGAGCGGTCCCGGCTGCCGGACACTGAGCCTCCGGGTCCAGCGGTGAGGATGTTCCTGAGCTTCCGGAGGAGCCGCAGGAACCAGTTCGTGAGTAGACGCTCGTCTGCCCTGCGCTGCGGGCCTTAGGCAGCGGTCGCACTGCAGGCCCAAGACGGCGCTGCAGTTGCAGAAGACTGGACTTTATATTGCAAAGAGTCCTCCACCCCGGGCTCCCTCTCAGTGTTCTCCCTTCCCTCCGGAGTTCACTTCTGTCCGGTCCAAACCTGCTCCGTGGCTGGATGTCCCAGCAGGGGACAACGAAGCAACGAAAGAGAACTTAAAAAAAAAAATGCAGATCTGGGGGCTGGAGAGATGGCCTAATGGTTAAGAGCGCCAACTGCTCTTGCAGAGGACCCGGGTTCGGTCCCCAGCACCCACATGGCGGCTGAGAACTGTCTTTAACTCCAGTTCCAGGGGAATCCGACACCCTCTTCTGACCTCCGCGGCATTGCATGACACGGGTGCATAAACCTGCATGCAGACAGTACATTCATACACATAAAAAATAAATTAATTGGGGCTGGAGAGATAGCCTAGTGGTTAAGAGCACCGACTGCTCTTGCAGAGGACCCGGGTTCGATCCCCAGCACCCACATGGCGGCTAAGAACCGTCTGTAACTCCAATTCCAGGAGAACTCCAGTTCCAGGGGAATCCGAGACCCTCTTCTGACCTCCGCGGCATTGCACGACACGGGTGCACAAACCTACATGCAGACAGTACATTCATTCACGTACAAAAAAATAATAATAAATAATAAAAAAATTAATTAATTAAAAAATGCAGATCTGAGCATACTATTGTTCTCAGTAGACCCCACTGGTTCTGTTCCGACCACACACTCCCAAACACACTGGCCTTTTGTGTTCTTTCTTCCTAGGTTGTGTCCCTCCAAATCTTGGTGGTGGTGGTGGCCTGAACTCACTACTTAGACCAGGCTGGCCTTGAACTCAAAAATATACACCTGCCTCTGCTTCCTGAGTGCTGGGATTAAAGGCGTGCACCACCACGCCGGCTGAGTTGTTGTTTTTGTATGTGTCTGCATGAAATAATGTATATCACATGCGTTCAGTACTGGAGGAAGCCAGAAGAGGGAGTTGGATCCCCTGGAACCTTGAGTTACAGGCGTGTTGTGAACTGCCTCCTGGGTTCTGGAGGTGAACCAAGGTCTCGCAAGAATACTAAATGCTCTTAACCACTTAGCCATGTCTCCAGCTCCATCTTCTTCTGTTGTTTTGTGGGGTTTTGTTTGTTTGTTCGTTTTGTTTTATTTTTGGTATTTTTGAGACAGGGTCTCCCTGTAGCCCCAGCTGGCCTGGAACTCTCTCTGTAGACCAGGCTGGCTTTGAACTCACAGAGATCCGCCTGCCTCTGCCTCCCAAGTGCTAGGATTAAAGATGCGTGCCAGCACACCTGGCTTGTGTTTTGTTTTGTTTTAAAACAAGGGAGGTCTTGTTATGTAGCCCATACTGACCTCAAACTCCAGATATTTTCCCAGCGAGCTGAGATTACCTGCTTACACCACCACACTTGGCTTCCTATAATTTTATCTAGGATCCTGACTCCAGCAATCCATTGACACTGCCCTTCCCCACCACAGTCTATTGAATGTGTCAACTTTTATTTTGTGGTACTGTAGATCCATTCCAGGACCTTCTGGACACGAGGCAAGCTTTCTTTCACTGAGCAGCACCCTCAATGCTAACTTTTTTTTCTTAAGATTTATTTTTAATTTGCGTGTGCGCGCGCGCGCGCGTGTGTGTGTGTGTGTGTGTGTGTGTGTGTGCAGTGTGATGTTGGATTGTGCATGTGAGTGCAGGTGCCTTTGGAGGCCAGAGGGATTGGATCCCTGTGGAGCTGAAGTTACAGGTGGTTGTGAGCATCCTGACATGGGTGTTGGGAAATCTCCAAGAGCAGTATGTAGTCTTAACTGCTGAGTTATCTCTCAGCCCCCTGCAATAATTTAAAAATTACTTATTTTCTGTGTATGAGTGTTTTGTCCATATGTATGTCAATATAGTCATGCTGTCCATTGCCTGCAGAGGTCAGAAGAGGGCTGTTGGATCCCCTGGAACCGGAGTTACAAATGGTTATTAACTGCCTTGTGCATGCTGGGAACTGAAC
Source organism: Rhizomys pruinosus (assembly GCA_009823505.1). Lineage (NCBI taxonomy): Eukaryota > Metazoa > Chordata > Mammalia > Rodentia > Spalacidae > Rhizomys > Rhizomys pruinosus. The sequence goes on from VZQC01006976.1 coordinate 226,059, forward strand.
CTTGGTTCTCTGTAAGAGCAGCCAGTGCTCTTAACCATTGAGCCATTCCCACCCCACCCCCCAAATCCCCACAATAACTTTTTTTCTTTGAGACAAGGTCTCCCTGTAGCCTCAGCTGGCCTTGAACTCACAGAGATCTGCCTGACTCTGCCTCCCAAGTACTGGGATTAAAGGTGTGCGCTAGCACGCTGAACCCCCCCAGTTACTTTCAATGGCCCCCCCTTATGTCCACTTTTCCTACTGCCACTCAGGTCAGTTCCCCTGTCCTTGCTGCTCCCTCTTCCAAATGTAGAGGCAGTGGTCATCTCTTAGCCCCGTTCTAAAAACCTCTGTGACTTTCCCCAGGGAGAGATTGGAAGTCTCCTGGCTAGTCTCAAAACCTGAAGGAATACTTCCTTCCTTGGGCCACTTCAGCATTTTGTTTTTCCCTTTTCCCTGCCATTTCCCATAATTCTGTGTTCTATAATGGTGTGGGTACTTTCCCTCTGTCCCTCCTTGTAGATGAAGACAAAGTGTCTTCGTTGTTGTCATGTTATCCTGCCTGTAGTAAGTGTGAATGAGTGGCTAGTGCCTAGAAAGCAGGCCAAGGCTCAGAAACTTCTGAGAGACCCTAGTTATCTAAGGGGAGCACCTGTTGCTCAGGATGTTGCTATCCTCACAGGGGGAGGCGTGGGTGGGCACAGTGCTATGTGTCGGAAGGTTGGAAGGCGATGGTCAGCGTACTAGTTACTTGTTGCTGGAACCCGGCACCTGACAAGAAGCAAGTCGAGGGAGCAGAGGCTTCTCGCGGTTCATGGGTTGAGGCATATGTTCCATCAGCAGGGAAAGGGTGCGAATGGGTGGCTCCAGTGGCCAGAGCGGAGCGTACTGCCAGTGCTTGCTCACATCTCAGCAGACCAGGAAGCAGAGAGGCAGGGATGCTGGTACTCGGCCTGTTTCTGCCCTTCTCCCCATTTATTCAGTCCAGGCGAGGCCTTTGGGTTGGTTCTCTTCACATTTAGGGTGGGTTTTCTGAGCTCAGTTAATTCTTCCTGGAAAAGCTCTCAGACACACACCCAAATGCATGCCCCATGAATGCCCTAGGCATTCATTAAGCTGATCTATGACCATCGGAATTAACCAGCAATGTCAGGAAAGCTGCTCTAAGGAGGAAAGCATGCTGGGCCTGCCTTGATGGGCAGCACTGGGAGTTGGCCCCTGATGAGGGCACTGGCCTGGCTGAGTGGGAATTGGAATGGGCAGGAGAGGAGAGGGGTTCTTGGACTGGATCCCTGAGCAGCCAGTGCTGGCGTGTCCTCAGCTTGGGGTGATGTTGGTGACAGGACTCAGGTGACTTTCACTTTCCAGTGACCTGCTCCGGGTTTCATTTGTGCAGAATCACATCATCCATGGCTTCCTCCCTGCGGCCACCATTGCTCCCAAGCCTGCTGTGCCACGCACACCTCCTCCACGAAGTCCTGACCCATCTCCAGAAAGACCCAGGTGAGTCTCAGGTCGGCAGCACTGAGGTCACTGCTGTGCTTAATCACCAGGTCCTGAACTTGGAACTGTTCATGCCAGCCAAGAGGGCGATTAGAGTCATAGCCTTGCAATGCTTACTAGGGTTCAGTAATGCATTCACTGTGGCTTCTCCGGGGGATAATGGACTCAGTAGGTGTCTGTCCTCTTTGGTGAATGATCTCAGATTTCATGAGTAGATGCAGCTGGTTCTTTTTAAATATAAAGCACTGACCTCCAAGACTTTAGGTTAATCCTTCTTTTGTCCTCCCTTTTTTCATTCTTCCTTTCTCCTTCCTTTCTTTTCTTCCTTCTGGGGGATGGAAGCTAGGACCTTGTACATGCTAAACCTGTGCTCGCCTGCTCTGCTACACACCTGACCAAGTTAATACTCTCAGGGGAACTGCAGAGAGTTTTTTTTCTTTCTTTCTAGATAGAGTTCTGCCTTTTTAAAGAGCTGCTTTGTGTTAAAGGAAGGAGCATGTTCACTTCCAGGGCCTGAGATTCCTCACCCTCCAGCCCCCAGTGGACAGTCTTCCAGGACCTGAGATTCCTCACCCTCCAGCCCCCAGTGTACAGTCTTCCAGGACCTGAGATTAGGCACCCTCCAGCCCCCCAGTGTACAGTCTTCCAGGACCTGAGATTCCTCACCCTCCAGCCCCCAGTGTACAGTCTTCCAGGACCTGAGATTCCTCCCCCTCCAGCCCCCAGTGGACAGTCTTCCAGGACCTGAGATTCCGCACCCTCCAGCCCCCCAGTGGACAGTCTTTGACTCCTGGGACTCCTGGTGTGTCCTCCCAAGATTTTAGGCCCAGGAGAATCTTAGACTTGTCTTGTTTGTTTGCAATAGGATCTTGCTCTGTAACCCAGGCTTGAACTTGAGGTAGTCCTCCTGCCTTAGCCTCCCTAATGCTGGGATTATAGATGTGAGCCACAGTGCCCAGCTACATTGCTTTGATTATTGGCCATCAATAAGAACTGATCTCATCCCACAGTGCTACTTTCTTTTTAGTCTTCTTTGGTACTGATATATTCTTTTTTTTTTTTTTCTTTCTTTCTTTTTTTTTTGGTCTTTTCCAGACAGGGTCTCCCTGTAGCCCCAGCTGTCCTGGAACTCACTCTGTAGACCAGGCTGGCCTTGAACTCACAAAGATCCACCTGCCTCTGCCTCCCAAGTGCTAGGATTAAAGGTGTGCGCCACCACGCCCGGTGGTACTGATATATTCTGTATCTCTTGATGAAAATGTAAACTCTGAAGGCCTGGGATATGGCTGAGACCTGTAGCATTTTCCGAGCACACATGGGACCCTGGGCTCTGTCCTTAACACTAGAGGAGGAAAAATTGTGGCCAGAGGAGGAAAAATTGTGGTGTTGTAGTGTTTTTTTTTCTAATTTTATTTATTTTTTATGTGTATGAGTGTACTGTCTGCATGTAAGTTTGTGCACCTGTGTCATGCAATGCCGTGGAGGTCAGAAGAGGGCTGCGAATTCCCCTGGAACGGGAGTTTTTTTTTTTTTTTTTTCAAAGCCAATTTTGTTGGTACACACCTTTAATCTTGGAGGCACTTGGAGGCAGAGGCAGGATGAATCTTGGTGAGGTGTGCAAGGCCAGCCTGTCTACAGAGTGAGTTCCAGGACAGCTGGGGCTAAGGGAGACTGTCCTCAAAGAACAAAAAAAAAAAAAAAAAAAAAAGATGTTCTTAGCTGCCACATGGGTGCTGAGGAGCGAACCCAGGTCCTCTGAAGAGCAGCCGGCGCTCTTAAACGCTAGGCCATCTCTCCAGCCCTGTAGTGTTTGTTTTTACCTTCAGCAGTCTCCATAACATGTATAGCCATTTATTAGTGATTATTATTGCAGCGTAGTCTGGCGATTGCTGAATAAGCAGTGGCTTCAGTGGAGTGTGAAATCTCTGTAGGGTTGAGATGATGACATAATTTCCTTAGCTTGGGTGTGTGGAAGCTGCTTAGGTCCTCTAAGTTTAACAGTATGTCCCCAGACTGACTCAGTACGGACCAGGCTCTCTGTAACGTACCTAGGAAGCCTTTAGCTGTTCCAGAGTACGAGTTCACCTATATTTTCTCCTAGAAGTTTTCTGGCCTTAGGCTTTATATTCAGGTCTGTGGTCCATTTGGAGTCAGTTTTATTTATCACATGGGATATATCCAAAGTTTTTTTTTTTTGCATTTGGATATTCAGTTCTAGTACCTGTGACAAAAAGACTGTTGTAGATCACTGTGTAGCAGATTGCACCAAAACCCAGTGGTGTGTGTGTGTGTAGTTGAATACCGAGGACCATCTGCAGTTCTCTGAGTTCTGTGTAGCTGAATACTGGGGACCGTCTGCTGATCTCTGGGTTCTGTGTAGCTGAATACTGGGGACGTTTGCTGGTCTCTGGGTTCTGGGTAGCTGAATACTGGGGCTTGTTTGCTGGTCTCTGGGTTCTGTGTAGCTGAATACTGGGGCTTGTCTGCTGGTCTCTGGGTTCTGGGTAGCTGAATACGGGGACCGTCTGCTGTCTCTGGGTTCTGTGTAGCTGAATAGCTGGGGCTTGTCTGCTGGTCTCTGGGTTCTGTGTAGCTGAATACGGGACCTGTTGCAGGTCTCTGGGGTTCTGTGTAGCTGAATACGGGGACTGTCTTGCGGTCTCTGGGTTCTAGTGTAGCTGTCTGAATACTGGGGCTTGTTTGCGGTCTCGGGTTCTGTGTAGCTGAATACTGGGAACTCGTCTGCTGGTCTCTGGGTTCTGTGTAGCTGAATACTGGGGACCGTCTGCTGGTCTCTGGGTTCTGTGTAGCTGAATACCGGGGACCTCTGCTGGTCTCTGGGTTCTGTGTAGCTGAATACTGGGGCTTGTTTGCTGGTCTCTGGGTTCTGTGTAGCTGAATACTGGAGCCTGTTTCTGGCTTGGGTTCTGCTGAATCTGGGCTTTCTGGTCTGGGTCTTGAGCTGAATACTGGCTTGTTGCTGGTCTCGTTGTACTGTACTGGCTTTAGGTCTCTGGGTTCTGTGTAGCTGAATACCTGGGGACTGTCTGCAGGTCTCTGGGTTCTGTGTAGCTGAATACTGGGGGCGTCTGCTGGTCTCTGGTTTCGTGTAGCTGAATACGGGAATCCGTCGTGCTGGTGCTCTGGTTCTGTGGAGCTGAATACTGGGGCCGTCTGCAGGTGCTCTGGGTTCGTGTAGCTGAATACTGGGGACCGTCTGCTGGGCTCTGGGTTCTGTGTAGCTGAATACTGGGGACCGTCTGCTGGTGCTCTGGGTTCTGTGTAGCTGAATACTGGGGACCGTCTGCTGGCTCTGGGTTCTGTGTAGCTGAATACTGGGGACCGTCTGCTGGTCTCTGGGTTCTGTGTAGCTGAATACTGGAGAC
>VZQC01006976.1:231425-267460 GCA_009823505.1 Rhizomys pruinosus
AGCTGAATACTGGGGACCGTCTGCAGGTCTCTGGGTTCTGTGTAGCTGAATACTGGGGACCGTCTGCTGGTCTCTGGGTTCTGTGTAGCTGAATACTGGGGACCGTCTGCTGGTCTCTGGGTTCTGTGTAGCTGAATACCGGGGACCGTCTGCTGGTCTCTGGGTTCTGGGTAGCTGAATACTGGGGACCGTCTGCAGGTCTCTGGGTTCTGGGTAGCTGAATACTGGGGACCGTCTGCAAGTCTCTGGGTTCTGTGTAGCTGAATACTGGGGCTTGTCTGCTGGTCTCTGGGTTCTGTGTAGCTGAATACCAGGGACCGTCTGCAGGTCTCTGGGTTCTGTGTAGCTGAATACTGGGGCTTGTCTGCAGGTCTCTGGGTTCTGTGTAGCTGAATACTGGGGCTTGTTTGCTGGTCTCTGGGTTCTGTGTAGCTGAATACCGGGGACCGTCTGCAGGTCTCTAGGTTCTGTGTAGCTCTCCTCTCTGACACACTGTTCTGGACATTGTTCGTGCTCCTGGTATTCCTGGTTACTCTACCCTATCTCACAAGTGGGAGTCTGCCTGGTTCGCCCCAGACCCTCTTCTTTTTTTTTTTTTTTTTAATTTATTTTTTATGTGTATGAATGTACTGTCTGCATGTAAGTGGTCTGTGCACCCGTGTCGTGCAGTGCTGCAGAGGTCAGAAGAGGGTGTTCGATTCCCCTGGAACTGGAGTTCTCCTGGAATTGGAGTTACAGACGGTTCTCAGCTGCCATGTGGGTGGTGGGGATCAAACCCGGGTCCTCTGCAAGAGCAGTCAGTGCTTTTAACCACTAGGCCATCCTTCCAGCCCCGCAGACCCTCTTCCATGTGCACTTGTGACCTGGAAATTTCCCCAGGCAGCAGTAGGGACAGTTCTTTTGTTTTCTTTAAAAAAATATTTTTTAGGCAAGAAAGTAAATCTGTCATACTAGCTTCCTTATATTTTTCAGTAATTTAGTTCTGGTACTTTTTTTCTTTTTTTGTTTTTTGGGAGGGGTTGTTGAGACACAGGGTACTCCTGTAGTCCTAGCTGGCCTGGAACTTGCTATGTAGACCAGGCTGGCTCCACTCTCAGCAGAGGTCAGTCTGTCCCGTCCTCCTGAGTGCTAGGATTAAAGGCATGTACCACCATGCCCAGGTTCTTCCTTTTGTTTTTGAAACAGGGTCTGTGGGACAGCAATCCTGGACTCACCTATCTTGAGCGTGTGCAGGCTACCAATCTGCTTAGCATAGTAGGCAGAGCAAAGGATGCAGGGCACGCTCTGTTTTCAGCCAGCACTTGCTCAGAAGTCACTAGTCGGCCTGCTTCTCAGCACATCCCTCTTCTGAATACCCCATGAGCTGGGATGACACGTGATGGTGTAGAGGTCTAAGATTGGCCACAGGGAGGTGATGACGTGATGTAGCCCTGCCTGCCCCCAACCTATTTAAGCTACCTGTTACATAGAATAAACGGATTTGCACCACCTGACGTAGTCCCTGGGCTGTTACTTCATGTGTTCTTGGTTGTGGGGATATCAGCGCCCAGCTGACGTGGTCCCTGAGCTAATGCTACTTTACGTGTTCTTGGTTGTGGGGATATCAGCCCCCTGCTGATGTGGTCCCTAGGCTGTTACTTCATGTGTTCTTGGTTGTGGGGATATCAGCCCCCAGCTGGCTCTTCAGCTCCACAGCAGCACGTTTCCCCGTGGACCATCAACCCCATAGCTCCGTGTTTGACTGCAGGGCCATCAGCCCTCCTTAGCCTGTCTAACCACGGGGTCAACAGCTGCACAGGGCCTCACTGCATAACAAGCTGGCTTTGACCTCAAGATCCTCCTGCTTCAGCTTCTCAAATGTGCTGACGATGAGCTTGTGCCCTGTCTCCCAGCTGAGTCTTTATCTCATCTTCCCTCAGTGCCGATCTTCCATTTTATTTATTTATTTATTTATTTATTTATTTATTTATTTATTTATTTATTGGTCTTTTCGAGACAGGGTCTCCATGTAGCCTGAGCTGTCCTGGAACTCGCTCTGTAGACCAGGCTGGCTTTGAACTCACAAAGATCCACCTGCCTCTGCCTCCCAAGTGCTAGGATTAAAGGCGTGCGCCACCATGCCCGGTCGATCTTCCATTTTAGTAAGAAAAGTATTTGAATATAGGCTTTGGGGGGTCTGACTGACTCGATTAGTGATCTGGTTTCAGCTCCTGTGGGCTAGAAAGTCTTTACGAGGCGCTTAACTGCTGTGAAAAATGACTGTAAGTTTGATTGATACAGTTCATATGGGCATTAAATGTGGGTGTTTATCAGTGTATGACACAGTCCATATGGGCATTAAATGTGGGTGTCTATCAGTGTATGACACAGCCCATATGGGCATTAAATGTGGGTGTCTCTCAGTGTATGATACAGTCCATACGGGCATTAAATGTGGGTGTCTATCAGTGTATGATACAGTCCATACGGGCATTAAATGTGGGTGTCTATCAGTGTATGATACAGTCCATATGGGCATTAAATGTGGGTGTCTATCAGTGTATGATACAGTCCATATGGGCATTAAATGTGGGTGTCTATCAGTGTATGATACAATCCATATGGGCATTAAATGTGGGTGTCTATCAGTGTATCACAGATCGTGGGCACACAGTAGCTAGTCAGTAAGTGCTGCGGTAAGGAAGGTAAGCCTTACAGTTCCGCCGTCAGCCTGGATGTCCATGGCTAACTGCCCCTCTGGGGTGTCTCTCTTTGTAGATCTGCTCTGGCCGCAGCCATTTTGGCAACCACGTTGACTGGACACACTGTGGCAATTCCTCAACCTCGCCAGAGATCCCGATCTGAGAGTGACACCTCCCGTGCTGGAAAGGACAGCTTCATCGAGCCCTATGCTACCACCTCAGAGCTGAGGCTTCGGTAGGGACGTGCCACTTGCTGCACTTCCTCTCTGGGCAGTAGATGGGCCCCTCAGTCAAGTTTTCATCTCTTAAAGTCCAGGAGGAACTGACCAGGGACATTGGTTCTTTCGTTTTTCTGAGGCAGTGTCCCCCCGTGTATACCAGGCTGGCCTCCGGCTCATGCTTCTCAGGTCTCCTATGGAGCTGGGATCACAGCCGTATGCCTTTGTTTTGGTTTTGCATTTAAATCTTGACTCTAGGCAGTCACAGTGGCTATGGAGTTCGCTTCCTTAGAGGTTAAGGTAGGAGGCAGTTCAGGGCCAACCTGGGCAACATAGCAGGATCTTGATTCAGAGAGAGAGAGAGGTAGGAGGAGGGAGACAAAGGGAAGGAAGGAAGTGAGGAGGAAAGAAGGAAAGGAAAAGGGAGGGAGGGAGAAAAGGAGGCTCTTGAGATGTTTGAATGTACTCAGTTTTCCTTTTGGTAAGAATTATACTTTGGCTGAATTGAAACCAAAGATAAGGAAATAGTTGTGAAATTCACTGGGAAGAAAAAGGATATAAGATCATCCAACCCAGGGCTGGAGAGATGGCTCAGAGGTTAAGAGCACTGACTGCTCTTGCAGAGGAGCCAAGTTCAATTCCCAGCACCCACATGGCGCCCAAGAACTATCTTTAAGCCAGGTGTGGTGGCGCACGCCTTTAATCCTAGTACTCGGGAGGCAGAGGCAGGTGGATCTGTGGGAGTTCAACCCCAGCCTGGTCTACAGAGTGAGTTCTAGGCCAGCTGGGGCTATAGGGAGACCCTGTCTCAAAAAAAACAAAAACAAAAAACCAAAAAAAAAAAAACCCACAAAAAAAATCAGACCATCAAAGGAGACCCTCAAAAGAAGGCCCAGTAATGACTGTAGTACCCTGCATTTTTATTTTGATTTATATCTATCTTCTTCTTTCGGTGTCCTATCTATCTATCTCGAATCTTTTTTTTTTTTTTTTTTTTTTTTTTTTTGAGTCAGGGCCTCCCTGTAACCCCTGCTGTCCTGGAACTATGTAGACAAGGCTGGCCTTGAACTCCCAGAAATCTACCTGCCTCTGCCTCCGAGTGCTAGGATTAAAGGTGAGTGCCACCAAACCCAGTGGCCCTGACATATTTTAAAACATAGCATTAAAGTAGTGGCAGTAGTGCAGGGCCTGTTCAGTGGCTAGAAGGTCCCTGCCAGTGCCCTAGGCAGAACCTAGAGTTTGAGTACGAGGACTCTAATAAAGGCAGCCCTACAGATAGAGCAAGACGAAGGAAAAAATTCGACAACACGTTGACCCTTGGTATTTGAAAAAAAAAATCTGCTTTGAGCCTTGCTAAAGTCATAGATCAAAATCAACTCCCATGAATGAAAGAATTATTCTAGATATTCACATATACAAGATGGTATGCTGGATAGGTTTAGTGTCACTTTGACACACCTGGGCTGAGGGAGCCTCAATTGGGGAATTGCCTCCATTGGACTGGCCTGTGGCCATGTCTGTGGGACATTTTCTTGATTGTTGGGTGATGTGGGAGGGCCCAGTCCACTGTGGGTGGTGCCACCCCTGGACAGATGGTTCTGTACTATATAAGAAAGCAGGCTGAGCATGGGCCAGGGGAGCAAGCCAGTAAGCAGCGTTCCTCCATGGCCTGTGCTTCAGCTCCTGCCTCCAGGTTCCCACCCTGAGTTCCTACCTTAGACTCCCTCAGGGATGAATTGTGACCCAGGAAATATAAACTAAATAAACCCTTTCCTCTCCAAGTTGGTTTGGGGCAGAGTATTTTGTCACACAATTCAAGGCAGACTAGAACAGATGATGTTATTCCCATGCATGAGATGATGAACTCCAGTGTCCTAGTGCCTCCAAGTCTCTGTGGTATGACTGCTATTTACTTCTAAGCTAAGAATTTAGAAGGTAAAATAAGTTGCTTTTGGCTGGTAATAGTGGTCCGTACCTGTAACCCTAACACCTGGGAGGTGGAAGGAAGCTAGATGGTCAGTTCAGGGCCCTCCTTGGCTATGTACTCAACTCAAGGCTAGCCTAGACTACGTGAGACCCCGTCTTAAAAAAATTGTTTTGCAGTTCTAGGGGATCAGTCTTAGGTCCTTGTACATACTGAGCAGGAGCTCTGCCACTGAGCCAGCCCCTCCCCCAATTTATTTTAATCATCCATATGATAAGAAAAAGTTGCAGAGCCAAAATAAAATTTATAAAAGAGGAAAAGTATAGTAAGAATGAAGTGTGTGGCTTCAGTAGGAAGTGTGTGTTCAGAGAGGTTTCAGTTGTGTGGATAGGAAAACCATTACCCGTGTAGTTTCAGATTGAGGGAGTGATTTCTGACATGATTTTGTGCAGTGTCATTTAGATACAACCAGTTCCTCCCACTGACTCAGCCACCTACCATATGGTGATGTGCTTTATAGAACTAATCCCTAATACTGAAGGGCTCCTCTCGCGGGAGTCCCATTACAGGTCATTAATAACAATGGAAGTCAGTGGGAAGTTCAACCACCTATGAAAGAGGCATTCCCAGCCAAGCTGGTATATGTACTTCATTCTTCATGTGCAAGTGTGTGTGCGTATGTGTGTGTGTGTGTGTGTACAGGGGCTCGTACATGCCAAGCACACACTATTACAAAGCTACAGGACCATCACCTAGTTCTACCTTTTAAAATTTGGCTGGAGAGATGGCTTGGTGGTTAAGAGCACTTCCTGCTCTTTCAGAGGCCCCAAGTTCAGTTCCCAGCACCCATGTTGGGTGGCTCACAACCACCCATAACTCCAGCTCCAGTGGATCTGTTGTCCTCTCTTGGCCTCCACAGGCACATGGACATGTGTCTACACACAGACACATACACACAAATCTTAGTTATAGGGGATGGAGAGATGGCTCAGCAGTTAAGAGCACTGACTCCTCTCTTGCAGAGGACCCGGGTTTGATTCCCAGCACCCACATGGTGGCTGAGAACCGTCTTTAACTCCAGTTCCAGGGTAATCCGATGCCCTCTTCTGACCTCCGAAGCATTGCACAACACGGGTGCACCAAGCCACATACAGAAAGTACACTCATACACACAAAAAATAATAATAATAATAGGGGCTGAAGAGATGGCTCAACAGTTAAGAGCACCGAGTGCTCTTGCAGAGGACCCGGGTTCGATTCCCAGCCCCCATATGGTAGCTAAGAACTGTCTTTAGCTCCAGTTCCAGGGGAATCCGATGCCCTCTTCTGATCTCGGCATTGCACGACACAGGTGTACCAACCTACATGCAGACAGTACACTCATACACATAAAAACAAAATAATAAAACACCGTGCATGGTGGTACACACCTTTAATCCCAGCACTCAAGAGGCAGAAGCAAGCGGATCTCTGTGAGTTCAAGGCCAGCGTGGTCTACATAGTGAGGTCCAGGACAGCTGGGACTGCAGGGAGACCCTGTCTCACAAAAAGACCAAAAAAACAAAACCAAAAATAATTTACTAATAACAAGATGAATTATGTGTATAGAGGGGATTGATATAAAACCCAAAAAAGCATAAAGAGAAGCCTGGCCAAAGTCAGCTGCCCTGTATTGTAGAATTATTATAACAGTCGTTAGTGGAGACTTGGAGACAGTACGTGTAAGATGGATGTACCAGCTTGGGTAGCACGGCACGCCAGTGATCCCAGCACTTGGGAGGCTGAGGCAGGAGAATTCTAGGTGTGAGGCCAGCCCGAGTGTGAAGTCACTTGTTTGCTGATTGTGTTCTCTGCTTCCTGACGCAGGCAAGACGGGCAGAGTGAGACCAGAAGAAGAACTTCTTTACCTTCCTTTGAGACGCTAGGCTTTGGGGAAGAAGGGGACACAGACACGCAGCTATCAACCAGCTACAGTGCCTGGAAGGGTGCGGACGACGGCAGAGATGCGGCCTATGCTGTGGCGCGCAGGAACCAGGTGATCTCTGCCTCCCGAAGCTGGAAGCTGCCACACACACACACACACACACACACACACACACACACACCCGTGTTAACTGAGGTGAAGCAGGGGGAGTGCAGGAGCCTTGTCTCTGTTCTGCTCTCGATCCCTATCTGCTCCACCCACTGCTTTTCTCTAACGTGTTCAACCTTGTTTTCTGTCTGGTTGAGTTAAAATTTAAACCTTCTTGCTTTATCCTTTGGCAAAGATAAACCTTTTTAAAGGGTAGTGTGTTTTTTGTTTTTGTTTTCTCATGTTATGTGTATGGGTGCTGGTACTGCTGCTGATAGTATTAGTGGTGCTGGGGCAGTGGTGGTGCTGGGGTAGTGGTGGTAGTAGTGGTGGTGCTGGGGTAGTGGTGGTAGTAGTGGTGGTGCTGGGGTAGTGGTGGTAGTAGTGGGGGTGCTGGTGTAGCGGTGGTAGTAGTGGTGGTGCTGGGATAGTGGTGGTAGTGGTTGGGGTGCTGGGGTAGTGGTGGTAGTAGTGGTGGTGCTGGGGTAGTGGTGGTAGTAGTGGTGGTGCTGGGGTAGTGGTGGTATATGGGCGCTGGTGTACTAGAGGGGTAGCCTGGGGTGGTAGTATAGTGGGGGTGCTGGGGTAGTGGTGTATATTGGGGTGCTGGGGTAGTGGTGGTAGTAGTGGGGGTGCTGGGGTAGTGGTGGTAGTAGTGGGGGTGCTGGGGTAGTGGTGGTAGTAGTGGGGGTGCTGGGGTAGTGGTGGTGTAGTGGGGGTTGCTGGGGGGTGGTGGGTAGTGGGGGGTGCTGGGGAAGTGGTGGTGTAGTGGGGGTGCTGGGGTGGTAGGTGGTAGTGGCGGGCAGGGGTAGTCAGTGGGAGGTGCTGGGTCTGTGTCTGATGCCCACCAATTCCAGCCAGTCCGACTAGCCAGCTTGCCCACAGATCTGTAAGTGCTTCCTGATGCTGGAATTACAGGCAGGTGGCATGCCTGCCCAGGATTTTTGTGGTTTGTTTTTTTTGTTTTTTTTTTTTTTTTTTGGTCTTTTTGAGACAGGGTCTCCCTTTAGTCCTAGCTGGCCTGGAGCTCACTCTGTAGACCAGGCTGGCCTTGAACTCACAGAGATCTGCCTGCCTCTGACTCCAGTGCTGGGATTAAAGGCGTGCGCCCTCACACCTGGAACTAAAGACAGTTCTTAGCTGCCATGTGGGTACTGGGAATCAAGCCCGGGTCCTCTGCAAGAGAGGAGTCCGTGCTCTTAACCGCTGAGCCGTCTCTCCAGCCCCTGGCTTTATTTATTTATTTTTTAAATTTTATTTATTCTTTATGTGTATGAATGTACTGTCTGCATGCAGGTCTGTGTACTCGTGTTGTGCAGTGCCGTGGAGGTCACAAGAGGACATTGGATTCCCCTGGAACTGGAGTTAAAGACGGCTCACAGCTGCCATGTCGGTGGTGGGGATCGAACCCGGGTCCTCTGCAAGAGTAGTCAGCGCTCTTAACCGCTAGGCCATCTCTCCAGCCCCATCCTTTGCTTTATTTTTAACCAATGTAGCCTGGGCTGGCTGGGAGCTCAGCCTTCTAAACGCTGGGATTATAGGCTATGCCGTTATTCCCAGCTCTGTCTATGTATCTTACAAACACTTATTCTATATAACAAACCCCTCCCTGGCCCTGCCTGTCCCGTTCTAGTCTTCTCTTCTCCAGAGGAATATCTCTCATTAGTTTAGTGCCTGGATCATTAAAAATAATTTTGGGGGGGGGGTCTGAAAATAATGGAATGGACAAACCCAGGCTTAAATAAGTCATTTCACCCTCAAATAGTAAAGTAGAGAGGAAGGGGATTCTGCCATTTGAACTGCCCATAGGCTCGCACCTGCCATTCTGTTGGCCTCTCTTTGTGGTCACTCATGTTTGCTGGAGGTCCTGGTCCCAAGGAAGAAAGGAAGAGGTGGGGGAGTCGTTGTTGTGGTTTAGCTATGAAGTGCTCCCCACTTCCAGAAGCTCATGTGTCAAAGACTCGCCCAGCGCAAGCAACGCTCAGAGATGGGGCTTTGGAGGAGCGACAGGATCCCCACAGTTTACTCATCAACAGTTTACTCCACTGATGTATTCAACAGCAAATAGACTGTTGGGAAGTGGTAGCGCTGTAGAAGATGGAGCCAGGTTGAGGACGTAGGTTGTGAGGAGGCGGGTCTTGCCCTGGCCCTTCCTGTCAGGAAGCTTCCTGGGAGGTGAGGAATTTTGTTCCCTTATGCCCTTCTTCAGGGCTGTTCTGCCTCACTGCTGCCTAGAACAGTGGCTGAGGCTGTGACCCCTGAGGGAGTGGCCCCAAGGCTCAGACCCCTGAGGGTGTGGCCAGAGTCAGTGTTCCCCTCAGGCTGCTGTCTCCACTCTGCATGCCTGTGTAGGCGCACACGCATGTCTGGAGGGCAGAGGACAACCTCATGTGTGGCTCTATATGACCTATCCACCTTGGGTTTTTTTAAATATTTATTTATTTTGTTTTCTGTGTATGACTATATTGTCTGCATGTTTGTAAGTGCAATACCCTAAGAGGTCAGAAGAGGGCATGGGATCCCTGGAACTGGAGTTTCGGACCTTTGTTAGCCTACAAGTGGGTGCTGGGAACTGAACCCAGGTCCTCTGCAAGAGCAGCCACTGCTCTTAAATGTTGAGCCATCTCTCCAGCCCCCTTATTTTGATTTTTTTTTTTTGTTTTGGATATATTTATACATTATTTTCATTTTTTATTTATGTATTATTTCTTTTATTTAATTTATTTATTTTGAGACAAGATCTCCCTGTACCCCCAAGTGGCTGGAACTCTGTGTACAGCAGGCTGACCTCAATCTCAGAGTTCTCCCTGCCTCGATCTCCTGAGGGCTGGGATTAAAGGGGTGTGGCACCAAGCTCAGTCATTATTTTAATTTTATTTTTATTGGTTTTGGTCATTTTGTTTTGTTTTCGAGACTGGGTCTTATGTGTCCCAGATTGGCTTTGAACTTGCTATGTAGTTGAAAATAACCAACCTGAACCTTTGATCTTCCCGCCCCAAATCTCCAAGTGCTGGGATTACAGGCATGTACCATCTTGCCTGGTTTATAGGCCTGGGCCTGGAACCCAGGGCTTTGTCCACGCTAGGCAGCACTCTACCAACCGAGCCACACCCCCGACCTGTCTTAAGTTTTTGTCCACAGCCTGCAGTTTTCGACTTCATTCACCTTGTAGATGAGGAAACAGGCCCTGAGGGATCCGAGCCCCAGACTCTGTCTCCCTCATGCGGTGAAGGTTATTATTGCAGTGTGGCTCCACATGTATCGAGGATGGAACTCTGGGGTGACTCTGGTTGGATGGAGCATCCCACTTCAGCTGCAGTCCCCCTGCCCGCCCCTGCTGATATCTAAGGGCGCCTCCAGGTCCCGTGTTTCCAGTGGCCACCGTCTGGTCGCAAGCACACTTCCCAGTGCCTCTCCTGTAACATGCACCCCACTTCTCAGTGCCTCTCCTCTAACATGCGGCCCACCTCTCAGTGCCTCTTCTCTAACATGCGGCCCACCTCTCAGTGCCTCTCCTCCAACATGCAGCCCACTTCTCAGTGTCTCTCCTCTAACATGCTGCCCACTTCTCAGTGTCTCTCCTCTAACATGCGGCCAACATGCAGCCCACTTCTCAGTGTCTCTCCTCTAACATGCGGCCTACTTCTCAGTGTCTCTCCTCTAACATGCGGCCCACTTCTCAGTGCCTCTCCTCTAACATGCGGCCCACTTCTCAGTGCCTCTCCTCTAACATGCGGCCCACTTCTCAGTGCCTCTCCTCTAACATGCGGCCCACTTCTCAGTGCCTCTCCTCTAACATGCGGCCCACTTCTCAGTGCCTCTCCTCTAACATGCGGCCCACTTCTCAGTGCCTCTCCTCTAACATGCGGCCCACTTCTCAGTGCTCTCTCCTCTAACATGCGGCCCACTTCTCAGTGCTCTCCTCTAACATGCGGCCACTTCTCGTTTCTCTCCTCTAACATGCGGCCCACTTCTCAGTGCCTCTCCTCTAACATGCGGCCCACTTCTCAGTGCCTCTCCTCTAACATGCGGCCCACTTCTCAGTGCCTCTCCTCTAACATGCGGCCCACTTCTCAGTGTCTCTCCTCTAACATGCACCCCACTTCTCAGTGTCTCTCCTCTAACATGCAGCCCAGTCACTTCCTCACATGCTCCTGTGTCCATCTCATTTTTTGAAACATGGTGTCTTGGGGCTGGAGAGATGGCTCAGCGATTAAGAGCACTGAATGCTCTTGCAGAGGACTGGGGTTCAATTCCCAGTGCCCACGTGGTGGCTAAGAACCATCTTTAGTTCTGGGCATGGTGGTGCATGCCTTTAATCCCGGCACTCAGGCAGATCTCTGTGAGTTCAAGGCCAGCCTGGTCTACAGAGCGAGCTGGGACAAAAGGGAGACCCTGTCTCAAAAATACCCCTACCCCCCAAAAAAACAAAAGAAACAGGGTGTCTCATTGGCCTGGAGCTTGCTGTTAGGGTAGACCTGCTGGCCAGTGCCCAGGGCTCTGCCTGGAGCCTTGTGTTAGGGTAGACTGTCTGGCAGTGCCCAGGGCTCTGTCTGGGCTTGCTGTTAGGGTAGACTGTGTGGCCAGTGCCCAGGGCTCTGCTGGAGCTTGCGTGTTAGGGTAGACGTGTGTGGCCAGTGCCCAGGGCTCTGCTGGAGCTGCTGTTAGGGTAGACGTCTGGCCAGATGCCCAGGGCTCTGCCTGGAGCTTGCTGTTAGGGTAGACTGTGTGGCCAGTGCCCAGGACTCTGTCTGGAGCTTGCTGTTAGGGTAGACCGTGTGGCCAGTGCCCAGGGCTCTGCCTGGAGCTTGCTGTTAGGGTAGACTGTCTGGCCAGTGCCCAGGGCTCTGTCTGAGCTTGCTGTTAGGGTAGACTGTCTGGCCAGTGCCCAGGGCTCTGCCTGGAGCTTGCTGTTAGGGTAGACTGTCTGGCCAGCGTGCCCAGGGCTCTGCCTGGAGCTTGCTGTTAGGGTAGACAGTCTGGCCAGTACCCAGGGCTCTGTCTGGAGCTTGCTGTTAGGGTAGACGTCTGGCCAGTCCCAGGGCTCTGTCTGGAGCTTGCTGTTAGGGTAGACTGTCTGGCCAGTGCCTAGGGCTCTGCCTGGAGCTTGCTGTTAGGGTAGACTGTCTGGCCAGCGTGCCCAGGGCTCTGCCTGGAGCTTGCTGTTAGGGTAGACTGTCTGGCCAGCGTGCCCAGGGCTCTGCCTGGAGCTTGCTGTTAGGGTAGACAGTCTGGCCAGTACCCAGGGCTCTGTCTGGAGCTTGCTGTTAGGGTAGACTGTGTGGCCAGTGCCCAGGGCTCTGCCTGGAGCTTGCTGTTAGGGTAGACCGTGTGGCCAGTGCCCAGGGCTCTGGCTGGAGCTGCTGTGTTAGGGTAGACTGTCTGGCCAGTGCCCAGGGCTCTGTCTGGAGCTTGCTGTTAGGGTAGACTGTGTGGCCAGTGCCCAGGGCTCTGCCTGGAGCTTGCTGTTAGGGTAGACTGTCTGGCCAGTGCCCAGGGCTCTGTCTGGAGCTTGCTGTTAGGGTAGACCGTCTGGCCAGTGCCCAGGGCTCTGCCTGGAGCTTGCTGTTAGGGTAGACTGTGTGGCCAGTGCCCAGGGCTCTGCCTGGAGCTTGCTGTTAGGGTAGACCATGTGGCCAGTGCCCAGGGCTCTGCCTGGAGCTTGCTGTTAGGGTAGACGTCTGGCCAGTCCCAGGCTCTGCTGGAGCTTGCTGTTAGGGTAGACCTGTGGCCAGTGCCCAGGCGCTCTGCCTGGAGCTGCTGTTAGGGTAGACTGTCTGGCCAGTGCCCAGGGCTCTGCCTGGAGCTTGCTGTTAGGGTAGACCGTCTGGCCAGTGCCCAGGGCTCTGCCTGGAGCTTGCTGTTAGGGTAGACTGTCTGGCCAGTGCCCAGGGCTCTGCCTGGAGCTTGCTGTTAGGGTAGACGTCTGGCCAGATGCCCAGGGCTCTGCCTGGAGCTTGCTGTTAGGGTAGACCATGTGGCCAGTGCCCAGGGCTCTGCCTGGAGCTTGCTGTTAGGGTAGACCGTCTGGCCAGTGCCCAGGGCTCTGTCTGGAGCTTGCTGTTAGGGTAGACTGTCTGGCCAGTGCCCAGGGCTCTGCCTGGAGCTTGCTGTTAGGGTAGACAGTCTGGCCAGTACCCAGGGCTCTGTCTGGAGCTTGCTGTTAGGGTAGACATGTCTGGCCAGTCATGCCCAGGGCTCTGCTGGAGCTTGCTGTTAGGGTAGACTGTCTGGCCAGTGCCCAGGGCTCTGGCTGGAGCTTGCTGTTAGGGTAGACTGTGTGGCCAGTGCCCAGGGCTCTGTCTGGCTCTGTCCTCAGCACTTTAATTGCACTTTTTTTTAGGTGGATTCTAAAGTTTAGGACTTTACCCCTACTTAGTATCAGAGGCATGCACCACCACACCTGCCCCTTACCATATTCAGACTTCCCCCAAGGTGCCGCCTCCCCGTGGCAGTCCACCTCTAGTGGCCGATGATGGGTTTGGGGAGCTTGTTCTGTTCGCATGACTGACTCAGGAGAGGTGTCAGGAAGCTTGTGTGTGGTGCTGCTGGATTCTGTGTTTTATTGGGGTTTGATCAGTTCTGCCTGTTAGAGTTGGATTGTACATACGCTGTGTGTGTGTGTGTTGTGAGGGGAGAGAGAGAGAGAGAGAGAGAGAGAGAGGAGAGACGAGCAAGACATGGTTCTCCCTGCAGCTCCAGCTGTCCTGGAACTCACTATTAGACAAGCTGCCTTGTGAACTCAGAATTCCTGCCTCGCCTCCCAAGTGCTGGGATCAGAGGTGTGCGCCACCACGCCCAGCTGCTTTCATGCTCTTATCAAGCTTTTTACTGTCCTGCTTCTCACACCTTGGTTTCCTAAGCTTTCCAACTTTGTGTGCATGAAGTCCTAGAATGCATGACTGTATTGTTAGTTGTATTTAAATTTGAATCATACCTAAAAATGTATTTTGCCCCGTTATACACTTTGACTGACATTCTTCATCCTCCTTTTGTTAGGTATCTTCATAGCCAGTTTCTTTTTTTTTTTTTTCTTTTTTTTTTTAAAGATTATTTTATTTTATTTATTTTCTGTATGTGTATAAATGCACTGTCTGCCTGCAGGTCCTGTGCACCTGTGTTGCCATGCGTGGGGGTCAGGAAGGGTGTTGGATTCCCCTGGAACTGGAGTTCTCCTGGATTGGTGTTCAGACGGTCCTCGGGCCGCCATGTGGGTGCTGGGATTGAACCTGGGTCCTGTGCCAGAGCAGTCGGTGCTCTTAACTGCTAGGCCATCTCTCTAGCCTTCTTTTTTTTTTTTTTTTTTTTTTTTTTTATAGCCCATGTTTTAATTTTTTTAAAAATTTAGCCAGATGTGGTGGTGGACATGCCTTTATCTCACCACTTAAGGTTAGAAGCTGGCAGATCTCTGTGAGTTTGAGGCCAGCCTCTGGGAGAGAGAGAAGAGAAGAGACGGGAGAGAGAGAGAGGGAGAGAGAGGGGAGGAGAGAGGGATGCGGAGATGAGGAGAGAGGGAGAGAGAAGAGAGAGGGGAGGAGTGGGAGAGGGAGGGCGAGGAAGAGAGGAGGGAGAGACGAGGAGAAGGGAGAGAGAGAGAGAGAGAGAGAGAGAGATGCATGTTGGGGATTGAACTGGAACCAGGCTTGCTTAGCAAGCACCTTTCTCTACTGAGTCATCTTGCTGCTTCACACACACACACACACACACACACCGTCTTTCCCTTTTCTCGTTTCGGCCTATCTTGTTTCTTTACATCCACAGTGTCTTCAGCTCTTATGTGTAGCAACCACATCTTGACTTCACATCACTGTAATGGTGGTAGATTTCTGGTGGCTTCCAGCTTTCTGCTTTTAGGAATAGTGCCGCAGTGGGCGTTTGTGGGAGCATCCATGATGTTCGTGTCTATAGCTGCTCACAGGTATATACTGAGGTAGGGCATGTGTATGCTCAATTGAAGAACCAGTGGATACTGCCAGGCAGTTTTCCATGGAGGATGTCTTTATATTTAGGTCGGGAGCCTGAGCTTTTAATGGCTAAGGTGTCTCTCCAGCTCTAGGGTGTCTTTATGTTGCCATTTGAGTTCTTTTACCAATTTCACACTTCCTTGGTAACACTGAGTAATTTAGTGTGTTTTTCACAGGGTGAACTAGGCTGTGTGTTTTTCACAGGGTGAACTAGGCTGTGTGTTTCTGGGAGATAAAAAGCAAGAGGTTATTTTTTTCCTCCTCCCCTCAAATGATGAAGACCTTGGAGATCTGTCCCCTGCTGGACCTGAACCAAATCACCTTTGAGCCCTCCACAGAGCCTGTAGATGCAGTTGCCTCACCTCCTGGCTCTGCAGTGCCCTTCTGCTGGGCATCTTGCTGGTGGCTACCATCTCCTTCCTGCCAGCCACAGGGGCAGCCTCCTGTTGTCTCTAACAGCACAGCTGTGCCCACTGATCCTAAGAGCGGTGGTCTCCAGGGTGTATCTCACTGTTCCTTCTCTTGCCTCGTTCCTGCTCCTGCCCTCTCGAGCCCTACCAGTGGGAGTGGCTCTAAGGGACAGGTCTGCGGCCTGCCACCACGTATGCTTCCTATAGGAGGGAATCAGACAGTGAAAAGGAGAGTTCCAGTCCATTAGAAAACAGCACCAACATCACGGGCCTTGGCTCTGACAGTTGCCCAGGAGTCTGTCCCCTCAGTGGCCCACCACTTCTCACACATAGACATTCATAATAGCATCACTACCAAGTGGGATGGCATCAGTGGTTGTCCTCAGTAGGCCAGAGCCAGCCCTTTTCCTGTACTGGTCCCTGCTGGAACGTGGAAGGGAAGCCACCCGGCAGCATGGTGAGATATGGAGTGCCCACAGCCCAAGTACATTATGGTAGAGTCGACTTTGCTGCCTAGGCCATTACCGAGGACCTGTGGTTCCTTCCTGTTCCAGTCCATGTGGTCCTATTCAGCCCCAGATGGGATAGAAGTGGGGACCTTATGAAGTAGGACAATTGAGTTGTTATGAAGATGTGTAGGTAACACCTACCATGTTTCGTCTCTTGTAACAAAGGTACCATTGTCACAGAAAATACCCAATGAAGATACTGTTTCTGATCTTCCAGATGGCTTTTCAGATTCCTCATCTTCTACATCACAGCTTACTCAACAAAAAGGTAGGAAAAATTAAACATAAGACCATTTTGTGGTGATAATTTTGGTTACCAATACTGGACCCATTGCATTTCCATCTGTGTGGCTCTGTGAGCCTAACCACATGGGCCTGGAGTTTATCTACCATGAAGAGTCACTCCTCATTTGGGTTTGTAAGGTGCTCCCCTGCAGCCTTTTTCTCTGTTTCTGTTTGTCTGGGGTTCCAATTCAGGCTGTGACAGTGTACACACGTTTCTCCCTCTGCTTCTTGGAACGAGGGCTGTCAGGGTCGCCATGCTTGCTTCAGAGCCTGGCCACAGAGGGCCATCAGTGAAGGGTTCATTGGATGCATGGATGCATGGATATGCTTTTGGTAGAGTTCTGGATCTGCACATCTACCATTTTGATATACTTTATTATGACAAAGTCAGGAAGCAGCTATGAGATTCCTAAGAGGAAGCCAGAGAACTTGGCATGCAGTAGGCGGCCAGTGACTGCTCTGTCAGGGCCCGTGCACTAGGTGGCCAGTGACTGCTCTGTCAGGGCCCCATGCAGTAGGTGGCCAGTGACTGCTTGATCAGGACCTCAGAGGTCCTTGAGCCTTGTGATACTGTGTTTGTGTTTATATGGGTGGTTTGCATGCTTGCTTGTGCTTGTGTGCTTGTGTTCGTGCATGTGTGCGTGTATATTTTTATTTTATGTATATCTGAGTGTTTTTACCTGCATGTATATAAGTACACCCATGTTGTGCAGTGCCCACAGAGACCAGAAGAGGGTGTCAGATCCCCCTGGAACTGGGAGGAACCTAACTCGGTTCCTCTGTAAGAGCAGCTAGTGCTCTTAGCCTCTGAGCCCTCTCTCCAGCCCCCACACCATGCATTCTTTCATGGATTCTGGTAATAAACTCAAGTCCTGCCACCCAAACCTTTACCAGCTGAGCTATCTGCACAGCTCGCTTGGAGCACTTTAATGTATATCAGTGCCCGATTGAAAACAGAATGCCGCCCTATTGATACCAGGATCAGAAGACTTATTGATTAGTTAGCTTTTTTTCTTCTTTGAGACAGTCTCTCTCTGTAGCCCATCCCGGCTGAGAACCCCTGATCTTCTTGCTGTGGCCTCCAGGTGTTTGGATAACGAGTGTAGACCACCATTCCTAGCTTTCTGATGACTCCCTCTTTTTGACGTCCGCTCTGTGTGGCCTGATAGATCACTTGTCAGTCAAGATGCAGTCAGGAGACAGAACTCCCATAGTGATTTGAACAGGGCAAGACTCAACAATGGTTAACAGGATTGCCTACTAAAGGGTAAAGAGAATGTTCCAGAATGTAGGAATAGCAGATAGAGGTTGCAACCAGTATCTCTAGGCTGTACACAGGGCATCTAAGAAGGAGGCAAATCTGGCAGTGCCTCACTTAGAGCTGATACCCAGGCCTTACTGCAGAGGGTGTGGCTGCCATGTGCTGGAGGCAGTTTGTTAAATCCTGCTTTCTTGGGGTAGGGCACTAGGAGAAGCCAGTGAAGAGGTGCTATATGTTCCTGTCACCAGAAAAGTAGAATAACAATAATAAAATTAATTCACTTAAAAAGTGGATCGTGCTGCGAGAGGCAGAGGCAGGTGGATCGCTGTGAGTTCAAGGCCAGCCTGGTCTACAGAGCGAGTTCCAGGCCACTTGAGACTAAAGGGAGACCCTGTCTCAAAACAACAACAACAACAACAAGAACAACAACAAAACAACAACAAACCACCAAAAAAGAAAGAAAAAAGAATGTTATCACTTGAGCTGAGTGTGGTAGCACACACCTTGGGAGATACAGGCAGGCAAATCTCTGTGAGTTCAAGGACAACCTGGTCTACATAGAGAGTTTCCAGGCCAGCTGGGGCTACAGGGAGACCCTGTCTCAAAAAGACCAAAAAATAAGTAAAAAATAATGATAAAAATGGATCCAGGGAGCAAAGCACCTTCTTCAGTGCCTCTCTAGCTCCCTCTACGGGTGGATCTTAGCACGGTCCCTGCCAGGGGTGGAAGTGGTGTAGCAGCACCACAGGCAGGCCGTGAAAGTGCACTCAGAGCTCACACAGCCTTATGAAACAAAAAAACATGGGGGCTGGAGAGATGGCCTAGTGGTTAAGAGCACCGACTGCTCTTGCAGGACCCGGGTTTGATTCCCAGCACCCACATGGTGGCTAAGAACCATCTTTAAGCCGAGCATGGTGACACATGCCTTTAATCCTAGCACTCTGGAGGCAGAGGCAGGCAGATCTCTGTGAGTTCAAGGCCAGCCAGGTCTACAGAGTGAGCTCCAGGCCAGCTGGGGCTACAGGGAGACCCTGTCTCAAACAGAAAAAGAAATTGCTAATGGGACGGGGGATATAGGTCAGTTAGTAAGGTGTCTGCCTAGCATACACTCTAGTCCTGGTGTGGTGATGAATGCCTGCCTGCAACCCCCATACTTAGGAGGGGGAGGCAGGACCGGAAGTCAAGGTCTTCTTTCACCACCCAGTGTTCAAGGATAGCCTGGGATACTTGAGACCCTGTGTCACAAAACAAACAAAAAAAACAAAAATCCAAACCAAACACACTTCAAACCTTCAGCTGCTAAGAATGACTTCTTGGTCAAAAACAGGCTGTCTGGTGCTGAGTAGTTCAAGTACTGATAATTTTATTGAGGCAAGAAGTAGATTCAGAATGTTGTGTTTATCTTTAAGTACAATAGTTAGTTTTCTGAACCCTGTAGACTTTTTTTCTAATTTTTTGGTAATGTTTCTTGTTTTATTATTCAGCAAGTTATTTAGACTCTGCAGATCCACCTTGGAAAGTTAGAAGCAGCCTAGGATTCCAACCTATAGAAAAATGCCTGGGACAGGGTCTCCTATAGTCCCAGCTGGCCTGGAACTCGCTCTGTAGACCAGAAAGCTGGGGTGGAAGGTACCCTCTTCCTGGGGTACCTCTCCCTGTGCAGATGCGACCCTGGTGGGGCCTGTTTCCATCTGTGTCGTTGAGGTCTTTTGCGGTTTTTCTGTTCTAGTCGTGCGTGCTTCTGCAGGCTCAGTGGGCAGAGTGAAGTCAAGCTTTGGATGTCCTTGGCCAGAAGAAAGAACATGATTGAGGTGTTGGGTAGGAAGAGCCCAGTCTTGGAGGCTCAGGGTCTGGTGCTGGGGTGATGCCAGCCATTGCAGGGGATCAGATAATGAGAATTGTGGAGAGGGATAGGAAGTCAAGGTTAGGCTCCTGCCTTATCCTGGGACCTGCTCACCACGGGGTTTGCAGGAGCATCCCAGCCAGGACCTCTTCTACTCATCTGCACAAGGTAAGTTCCTCTCTGTGCCCATGCTCTTCTGGTGGTCAGATTCCTTATGATGCTTTTACAGCTTTTCTTTCTTTGTTTTTTTTTTTTTTTAAATCAGATGGCAAATGCTCTGTTCTGAATTTAGAGGTAAGCTTATTTTTAAGAATTCCTATTTAACATTTTATTTATTTTTATTTTATGTGCATGAGTATACTGATTGCATGTATGTAAGTACATCTGTGTTATGTAGTGCTCTCAGAGGACAGAAGAGGATGTCAGATCAGATCCCCTGGAACTAGAGTGACCGATGGTTGTTAGCCACCATGTGGGTGCGTGCCGGGAACTGAACCCAGGTCCTCTGCAAGAACAGCCAGTGCTCTTAACCACTGAGACAACTCTCCAGCCCCAAGAATTTCCTTTTTTTTTTTTTTTTTTTTTTTTTTGAGACAGGTTTCCCTATAGTCCCAGCTGGCCTGGAATCTCACACAATCTTGATGGACCAAGTCTGGCTGGCTTGAATCACAGAATCCGCTGCCTCTGCCTCTGCCTGCTGGGAGTGCTAGAATTAAAGGGTGCGTCCAGCTATGCCTGCTTTAAAAGATGTTCTTAAGCTGCATGTGGGTCTGGGGATCGAACACCCCTCCCCTTCTGCAAGCAGCCCGTTGATGCTTCTTAACCACTAAGCCATGTCATCCCCCCCAGCCTTTTTTTTTTACAAAAAAAATAATTTTTGGCTGGGCATGAGCCACCAGGCCTGGCTATTTTATTTTATTTTGGTTTCTTGTTTTTTTGGGGTTTTTTTTTTTTTGTCTTTTTGAGACAGGATCTCCCTGTAGCCTCAGCTGTCCTGGAACTTGCTCTGTAAACCAGGCTGGCCTTAAACTCACAAAGATTCGCCTGCCTCTACCTCCCAAATACTAGGATTAAAGGCGTGCTCTATTTTATTATTTTTATTTTATGTGTATGAGTGTACTGCCTGCATGTATGAAAGTGCACTGTGTTGTGCAGGCCCATGGAGGACAGAAGAGGGCATTGGATTCCCTTGGAACTGGAGTTACAGATGGTTGTTAGTGCCATGTGGGTGCTGGGAATTGAACCTGGGTCCTCTGCAAGAGCAGCCAATGCTCTTAACTGCTGAGCCGTCTCTCCAATCCCTGGCTGTCATTTAAATGCTTCAGAAGCATGAGGAAGTTGATACTTTCCAAAATTTAGTAATGAAAACGGTATTAAAGGTTAGAAATCACATATAATTTATAGAATTGATGGGCAATTTTCATAGCTAAATTGCACACAGAACTAGTCCTCACTTAAGTTTTTAGTCGTGGGAATTTAAAAGTTAAACATTTCACCAGATATAGTGGTGTCCGCCTGTGACCCCAGAGCTGGGATTCCCCCCAGCAGGAGAGTCCTGAGTTTGAGGCTAGCCTGAGCTACATGACAGCTCCTGCCTCAAGAAACAAAACCACAGTAAAATTACATTACTCAGTAGAGTTAACCTGCCCCGCTTTTTCAGCAGCAACTGAAACCTTAATAGGGGCTGGAGAGATGGCTCAGCGCTGAAGCACACTGGCTGTTCTTGCCGACGACACAGATTGATTCCCAGCACCCACATGGAGGCTAACAACCCTCTGTAATCCAATTCCAGGGGAATCCCATGCCTGCTTCTGACCTCCATGGGTATTTCAGGATATGGATGCACTTGCACACATGCAGGCAGTACATTCATACACACAAAAAAAGATAAACAAGGGCTGGAGAGATGGCCTAGCGGTTAAGAGCCCCGACTGCTCTTGCAGAGGACCCGGGTTCAATTCCCAGCACCTACATGGCGGCTGAGAGCCATCTTTAACTCCAGTTCCAGGGGAATCCGACGCCCTCTTCTGACCTCCGAGGCATTGCACAACACAGGTGCACAGACCTACATGCAGACAGTACATTCATATACATTAAAAAATTAATAAGATAAACAAATAATAATTAAAAAAAAATCAGAAAACAAAGCTTAGTAACACCCTGCTACATAGTGGGATATTTAATGCGTGTTCACAGTTTCAGATGGAGAGGCAGGAGCCATGTTCTCAGCATCTGGACAACATCTTGCTGCCTTTTGATAGGGCCTTGAGATAGCCCAGGAGCAGGGCCCTGCTGTCTCTGCCCTTCACTCTGCCATCTCCTGTGCTTTATTTAGACAGTGACCTCATGGCCCCTTTCTTGTGGGACCTGTAGGTACAGAGGGAGTCTGACCACACAGATGACAAGAGAGCTGAGACGGGACGGAGAGCCACCAGGAGGGGGCGCCCAGACCTGCACGATTCCGTAAGAAGGCAGTGGGGGCTAAGTTCCAGTACCAAAGCAGAGAAGCACAGGAGCGGTGAAGGGGTTTGCTGCACCTCACAGCCTGCGCGGGCGGGGTCAGCCCACTGCGAGGACATGCTCTGACTGTGCTCATACTCGGGTTTTCCTCCCTAGGATGAAAAAGTGCCACTGCGTGAGAAACCTCCCCCCTCCCCAGGTACTGTCTGAAGGCGCTGGGCTTGCATGTTGTTTCAGAGAATACCTAGAGTCTGGGCTGAAAGGAAAATTTACTTCTCCCTGTAAAGACCCTGACTTCTGGGCACCAGGTGTGGTGGCACACACCTTTAATCCCAGCACTTGGGAGACAGAGGCAGGTGGAGCTCTGTGAGTTCAAGACCAGCCTGATACACATAGTGAGTTCCAGGCCAGCCAGGCCTACATAATGAGACCCTATCTCAAAAAGAAAAAGGAAGAAAGAAGAGAGAAAGAAGAAAGATTAAACATTATGGTGGGTGGTGCGGGGTGGGTGAAGAGTGAGCCTGGGGAATGTGCTGAGTCCTTGGGTGGGAGGCGGACCAGTGTGTGTGGTCTGCTCAGGACTAGGGTGTTGGGGACAAGAAGTTGATAGCTTTCAGAGTGGATTTGTAGATTCACTCATCTGAAAGTCTCATTTTAATCTCTCCTCCAGGTTGGACTGACTCCATTTTCTCTTTGTCTTGAATGTGGTTCTGTGTTTTAAGTACTGGTGGCCTCACTGGTAGCCAGTAGGCACTTTCTCTCTCTAGAATATTCCACCATGCAGCCCATCTGAATTTAGGCTTTTGTCATGGTGATCTCCACGAGGCTCCAAGTGGTGTCTGAAGACTTTGTCGATCATCTGCAGTGTTGGGTTCAGTGCTGTGGCTCCCCTTCCTCTCCCAGTTCACTTTGGTGCTTCTCATGACTCAGATACTTGGTTCTTCTTTTGGTAGGATGCTCACATTGGGCCTTGGGAATCTTTGAGTCCTGCCCAGGGATGCTGTGTCTGCGCTAGGCTGCTTAGAGACTCGGGGAGTCAGCAACTGCCAAGCACCCAGATTGTCTCCAGTGACGGGAGGACTAGCAGGCTATGCAGTCAGCTAGGGGATGTCTAGGCCCTTCCTCCCCCTCCTCCTCCTGCAGCCCCCCTGCCTGCCCCACCTGCCTGGGATGTCTGGCCTCAATGCCTAGCCCGCAGGCTCTGTCACTTGCTTATGCCACCCTATTGCCTGAATCCTTTCTGCGTGAGCTCCTTGTGGCCCACTCTGTCTCCACTCACACCAAGGCCAGGGTATTCCTGGAGCCGTTGTGGAGTTAGGGTTGGAGCCTGGGCCCTGACATCACTGACAAGCCTGACTCAACCACTTGTCCTCAATAAGTTAGTGAAAAGAAACAAGTTAGTGAAATGTTGTTCCATCTTGTAAAGTGCTTGCCACCAAGCCTGACGACCTGAGTTTGATTCCTGGATCCCACGGTGAAAGAAAACCAAACCCTGAAAGTTGTCCTCTAATCTCCACTTGCATGCTGTAGCAAGTATGCATCTCCCCCCACCCCCCACCCCACACACAACAGCCACACATCATGTATATACACAATAATTAAAAGTTTTTTGGCCGGGCGTGGTGGCGCACGCCTTTGATCCTAGCACTTGGGAGGCAGAGGCAAGCGGATCTTTGTGAGTTCAAGGCCAGCCTGGTCTACAGAGTGAGTTCCAGGCCAGCTGGGGCTACAGGGAGACCCTGTCTTGAAAAGACAAAAAAAAAAAAAAAAGAATAAAAAAAAAAAAAGAAAGCCAATTTTGTCATGGCGTTTACCAAATGCCTTGGTGGGACTGTCAGGCAGGTGCTGTCCAGGGCAGGCAGGGCAGCTCTGCTGTCGTCACGGGTGCTGTCCAGGGCAGGCAGGGCAGCTCTGCTGCTGTCTCGGGTGCTGTCCAGGGCTGGCAGGGCAGCTCTGCTGTTGTCACGGGCACTGTCCAGGGCAGGCAGGGCAGGCAGGGCAGGCAGGGCAGCTCTGCTGTCATCTCGGGTGCTGTCCAGGGCAGGCAGGGCAGCTCTGCTGTCGTCGCGGGCGCTGTCCAGGGCAGGCAGGGCAGCTCTGCTGTCGTCTCAGGTGCTGTCCAGGGCAGGCCGGGAAGCTCTGCTGTCGTCTCGGGTGCTGTCCAGGGCTGGCAGGATAGCTCTGCTATTGTCGCGGGCACTGTCTAGGGCATTCTTAGCCCTGGTGTTGTGGAAACTTGCGGTTTGCTAAGTTAATACACTCCGGAAGGATTTCCCTCTTGATCAAAGGGATGTCAGGCCTGTAGAGTGAAACCTCCCCTCTACCTCATAAAATGCAGGGCCTCCTTTAGACCTGCCTCCTGTCACCTCCCTGCCTGCTACCACAGCACCTCTGACATGCTTCTAGGGACCAGGGCCACAGCCCTAGCCTGATGTAAAGTAGTCGTTCACAGGGTTTTGGAAGGAAATGCTGTATGTTTTTCATGTAAAATGTAACTATCAGTATTTTGAAGTTTTTTGTTTTTTTCTGTACCTTTTTAGATGTAACTGGTAGACTGCATCAGAGAGGCATAGAAGTAACCAAAGAAAAGTTTGAGGAATTAAGAGAAGAAAACTTACACTTAAACGCTACAAACCAAGCCCTCACACTTGAACTACATGCAGTGAAACAAGCAATGAAAGAATTACAGTTAAAACTGAAGCGAGCGGAGAAAGACAACAGGAAGCGGAAGGAGGTGGAGAAAGCGTCTGCTCAGGAAGGTGGGCATGAGCGCCGGGCATTTGTTTTCTTTTTGGTTTGTTTGTTTTTGAGACAGGGTCTCCCTGTTGCCCCAGCTGTCCTGCAACTCACTCTGTAGACCAGGCTGGCAAAAAAGATCTGCCTGCCTCTGCCTCCCGAGTGCTGGGATTAAAGGCATGTGCCATCATGCCCAGCTTGCCAGGCATTTGTTAGAGGCACTGTCAGGACTTCACTCACTTTGAGACTCAATATTTCTTCTTTTTAAAAAAATGTCACCAGGCATGGTGATGCAAGGCTTTAATTCCAGCACGTGGGAGGCTGACGCAGGCAGATCTCTGTGAGTTCAAGGCCAGCCTGGTCTACAGAGCAAACTCCAGGACAGCTGAGGCTACAGGGAGACCCTGTCTCAAAAACACCAAAAAAGGGCTGGAGAGATGGCCTAGCGGTTAAGAGCGCCCACTGCTCTTACAGAGGACCCGGGTTCGATCCCCAGCATCCACATGGCGGCTGAGAACCGTCTGAAACTCCAGTTCCAGGAGAACTCCAGTTCCAGGGGAATCCGACACCCTCTTCTGACCTCCTCGGCATTGCATGACACGGGTGCACAGACTTGCATGCAGATAGTACATTCATACACATACAGAAATAAAACAAAACAAAACAAAAAAACACCAAAAAAAAATTATTTTATGTGTATGTGTGTATTTTCTGCATGTACGTGAGTGCATTTGTGTTATGCAATGCCTGCAGAGGACAGAATATGGTGCTGGGTCCCCTGGAACCAGAGTCATGGTCGGTTGTTAACCACCATGTGCGTGCTGGGATTCGAACGCAGGTCCTCTGCAAGAACAGCCAGCAGTGCTCCTAACCACTGAGCTATCTCTCCAGCCCCTCAATATTTAATGTTATATATTGATATGCATGTCAGCATTTTATGTTGTAATTTTAAGATTCTTTCAGCCGGGCGTGGTGGCGCACGCCTTTAATCCTAGCACTTGGGAGGCAGAGGCAGGCGGATCTTTGTGAGTTCAAGGCCAGCCTGGTCTACATCATGAGTTCCAGGACAGCTAGAGCTACCGGGAGACCCTCTCTCAAAACGACTAAAAAAAAAAAAAAAAAAGATTCTTTCATTAATGTCCTTACACTTATCCAAATTTGGCTTTATTTGCTGTATCATTTTTCTTAATCTCCATAACATACTCGTTTATATATCATTACACACACACACACACACATACATACACACACACATATACATTATATCAATGTATAATTCACTGCATCTGCACACCTACAAGGGAACAGAAGACAAATGACTAGTCATTTATATAAAATCTTGACAAGTTTGATATAATTTGTTGTAGTATATTAATTGATGTTTTTCAGTAGCCACACCTGAATTGCTTTATCTAAGGAAGCAAGCCCAAGACCTGGGGGATGAAAACAGCCGGTTGAAAATGGTTGTCCATCGTTTGAACGTAGAACTGAGTCGCTACCAGACAAAATTCAGGCGTTTGTCGGAAGAAGAGGTAATATTTCCAATTATAAAAAACCAATTTGTGCCTTTAATCCCAGCACTTGGGAGGCAGAGGCAAGCAGATGTCTGTGAGTTCCGGGCCAGCCTGGTCTACATAGTGAGTTCCAAGCCAGCTGGGGCTACAGGGAGACCCTGTCTCAAAAAGACAAAAGGCTTTACTGTTAAATTGATTTCTGGTTCTCTAGGGGTTCTTCATTATTACAATTTAATATAAAAAAGACATATTCAGCCAGGCATGATGATGCATACCTGTGATCCCAGCACTCTGGGAGGCAGAGGTAGGTAGATATCTGTGAGTTTAAGGCCAGCCTGGTCTTCATAGCAAATTCCAGGCCAGCTGAGGCTACATAGTAAAATGCTGTTTAAAAAAAAAAAATTTCTTCAAAGGTGGTGGTGGCCTCTCTCCATCCTGGGCCTCGGATGGCTGAGGCGGAAGGATCGTGAACCTGAGGCCAGCTTGGGCTCCATTTTGATTTCAGAGGTGGTCAGTACTACACAATCAAAAGAAAAAAAATAGTTATTCCATAAAAAGTATTGTATATATTTATTCTTCTGTAGGCTGTGACAGAATGCCCAGTAGAAGCAGCCTAAGAGAGGCCAGGGGATACAGCCTGCATGGCGGGGAAGGCTTGTGGGTTCATGGCAGACCAGAAGGCAGAGCCAGACTAGCAGCAGGCTGGCCTGATGCCCTCAGGGCCTGCCTCTGTGGCCCTGTGCCTTGTCAGTAGAGCCCATGTCCTCAGGTTGCACAGCCTCCCAACAGCGTATCACCCAGGGCCCCAAGTATTCAGTTGACCTCAGCAGGTGTTTTAGATTCAAACCTTGACAGCTCGTCTTTTCTTCAACACTGGGGCATTGTGGAGACTTACACAGTCAAAGATGAACAGTCCGAGTCAGCCGCTCCATCTCGGCCCTGCCCCTCAGAGTTACAGCTGCTGCTTGTTGGCAGATCAGTTTGTACTTCGTAAGAGTGATCATAGAATTCAGGTCTGTAGACTTTCCAGTTAGCTCAAAGACTCAACAAGCATGGAATACAGGGTGACGCTCCGCTCCTGAAGAACTCTGGAACTCGGGAAGCTGTGCAGGGGCAGAGGGGACATGTCACTCACTGGCTCTTGCTGGGCTCCCAGAGGGAAGCTGTGCCCACACAGCAGTCTCCAGTTGGGGTTCTCTTGGGAGTTTGACTGGAAGCTTCAGAGTTTGTTTCGCAGTGCTGGGATGAACCCAAGGTGTTTATATGTGCGAGACAAGCACTCTGGCAGCCTCCACCCCAGCTCCTGAGTTGCTTTCATTTCTATTTTATGTATATGAGTGTATTGCCTGCATGTAGGTAGGCTGTGTATGTAGGTGCTGCTCATGCATGGGTGTGTGTGAGGACTGTGTATGCAGGTGCTGCATGTGTGTGTGTAAGGACTGTGTATGTAGGTGCAGCTCATGCATGTGTGTGTGTGTGTGTGTGTGTGTGTGTGTGTGAGGACTGCCTAGGTTCTCATGCATGTGTGTGTGTGAGGACTGTGTATGTAGGCGCTGCATGTGTGTGTAAGGACTGTGTATGTAGGTGCTGCTCATGCATGTGTTTGTGAGGACTGTCTATGTAGGTTCTCATGCATGGGTGTGTGTGAGGACTGTGTATGCAGATGCTGCTCATGCATGGGTGTGTGTGAGGGCTGTGTATGTAGGTTCTCATGCATGGGTGTGTGTGAGGACTGTGTATGCAGATGCTGCATGTGTGTGTAAGGACTGTGTATGTAGGGTGCTGCTCATGCATGGGTGTGTGTGAGGGCTGTGTATGTAGGTTCTCATGCATGGGTGTGTGTGAGGACTGTGTATGCAGATGCTGCATGTGTGTGTAAGGACTGTGTATGTAGGTGCTGCTCATGCATGTGTTGGTGAGGACTGTCTATGTAGGTTCTCATGCATGGGTGTGTGTGAGGACTGTGTATGTAGGTGCTGCTCATGCATGGGTGTGTGTGAGGACTGTGTATGTAGGGTGCTGCTCATGCATGGGTGTGTGTGAGGACTGTGTATGTAGGGTGCTGCTCATGCATGGGTGTGTGTGAGGGCTGTGTATGTAGGTTCTCATGCATGGGTGTGTGTAAGGACTGTGTATGCAGGTGCTGCTCATGCATGGGTGTGTGAGGACTGTCTATGTAGGTTCTCATGCATGGGTGTGTGTGAGGACTGTCTATGTAGGTGCTGCTCATGCATGTGTGTGTATGAGGACTGTGTATGTAGGTTCTCATGCATGGGTGTGTGTAAGGACTGTGTATGCAGGTGCTGCTCATGCATGGGTGTGTGTGAGGACTGTCTATGTAGGTTCTCATGCATGGGTGTGTGTGAGGACTGTCTATGTAGGTGCTGCTCATGCATGGGTGTGTGTGAGGACTGTGTATGTAGGTGCTGCTCATGCATGGGCGTGTGTGAGCTCTGTGTATGTAGGTGTTTGTGGTGGTGTGAATGAGTGTCCCCCATAGGCTGTAAGTATTCAGACATTTGTCTCCAGTTGGTGGCACTGTTCTTGGAGGTCTTAGAATGTGTGGCCATGCTAGAGGAAGTACGTTATTGGGGGCGGGCTTAGTGAGTTTAACAAGCCTCGTGGTCTCCAGTCGCTCTCTGCTTCCTGTGCTCATTGCGAGATGTGACCCTCAGCTTGCTGCTCCAGCTCCAGCCGCCACGCCTCCCGCCACAATGGACTCTAATTCCCTGGAACCGTCAATCGTAAGCTCAAATAAACTCTTCCTTTTATAATTTCCTTTGGACGTGGTGTTTTATCACAGCAACAGAAAAGTGACTAATACAGTTATTTGGTACCAGAGAGTGGGCTGTTGGCTGTGAAGAACCTGACCATGTGGATGTTTGGAGAAATGTGGAAGACTTTGGAACTTTGGGCTAGAAAAGCTGTTGACTACTGTAAGCAGAGCTTAACGGGCCATTCTAGTGGAAGCCTGGAAGAAAGCATTGCTGCAAAAAATATAGTTCCAGAGGAAAATAAAGACTTAGGCAGCAACTGGGATATTTTGATAAAGAGTCTGGCAGCAGTTTGCCCACAGCCCAAATGCTTGCCTGATGCTAAGTTGAAAAGCAATGGACTAATGTCTTTGGCAGAGGATATTTCAAGACAGCCTAATGTAGAAATGGTGGCGTGGCTTTTAATGGTGAATATTACACAGATCTACAGTGAAAAAGGGCAGATGGGGCAGAAAGAAATGCAGAATGTACAGTTTGGATCTGATAACTGCACTAGGAAGATTAAAGGTGGGGCCAAGGCATGTGAAGGAGAGGTTCGATCTGAAAACTGCACTAGGAAGATTAAAGGTGGGGCCAAGGCATGTGAAGGAGAGGTTCCATCTGAAAACTGCACTAGGAAGATTAAAGGTGGGGCCAAGGCATGTG
This sequence comes from Rhizomys pruinosus, assembly GCA_009823505.1. NCBI lineage: Eukaryota > Metazoa > Chordata > Mammalia > Rodentia > Spalacidae > Rhizomys > Rhizomys pruinosus. The sequence goes on from VZQC01006976.1 coordinate 260,721, forward strand.
AAGGAGAGGTTCCATCTGAAAACTGCACTAGGAAGATTAAAGGTGGGGCCAAGGCTTGTGAAGGAGAGTTTCCTTTTGATAAGGAGTTTAAAGTGATTAAGGAAGGGCTTCGAGATTTACAAGTAAACAAAAGAATCAGTACCTTCAGGGCAAGACCACACCCAGCTAATCCTCCAGCAAGTCCAGGGCAGAGAAAAGTAGCAAATGTGGTTGAAATGGGCCAGGGTCTGGCCCGAACTTGCAGCCAGATTCGGCAATTTCATTCACGTGGTGCTGGCTTTAGAGACATGAAGTTTGCAAGAGTGAAGGGGTCATCAGCTCTTCCTCCACGGTTTCAGAGAGCCAAAGAGGCCAGGAAGAGTACAGCAGGGGTGTCCCTGAATAAAGAAGGCCGTGATAGGCCACTGCGTGAAGCTGTGAGTATGAAGCCTGGTTGGCAGCGGAGACCCCAAGAAGACTTTCGAGATGCCAGACCTGTGAGATATTTGCCAAGGAGAGCTGCATACGGGGAGTGGTACCAGCCTAAGAAAGAGATGTATGTTGCAAGCAAAGCTGGAAGAGCTGAGCCGTGTAAGCCCTTTGGAAGTCAAGTCCCAGAAGTCGCATGTGGAGCTACAGGACTTGGCGTTTGCCCTGCTGGTTTTCGGTCTTGTTTTGGTCCAGTATTTCCTCACTATGCCTCTATTCCTCCCTTTTGGAATGGGAATGTGTATTCGGTTCCACTGTACATTGGGAGTATGTAATTTGCCTTTTGATTTTACAGGAGCTTACAGTTAAGAGATTGGCCTGAGTCTCAGAAGAGACTTTGGACTGTGGACTTTTGAATGACATTGAAACTGGTAAAGACTATGGGGACTTTTAAGGTTGGACTAAATGCGTTTTGCATTTCATATGGTCAAGAGCCTATGGGGGCCAGGGAGTGGAATGTGGTGGTTTGAATGAGTGTCCCCCATAGGCTGTAAGTATTCAGACATTTGTCTCCAGTTGGTGGCACTGTTCTTAGAGGTCTTAGAAGGTGTGGCCATGCTAGAGGAAGTATGTTATTGGGGGCAGGCTTAGTGAGTTTAACAAGCCTCGTGGTCTCCAGTCTCGCTCTCTCTGCTTCCTGTGCTCATTGCGAGATGTGACCCTCAGTTTGCCTCTGCAGTCTCCAGCCGCCATGCCTCCCGCCACAATGGACTCTAATTCCCTGGAACCGTCAATCGTAAGCTCAAATAAACTCTTCCTTATATAAGTTCCTTTGGTCATGGTGTTTTATTACAGCAACAGAAAAGTGACTAATACAGTGTTCATGCATGGGTGTGTGCATGAGGAGACCAAAGGAGGAGGTCTTGTTCTCTCTGTTGTGTTTTATTGTTTTTTATGGGAAAACATGAAATTTATAGATAGTCTAAATATTTGAAAATAGTTCTGTGTCAGTGTTTGTTCCCTGATTTTTACATAGTACTGTAGTTAAGTATATGAATGCATTTGTTCTTAGGAACTACATATTGATATATTTAAAGAACAGGAGGCAGTACTCTTAAACATTTCAGAGATAATTGTTGCATATGTATGCATACATATGGAGGTGGATGGTTCCTCCTCTAGATTAAGAATATCTAAATAACAATAAAAAATAAATTAAAAAAAAAGAATATCTAAGACCTGGGACTTCAGAGGAAGTGTGGTTTATTTTGTGTTCAATATGTTTTTTTTTTTTCTCAGAGTTCACATATTGAAGGCCTCCCACCCAAAGGTCCTGTGCCCCCCTGGCTGGTAAGTGACACTTGCTTTATCTCAGGCCTATATTTTCTAGCTCTGTTTGACAAAATAATAATAAAATCATTCCAAAGTAAATGTGTTTTCTTGCATTAAAAAAAAATGTGGTGGTTGTGTTTCCATGAGCACATCAATCATCTGTGTCTTCACTCCTCCTCTAGCTGAATATGAAGTACCTTTCGCCTCTGTTGCTGGCCTACGAGGACAGAATGAAAGAGAAGGACGAGCTCCATGCCAGTCTTGAGGTGGGTTGACCGGTGTCTCAGAAGAGATAGGATTTGTCAGAAAATAAGGCTGTTTCAGACTTTGTGGAAGCATTGCAAAGGTACGTGGCCCAGCAGGAGGTGAATGTGCAGTGTATGTGGGGCAGTGTTTGTTGTAAGAAGAGAGGGGTGTGCAGGGCGGCAGGGAGGGAAGGGGGATGCTTCCTGTTTCCAGGAAGCACTGACTACAGAGAGCTATAGTAACTGAGCTGGTGGAAGTGTCGCGGGGAAGGCTTTGTGCATTTCCACGTTTCCTGGGAACGGTTTCTGGCAGCAGAGGCATGCTAAGTGTCAGGAGACCAGATGTGGCATCAGTGCCCCCTGGGTCCTTCCATGCCACACACTCTTCGTGTCCTCAGTGAGGAGCCAGGTACAGCTCTGAGTTGGAAGGGTCCAGGGAGAGAAGGGCTGGTCACTAAGGGGTCCTGAGTAGAGGTGTCCTTTCAAACCACACAGATGGGCTTCAGTCATGCATCGCATTGCCTGCACAGGCAGTGAGCCTTCATGACAGTGAACTTTCTAGAGAGCATAAATTGACCATGTGTTCAATCATCAGAAATCAGATCTAGTAATAAAATTACCATTTTGGTGCTATTTTAAAATCAGGGTCAGGGATGGAGAGATGGCTCAGTGGTTAAGAGCACCAACTGCTCTTGCAGAGGACCCGGGTTCGATTCCCAGCATCCACATGGCAGCTAAGAACTGTCATTAACTCCAGTTCCAGGGGAATCCGATGCCCTCTTCTGACCTCTGCAGCATTGCCTGGAATGGGTGCACCAGCCTACATGCAGACAGTGCACTCATACACATAAAAAATTAAATTAAATTTAAAAAGAATAATTCATACACATAAAAAATAATAAAAATTTTAAACAGTCTGTTAAAAACAACAATCAGGGTCAGCCCACATTTCCTATAAAGAGCCAGTTAATAAGTCCTCAAGACTGTGGCTGTGCAGTTTCTGTCCACAGCTTCTGTCATAGCATGAAAGCTGTATAGAGCATATCAGCACTGGGTGGGCCCTTGAGCCAATAAAACTTTACTTATAAAAAGAGGCAGCTGCCTGCTGGCTTTAGTTTGCTTGGAGAGTTAAAAAAAAAAAAAAAAAAAGGGCGAGGTAGACGCCAGGCATTTATGAGTGTGCCCTGGGAGAAAGGGGGAGGAGAAGTTACTTTTCAGATGCTACTTTAAGAGTTAAGAAGGTGAGGGGCGGGGCTGGAGAGATAACCTAGCGGTTAAGAGTGCCGACTGCTCTTGCAGAGGACCCGGGTTCGATCCCCAGCACCCACATGGTGGCTAAGAACCATCTGAAACTCCAATTCCAGGAGAACTCCAGCTCCAGGGGAATCCGAGACCCTCTTCTGACCTCCGCGGCATTGCACGACACGGGTGCACAGACCTGCATGCAGACAGTACATTCATACACATACAAAAATAAATAAAATAACTAATTTAAAGAAGGTGAGGGGCTAGGGACGTAGCTCAGTGGTAGAGCCCTTGCCTGGCCTTCACAGAGCCATTCCAGTACCTCAATCAATCAGTGATATACATAGGTATGAGTATAAAGGCCTATTGGCAAGGAGAATATTTCAGTGTCAGAGTAAGTGTGGACACCTAAGATTCTCACCACGTTGAGGGTACGAGACCCTGAGGCTGCCCAGGTGCTTGCTGAGACACACCTCACTGCAGGCGTGAAGACCCATAAACACAGCAAAGAGCCCAGATCGGCCTAGCTGTAGGCCTCATCCCAGGATGGTGCTGGCCAAGCCGCGAGGACTGATTCCTGGCAAAGAACAAGATTAGGAACTTGCTCTGAACCAACACCTTTCCCACCCAACCAGAGCCTTTAGTAAAGATGGAAAGTTCTTTCTTTTTACTTCAAAACACCAGTTTACTCTTTAAAGTCTATAAACAAAGAAAAACTAGTGCTTCTCCTGTTTTTAATATCTCCTATTTAACTTCTCAGGTATTTGGCAGTTATAACAAAATGTTGCCAAATTAATAATTGAATACTTAAAACCCAAGTTCTTTGCTCAGTGACTATGCTCAGTGACATTTCAGTATCTGGGGTGTTCTTTCTTGGACTATGCTTCCTGAGGATATGCGGGGGCTCTGTGCCCCGGGGTGGAAGGCCGGTGCTAGAGTGAGACTTAGCAAGTGGCCGCCATGTTTGATCTTAGCCACATCAGCAGTGCTTCCGCGGATGTTGACCTGTGTGGACACGTGTAACAATTATATACATTTTATTTCAGGAGGAAATGAGAGCATTTAGGACGCGAGTCCAAGAAGTGGTAAAGGAGAATGAAGGCTTGCACCGAGAGTTACATAAGCACGGTCCTGCTACCCGGGAGGAATGGCAAGTCCTGCTCTGCTCGTTTAAAACACAAGATAGGCTGGGCCAGGTGGCACACGCCTTTAATTCCAGCATTCAGGAGGCAGAGGCAGGCAAATCTCTGTGAGTTCAAAGCCAGCTGAGACTAAAGGGAGACCCTGTCTCAAAAAGTCAAACAAAAAAACCCCACAAGATAAAAGGACCAAACTGTGGCATCAGTAACATTAATATATTTTCTTTTTAAAAAATTAAGCACTTTAAGGGTACATTGCAATCTCAGTAAACTCCTTTTTTTTTTTTTTTTCTTCTCTCTTTAGTCCCTGCTGGCCTGGAGCTCACTATGTAGACCAGGCTAACTGGCCTTGAACTCAGAGAGATCTGCCTACCTCTGCCTCCCGAGTGCTGGGATTAAAAGCATGCACCACCACACCCGGCTTAGTAAACTTCTAAATTGGAATTTTTTAAAGTTATTTTTGAAGTGCTGGGGTAGAACCCAGGGCCTTGGATATGCTTGGCAAGTGCCCCACCACTGAGCTACATCCCCAACCCTTGCTTTCGAGAGATAGTTCTCATTATGCAGCTCAGGCTAGCCTTGAACTTTCTGTCCTGCCTGCCATGTGCCTGGCTTATAGACTTGTACCACCACACATAACTCTAAACTGGCATTGAAAATATAGCCCTGGATTTGTAGCTTAAGTGTAGAGTACTTTGATACCTAGTAAAGCCCTGGGCTCAGTCCCCAATACTATAAAACAAAAGTAAGTAAATAAACAGATAAAAACTTGAAATAGGTTCTCCAATCTGAAATTCATTTGCTTTTCCGTTTGTGTTTCCTTATGAGGTATTTCTCTAGGGCGTTTCCCATTGCAAGCTGAGAGCCCTCTGGTGGCTTTGGGGCAGGGAGCCCAGGCTAGGGTCAGCAAGCAGCCGCGCTCACCTCTCCTGTTGTGTTCGGGGCTCAGCCCTGGTCGCCCTGCCCAGCCTCTCGTCCTGTCTTGGTCAGGTCTTGGTCCGTCCTACGCAGTTCCTTCCTGTCTCCTCCCTGTCACCCTGCTCACATCAATGCTTGTCCTTTGCCCCCTCAAGGGCAGGGACTGTGTCCTGCTCTTCTGTGTGACCCTGTATCCCACACAGCAGCACCAAAGTCCTGTGAACTAGAGAACACAAACCCTCCCCTGAAGTCTAAAGGCAGCACCTACGCAAGACTGAGAAGACACATCATTCATTTTGTGTAGACATTCTGTGTTTAGTTTTGGTGGTTGGTTTTGTTTTTGAGGCAGGGTGTCCCTGTAGCCCCAGATGGCCTAGAACTCTCTGTGTAGATCAGGCTGGCCTCAATCTCAGAGATTTTCCTGCCTCTGCCTCCTGAGTGCTGGGATGAAGGCGTGCGCCACTACCCAGGCTCTGTTTCTGTTTCTTTATGAGGTGGTAAGTCAGCAAGATCAGGAAGGAAGGAAGGACACCCCTGCTGCCAAGCCAGGTCCTGCCTTCCACATGACTGTGTGTGCACACTGGCCACTCAGTTGCAGCACTTTCTCAGTGGACTCCTAGGCCACACCTCTCTGCATTTCTCTTCCTGACCAGCTGAGGAGCTTTAGGCTTAGTGGGCCCTGGGAGTCAATGTTAGACAGAATCTGAGGGTCTCAACTTTTTTTTTTTTTTAAGTGAAATGAGGGATTCTTTAAACAAGAAAGGGAACCTTTAAAAAAGAAAGGGAAAGGGGCTAAAGAGATAGCCTAGCGGTTAAGAGCACCGACTGCTCTTGCAGAGGACCCACATTCCATCCCCAGCATCCACATGGCATCTAAGAACCGTCTGTAACTCCAGTTCCAGGAGAACTCTAGTTCCAGGGGAATCCGAGACCCTGGGGAATCCGAGACCCTCTTCTGACCTCCACGGCATTGCATGACATAGGTGCACAAACCTTCATGCAGACAATACATTCATACACATACAAAAATTAAAATTAAAAAAAAAAAGGGAAGGGGCTGGAGAGATGGCCTAGCAGTTAAGAGCGCCGACTGCTCTTGCAGAGGACCCGGGCTCCATCCCCAGCACCCACATAGCGCCTGAGAACCATCTTTAACTCCAGTTCCAAGGGAATTCGACGCCCTCTTCTGACTTCCGTGGCATCGCACGACACGGGTGCACCAACCTACATGCAGACGATACACTCATACACATAAAAATTAAATAAAATTTAAAAAAAGGAAGCTGGGTATGGTGGCACACGCCTTTAATCCTAGCACTTGGGAGGCAGAGGCAGGTGGATCTTTGTGAGTTCAAGGCCAGCCTGGTCGAGAAGCGGTGAGAGGTGGAAGAAAATGAGCAAAGAGGGACTGGCAGGGAGAGCCCTAAGCTGCCAGGAAGTGGGGGGGGGGGGG
>VZQC01006976.1:268212-279617 GCA_009823505.1 Rhizomys pruinosus
TTTTTTTTTGTTTTTTGTTTTTTTTTTTAAAGGCAATAGTCTTCATAGAAGCCCAGCCTTGTCTCAGAACTCCTCTTTCCTTAGTTTCCTAATTGCTGAGATGCCGGACGTAGCACCATGCCTAGTTGCTGGTTTTCCTCTCCTAGATGTGAGGATTACAGGTTTGGCTGCTGTGTCCAGCTGCTACAGCTGTGAATGAATGCTTTTAAATTAAAATGGGATCTTCCAGAATTCTTTAAAAAGACAGTATTTAATCTTCGAAATCAATTGTAGGCACCAGCTTCAGGCTCAAGCAGAACTGGTGTTAGAAGAAAACAAGCTGTTGTTAGAGCAGTTGGAGATTCAGCAGGCCAAAGTCACGGACAGCCAGCAGGAGCGTCTCCTGGAAGGTGGGTGACGTCACTGCAGGGGGCTTGACAGCGGCCTTTTCAGAAGCTGCTCTTGCTGAAATGCAGCTGCTCACTGCGTCTCTAGCCGTTGTTCGTGATGCTTTCTCACAGTCCATCTGTAGTCATCCTGCGTTCTGCGAGAACCTTGTAGGGCCAGCTCAGCTTTAAAGTAGAGCAGTGACTGAGTGGTGAGGAGATCACAGAACGTAAGAGTTTGAAACACCCAGGGCTGTTGGTTTGGCGAGATATTTGCTGAATAAAAAAAAAAAGTAGAACTATTCCCTTCCACCCCACAGCCGTACATTCAATAAAAGCATTTTCCCCTGATTTACATCTCTAACCCTTGGAGTCCCTTTGAATTCATAGTCGTCCTGCCTCAGCCTCCCCAGTGCTAGGACAGCAGTACCCCACCGCTCCTGGGTGAACTGTTGGTTTGCTCTTGTGTCAGAGCTCTGGACATGGTGCTCAGGTCACTTCCCAGTGGCACCCCTTCTTCAAGTGTGTCCTTTCCTGTTCTAAGAGCTGCTGCAGCAAATGGCAGCAGTCTGCAGAGGGTTTGATTAAAAGCAGATTTGTGAGCACAAAATCTAGTGGCTTCTTCCCACTGCCTTTGACTTGTTTTTCTGGTGAAGAACAGCACAGGACTGGAGTCTGAAACCAGCTGTCTGCCTGAGCCTGGGCTCCACCTTCCTGTTTCCCTCCTGCCCTAGCTCATGTGACGAACTCCCTCCACGTGATAGACGAGTTCACCTGCAGCCTCGTTCCATGTGCCTGATAACCAGGTGGTGGTTAAAGAGCTAGTTACTCTAACCCGCTTTACCAAGAAAAGAAAAGAAAAAAAAAAGAAAGAGCTAGTCAGTAGGGGCCTGGTAATATGTTCACAGGCTGCCCCAGGGACCTTAGTAACTCAGGTCGAATTGCCTGTACTATCTATTGGGAGAGAGGGATAGTGTTGCCTGCTATCTTTGTTTTCTGGTTGGAAATCATAAGGTTATTAATTTGCCTTTTTCTGAAAACTATATATATGTATATTCAAAATGTTTATATTTTTATTTTATTTACTTTTTTGGTTTTGGTTTTTGGTTTTTTGAGATAGGGGCTCCCTCTAACCCTAGTTGGCCTGGTTGCTATGTAGGTCAAGTTGGCCTCATTGTCTTTGCAGGGATTAAAGGCACTACCAGCCTGTGTTACTTGTATTTATGTACATGTCTGTATGTCTGCCAAGTGTGTCTGCGTGCCCTTGGAGACCAGAAGAGGGTGTGATATCCCTGGAGCTGGAGTTCCAGCTGACATGGGGGCTGAGATCTGAACTCAGGTCCTCTTGAAGAATCAGCCAGCACTCTTAACTGATGCCCATCTTTCCAGCCCATTTTTTTCCAGTGGAATATTCTCAAACATATCAGATCATGAGGGCTGAGGTTCTGGTGCAGGTGCATGTGAGGCGACCTTCTGACCTATGTCACTTTATCATGCTTATTTTCAAAATCCCAAGAACCAACCAACTATTTTTTAAATTTTATGTGTGTGTTATGCCTGCATGTATATAAGTGCACCTCGTCATGCAATGCCTTCAGAGAACAGAAGAGAGTGTGGGGTCCCCTGGAATTGGAGTTACAGATAGTTGTTAGCCACTCTGTGTGTGCTGGAATTCAAACCTAGGTCTTCTTTTCTTTTTTTTTTTTTTTGGTATTTTTGAGACAGGGTCTCCTTTTTAGTACCAGCTGTCCTGGAACTCACTCTGTAGACCAAGCTGGCCTTGAACTCACAGAGATCCGCCTGCCTCTGCCTCCCAGTGCTGGGATTAAATGCGTGCACCACCACGCCTGGCTTCAAACCTAGGTCTTCTGTGAGAGTTGCCAGTGCTCTTAACCACTGAGCCATCTCTTCAGCCCCGTCCCAACTATTGACTCTGATGATCAGTTCAATGTTTTCCCAGAGCAGAGAGATTTAGTTTTGTGTGCATGCTGCAGGTGGTCTCGGCAGACGCCTGGCAAGCGTACTCCCATATACGGCCATGTCACAGGAAGAAAGGCACTTGCAACTCGCTTTCAAAACAGCATGAAAGCAGCATCTTAGGAAAGGACAAATTTTTAAATTCATTTCTTAGGCTATGTATCTGTCCTTAAAATGTTAAAGTTCTTGGGCTGGAGAGATGGCCTAGCGGTTAAGAGCGCCGACTGCTCTTACAGAGGACCCGGGTTCGATCCCCAGCGCCCATATGGCGGCTGAGAACTGTCTGAAACTCCAATTCCAGGAGAACTCCAGTTCCAGGGGAATCCGAGACCCTCTTCTGACCTCTGCCGCATTGCACGACACGGGTGCACAAACCTACATGCAGACAGTACATTCATACACATACAGAAATAAATAAAATTAATAAAAAAAATTTTTTTAATGTTAAAGTTCTTTCAGTATTAGGGACAAAATAATGGTTTATGCTTGCACATCTAGGTATGATTTAGCATTCATTCTTTTGAAGTCAGCTCCTTGAAGAGAGATTCATATTGTATTAAATATTATGGTGAGCCATAGTATAATCACATAGTACCCAGAGGGGATGGGTTACACACGGACAAGATAGAAGCACACACAAGAGACACCAGAATACTACATGTTGAAGTCTCACTTAAACATGGAGTGGTGTTCATGGGTAACCTACATAGGTCCTCCTGCATGCTGTAAATCAGTGTAGTGTCCATGGGTAACCTACATGGGTCCTCCTGCACACTGTAAATCAGTGTAGTGTCCATGGCCTGCACACTGTAAATTGGTGTAGTGTCCATGGGTAACTTACATAGGTCCTCCTGCACGCTGTAAATCGGTGTAGTGTCCATGAGTAACCTACATAGGTCCTCCTGCATGCTGTAAATCAGTGTAGTGTCCATGGGTAACCTACATAGGTCCTCCTGCACGCTGTAAATCAGTGCAGTGTCCATGGGTTACCTACATGGGTCCTCCTACACACCGTAAATCAGTGTAGTGTCCATGGGTAACCTACATAGGGTTCTCCTACACACTGTAAATTGGCTCCAGATTATTTGTAAACATAAGATGATATAAATTTATATGAACTGTTGCTGTAACATATTGGTTAGCATAGAGTGAAGAAGACAGGAGTCTGTACATGTTCTGTGAGACACAGACTTGTGTGTGGGTGCACATGTGTATGCAGGTTCACTACGTGGCCCCCCCCAGCCAGAGCTTCTCATTCTCTGCCTCAGACTCCTGAGTGCAGGGATTATAGGCACCACCACCCTCCTCTGGCTCTTGTCTGATCCAGCCTTCTGTGCCAAGCCTTTATCCTTTTTCTTTTCAGTTTCTAAGCTGACTAAACAGGTTATGCTTCTGGAGGCTAAAACCCAGGGCCAGGAAAAGCAGCTGCTGGAAAGCAAGGAGCAGCTGGAGAGTTTACAGGCCAGATGCGAAGAACTCAGAGCCCAGCTGGATAGCAAGATCGCGGTGGACGTTCACACTTCAATTGTCAATGAACTGAAGAGGTAAGGGTGCCAGGTCTGTCCAGCATGCTCAGTCTCTCTGCCTGTCATATGCATGGTACAGAGAGATTGCCCAACTTTTAAAATTCTTTTGTTGTTGTTTTCTTTTTGAGATGGAGTCTCACTGTGGCACAGGTGGGACGTGAACTCCCAGTCCTGCTTGGCCCTCCTTCACTGCTGCCATTAGAGGCGTGAGCCACCACGCTCACTTCATTGTTTTGTTTTGTTTTGTTTTGTTTTGTTTTATTATTTTTTTTAACTTTTTAAAAATTTTATTTATTTTTGTATGTGTATGAATGTACTGCCTGAATGTAGGTTTGTGTACCCATGTTGTGCAATGCTGCGGAGGTCAGAAGAGGGTCTCGGATTCCCCTGGAACTGGAGTTCTCCTGGAATTGGAGTTACAGACGGTTCTTAGCCACCATATGGGTGCTGGGGATCGAACCTGGGTCCTCTGCAAGAGCAGTCGGTGCTCTTAGCCACTAGGCCATCTCTCCAGCCCCTGTTTTGTTTTGTTTTTGAGACAGGATATGCCACTTAGACTGGCAGCGAACTCCTGAGCACCAGCCATCCTCCTGCCTAAGCTTTCACTCCCATCCACTCACCTTTTTTCTAGTCTGTTTTTACCTCCCTGGCCCCGGCATAAGAAGAGCAAATGCTTCGTAACTCTGTGCCGGATCTCCCTTAGGAATGCTTCTCACGCTGTGTGTGTGTGTGTGTGTGTGTGTGTGTGTGTGTGTGTGTGTATGTATGTGTATATATATATATATATATATAGATATATGATTTTGTGTCTGTTGTTCCAGCCTTTATTAGATTTAAAGTCAAAGATAATGTAAGATAACAGGTCGGGTGTGGTGGCCCTCAGCTGTAACTCCATCACTCAAGACATTTTGTCAGGATGATGGCCTGGGCTGCACATGCGTTTCAGGACTGTTAGAGTTTTAAGGCAAAAGCCTCAGTTCTGGGGATCTGAAAGCATCCATTGCTCTATATCAAAGAGACGGGAAGTAGTAACATCAGAGGTAGGAGGTCAGTCAACATGGCCATGCTGGGAAGAACAGGGAAAGGGGCTCGGCGACCCCAGGTCTGTCTTCACCAGGCTGCAGAAACAGGGTTTATAGGAGAAGGAAACGGGAGGAGGCAGGGTAGGCTGAGCTGATGGGAACAGTGGTCCCGGTTCTGGCTCTTCAATGGGTTCTGGAGAGGTTGTCACTTGAGGGGTTGCGTGTGGCTCCCATGAGTTGGTTGCTCCCAGTACCATTCTAGAAAACTCCCTTGTTGAGGGGGTGACCTAACTACCCGACAAGGGAGCCAGAGGGACAGAGTGGAGCCGCTAGGCCTGCGCATGACCCTTGCTGATGGGGAAAATAAAATACAGAACTTTCTTTGCCTTTTTTTTTTTTTTTGAGACAGGGTCTCCCAGCTGTCCTGGAACTCAGCTGGGGCTATGTGAACAAGACTTGTATGAAGAGAAAGTGGGAGGTGTACTAGTTAGGAAGGAGAAAGAGTCGGCAGGACTGGGAAGGGGATAAGACAGGGCTGTGGGGTAAATATGATCACAGTGCATTATACACATGTATTAACTTGTCAATATTAAAAGTTAATTTTTAAAAGAAAATCTCGCCAGGTATGGTGGCACATGCCTTTAATCCTAGCACTTAGGAGGCACAGGCAGCCGAATCTCTGTGAGTTCAAGGCCAGCTTGGTCTACATAGTGAGTTCCGGGACAGCCAGAGCTACAGGGAGATGCTGTCTCAAAAAAAGACCAAAAAAACAAAAAAAACCTCTACTTCCAAATGAGGCTTTTTTTCTTTTTCTTTTTTCTTCTTCCTTTTTTTTTTCTCCCTATCTTTTTGAGACGGGGTCTCCCTATAGCCCCAGCTGGCCTTGAACTCACAGAGATCCGTCTGCCTCTGCCTCCCAAGTGCTGGGATTAAAGGCTTGGTCTATCACACCCATCTAGAATACAGAGTATATATAGAATGGAAAAGTATAACAACCACAGTTAAGAGCTCATCTCCAGATGGCATGTTGCTGAAGTATGCAGACTTAGAAACAAACATAGGATGGCGCACAGTGTGGCACGGAATGCTCAGTGGATGGGAGCAAGCAGGTGATTCGAGCCCAGAGCAGAGACTTCCCCAGCTGCAGGCAGACAGAACTTTCCAGATGGTGACACTTGGAAATCCACGCCCAGACCCCCATGTTGACTCCGCAGCAACCAGGATCCCTTCAGAGGACTGAGTGTCCCAGGAGGCTTACCTGCTAGCTGAGATGAGTCTCTGACTGTCAGCTTCATGGAGCTGCAGACAGGTGCCTTTCCAGAATGGAGAAGTAAAGATGTTTTCACCCAAAGCTGTCACTGTCACCCAACCACATTAAAGACAATAATGAGGATAGACCTCAGGGGGAAGAGGATTGAAAGCAGGTGCTTGAAAAGCAAGACAGTAAGATTCAAACAAAGGGACAGTGGTGAATATGTGGACAAATGCAAATGACCACGGAGCTTAGAAAACACTACCTTTGGAAGTTTAAAAGTACACTTGGGAGCCAGAGTCAAGTGGATCTCTGTGAATTCAAGGCCAGCCCAGTCTACATAACAAGTTCCAGGACAGCTCAGGGTACAGGGGGAACTCTGTCTTTAAAAAAAAAAACAAAACCAAAACATAGAACCAAATGCCCAACAATAGAAATGTGTAATCAGGGGTTGGAGAGATGGCTTAATGGCGCTGACTGCTCTTGCAGAGGGCCGGGGTTCGATTCTCAGCACCCACATGGTGGGTAAGAACTGTCTTTGACTCTAGTTCCAGGGGAATCCGACTTTTTCTGTCCTCTGCAGCATTGTACAACACGGGTGCACCAACCTACATGCAGACAGTATACTCATACACATAAGAAATAATAAATAGGGGCTGGAGAGATGGCTCAGCGGTTAAGAGCACAGACTGCTCTTGCAGAGGACCCAGATTCGATTCCCAGCACCCACATGGCAGCTAAGAACCATCTTTAACTGTAATTCCAGGGGAATCTGACGCCCTCTTCTGACCTCCACAGCATTGCACGACATGGGTGTACCAACCCACATGCAGACAGTACACTCAGACACATAAAAAATAAAAAAATGTTAAGAAATAAATAAATAAAAAGATTTTTAAAAAGAAATGTGTCATCAGGGAGGGGCAGATGCCACTTGTGTGGTGCATGATGAAATTATGAAATTTCTGGAAGCAGAATGTATATATAAACCAAGTGTGGTGGTGTACACCTTTAATCCTAGCACTTGATAGGCAGAGTCAGGCGATTTCTGTGAGTTCAAGGCCAGCCTGGTCTACAGAGTGAGTTCCAGGACAGCTAGGGCTGCAGGGAAACCCTGTCTTAAAAAAAAAAAAAAAAGAGAGAGAGAATGTACATATAACAGGCAGTCCCCACCCCCTTATCTTTTACATTTATCCCTGTGTGTGTGTGTATGTAATCTTCCTGCCTTCATCTTCCCATTGGGATTGCCACCATGATATACGCCACCATGCCCAGCTTTAGCCACTTATGCAGAAGAGTACAGTCTAAGACACACCTCCATAGGTTCCTGAAACCCAGGATCTTAGCCTTATAGTTTTTTATGTACACACCTATGATAAAGTTCAATTAATAAACCATACAAACTTAGACTTTAATAGTAGCAGCAATAAAATAGAACAATGACAACAATATACTGTAATGAAGCTAAAACTTATGGATTCTTCATTTCTAGAATTTTCCATTTAATATCTTTAAACTTTTTGTTTTCATTTTTATTTTATTTATTTTTCCATCTTTTTCTCCCTGTTGCCCTATGGAAACCAGGCTGGTCTTGAACTCACAAATACCCACCTGCCTCTGCCTCCCAAGTTTTGGGACTAAAGGCATGAGCCACCACACCTGGCTTATCTTTATTTTATGTGTGTGTAAGTGCCTCACATACATGCAATGCCCACAGAGGCCAGAAGAGGGCGTTGGATCCCCTGGAACTGGAGTTACAGATGGCTGTTAGCCACCATGTGGGTGCTGGGAGCCAAGCCTCAATGGATTGTATGCTAGAGCAGCCAGTGCTCTTAACCACTGGGTCATCTCTGCAGCCCCGTGTTTATCTTAAAACAGCATTTGACAGTAAGACTCTGGAAAGTGAAACCACGGATAAGGGAATGTTATTGTAACCTCTAAACTAGGATGGGAGTAAATAATGGTTCCAAAATAGTTCAAGACAGGTGATGGTGTCCACTTGTAATCCCTGCATGTAGGAGGCAGAGGCAGGTGGATCTCTGTGAATTCAAGGCCAGCCTGGTCTACAGAGTGAGTTCCAGGCTTGCTGGGGCTACAGGGAGACCCTGTCTCAAAAATACCAAAAAAAAAATTTTTTTTTTGTAAATCAGCCTAGGAGGTGACCAGGAAGTGACAGGAAGTTTGGGGGTGCAGCTCAGTGGTAAAGCTCTCACTAGTGGAACCTGAGGCCTCGGTACCTGCACTAGAGGGATTCAGGAAGAGGTGCCCAGTCTCACATAACCACTTCTGGAGAACAGACAGCTGGTGCTGCCTGCTTGATTTAATGAGGCTGCTAGCCCGCACTCAGCAAGGTAGAGCTGCTGTGCTAGAAGGGAAAGCTTTCCATTTCACTGTGATGCTACGTTATAAAATCTAGGCCAGCAAGACAGCTCAGTGCTAAAGGTGCGTGCCAGCAGGCCTGTGCAGCAGCATTCCATCCAGACCTCCGCGGTGGGAAGAAATAACCGACTACAGCAAGTATCCTCAGGTACCCACACGTGGCGTGCACAAGCATGCATATGTACATGTGCACAGATGCAAAATAAGTGAATAAAAAGCCGAATTCTATAGTGAGCATTAGGAATAGATGCAGCACATAAACCAAAATTGGAACGATACAGAGAAGATTAGCATGCCCCCTGCGCAAGGATGACATGCAAATTCATGAAGTGTTCCGTATTTAAAAAAAAAAAAGAATAGATGAGAACTTTAATGATTCTGCTGAAAAAAAATAAAACTAGTTTATCACACACAAGAGGGAAACATGAAAATGTTCCTGCTGAGCCACTTCAGTAATGCACTATGACCCCATTTCTGAGCAACATTAACCATGCTGGTTACTGTTAACCAGGGCCTGATGTGAAAGGAAAAAGTCGGAAGCTGGGGAAAGAAGGGCAGAACCTTGGCACTTAGAGACGAAGTGGTTCTACAGGCAAGACGGAGCATTCCGTGAACGAGGGCGTAGTACGGTTGGTGGAACTGAGCTCCGTCCTTGTCCATTGCCAACGATGCAGAGTCCTCTTTCTCTGTAGGAGTGCTGTTAGATGGCGATGTTCTGAGATAGGATGGGAGGAGCCCTTTGCGCACCAGCCAGCAGGAGGGCGAGGAAGCTGTCCAGCATTGCTGCTCACCGCTGGGCGAAGAGTTCAGTTAGCAGTTGGGGGATTTGTTTTAGTTCCCTTTGGAAATGTCCTCCCTAGTTTTCTGGTTTGCATGGTTTCTGACAAAAATCTGCCGCCTTTTAAAATATAGTTTTCATTCCTTTGTTTCGTGTGGGAGGGGCGCCCATGCCATGGCGTGCTGTGGAGTCACAGGACCACCCATGGAGACCACTTCTCTCCTCCCACATGAGCCCCGGGGATTGAGCTCAGGTCTTCAGGCTTTGAGCCTTTACCCGCTGAGCTGACTCGCTGGCCTATGTGCTGTCTTTACAATCATATTTGCTGCTGGCCTGTGGGGTCTCGCCGTAGCACAGGCTGGCCTTGGACTCATGACCCTTCTGCCTCCACCTTCTCAGTGTAATTTCAGGATTTCTGGCATGGGCCACCGCCTCACCTGCCTCTTTCAGGCCTAAGGGATTTTTCTTTGTCACTGGTTTTCAGAAACTTAATTAGAATGTTCTGTCTTCCACGAAACTGGAAGTATTTCTACTTCTTTTTCTTTTGAGGGGAATGGGTGGTACTGGGGCCCAAGTCCAAGGTGCCATGAAAGCTTGGCAGGCACCCATGCCCCCTTCTCGCTCCGGGCCCATTTAACTTGGGGGTCGCTAATATGAACTTTATCAGACATCTGGTTCTTACTTCAGGTCCATTTTAATGCGTGATCACCCGTACGTTCCTCTTAAATAAGACATCTTGATGGATTCGTGTCTGATCAGCCCATGACCAACGTAACTGTGGTGCCGTGCATTTGGTATCTTTTATTTTTAGGATGCTGTGACTCAGCATAGCCGTCAAGGCATGAGAGAACCAATTATAGTGTAGTTAAACACAGACAGTCATGTAATCGGACTTTTCATTTTCTATCCTTCCTCCACGCACCTCCCAATAGCTACATTAGGAGTAATGCTTTAGGACATACTGCATACATTCCTCCTCATTCAAAGGAGTGGTAGCACTGAGCTCTGCCTCCAGCCCACAGTCTCATTGAGATTCTTTCTTGTTTTTGTTTTGTTTTCCCTGTCTTAATTCTCCTCCTGGGATTGCTTGGTATTGTTCTGTGGTGTACGCACACACACACACACACACACACACACACACACACACACACACTTTCTCCGTGTGTCTCAATTACACGGTCTCCGTAGCTGTCCTCAAGCCCACTCGTCTCTTCCGTTATTCACATACAGTCCCCTGATGACTTCGCACACTTTGTCTCTGAGACTAGAAAACTCACCTGGTATTTTCCCTGCCTCTCTTCATCATGTGGGTTTTTCTGCTTCCTCCAGCGGGTGACGCATCTTTATTATTGCTATTTAAGACCTGTGCCAGCACCATCCTCACTGTGGCTTCTCAGTCAGTTCTGTGGTTTTCTGTCTCTCTTGATTGAGGGCCACTTAGTAACATTGTATCACCCACCACTTGACTGTATGCTGGATGCTCAGTTTATGTTGGTGGGTGCCTGTTACTGCACACCTTTAAGCAGTTTTAGATTTTGTTGTGTCGTACACTGAAGAGCAGGTGGAACTGGTGGAAGCTTTGTCTATCAGGGTGTGCCCTGGGCGCCCATCAGACATGGCCCACCCAGCTCCACTGCTCAGCCATGGCATGGTCCTTCGTCAGGTCTCTCCTCTGAGAAGGAGCTCATGTACCATCCCTCATTTGGGACCCTCATGTTGCTCTGCGTCCTTATTGCTGGTTTGCTCTCCTCAGCCTTGGACACCTCAGTTCCCAGCCAAAGATCACTGTGATCTCCAAAGCTCTGGCCCGTCTCTTTCCCCAGATTCTGTGGCTGATTCTGTGGCTGCTTGAACCTCCTCGGCTTTCTGTCTCTGACTCCCAGACCCAGCAGTCTGCAGGCTTTCCCTCTGCCGCTGGCATGGGGCCGTGGGGCCCTCCCTCCCGTGTCTGCCCTCCCTCCCGTGTCTGCCCTCCCTCCCGTGTCTGCCCTCCCTCCCGTGTCTGCCCTCCCTCCCTTGTCTGCCCTCCCTCCCGTGTCTGCCCTCCCTCCCGTGTCTGCCCTCCCTCCCGTGTCTGCCCTCCCTCCCGTGTCTGCCCTCCCTCCC
>VZQC01006976.1:279774-294760 GCA_009823505.1 Rhizomys pruinosus
GATGCTGTGGCTGCTTGAACCTCCTCGGCTTTATGCTTGACCTCCCAGGAACCCAGCAGTCTGCAGGCTTTCCCTCTGCCGCTGGCATGGGGCCGTGGGGCCCCTCCCTCCCGTGTCTGGCCACTCCTCCCGTGTCGGCATCCCTCCCGCGCCTCCCTCCCGTGTCCTCCCTCCTGCTCCGGTCTGCATCTGCCCTCCCTCCCCTTGTCTGCCGTCTCCCCTCCCTCCCGTGTCTGCCCTCCCTCCCTCTCCGTCTGCCCTCCCTCCCGTGTCGGCCCTCCCTCCCGTGTCTGCCCTCCCTCCCTGGTCTGCCCTCCCTCCCGTGTCTGCCCTCCCTCCCGTGTGCTGCCCTCCCTCCCGTGTCTGCCCTCCCTCCCCCGTCGTCTGCCCTCCCTCCCTGGTATCTGGCCCTCCTCCCGTGTCCTGCCCCCCCCAGTGTCGCCCTCCCTCACCGATGCCTCTGGCCCCCCTCCCCGTACCTTCCTGCCCTCCCTCCCGTGGTCCTGCCCTCCCTCCCCGTGTCTGCCCTCCCTTCCCGTGTCATGCGCCTCCCGTCCCTTGTTCTGCCCTCCCTCCCGGGTCGTGCCCCCTCCCGTGCTGCCATCACCGTCCCCTTCTGTCTATGCCCTGGTCCCTCCCTTGTCTGCCCTCCTTCCCGTTCGCCCCCTCCCGTGCTCCCTCCCTATGCCTGCCTCCCCTCCCATGTCTGCCCTCCCTCCTGTCCGTTCGCCATGCCCTCCAAGTTGGATCTCCCTCCCTCCCAGGGTGTCGTGCACCTCCCTCCCGTTTGCCCTCCCTCCCTGTCTGCCCTCCCTCCCTTTAGTCCTGCCTCCTCCCGTGTCTGCCCTCTACGCGTCGCCCCCTCCTGCTGCCCCCCCTCCCGTGTCTGCCCTCCCTCCCGTGTCTGCCCTCCCTCCCGTTGTCTGCCCTCCCTCCCGTGTCTGCCCCCCTCCCTGGCCCTCCCTCCCGTGTCTGCCCCCCCCCGTGTTCCCCTCCCTCCCTCCCGTGTCTGCCCTCCCTCCCTGTCTGCCCCCCTCCCTGTCTGCCCCCCTCCCGTGTCTGCACCGCCCTCCCGTGTCTGCCCCCCTCCCGTGTCTGCCCCCCTCCCGTCGTCTGCCCGCCCTCCCGTGTCTGCCCCCCTCCCGTGTCTGCCCGCCTCCCGTGTCTGCCCGCCCTCCCGTGTCTGCCCCCCTCCCGTGTCTGCCCTCCCTGCCCAATGACGGCATAGACACCTCCCCCCCACGCTCCCGTGTCTGCCCTCCCTCCCGTGTCTGCCCTCCCTCCCTTGTCTGCCCTCCCTCCCTTGTCTGCCCTCCCTCCCTTGTCTGCCCTCCCTCCCTTGTCTGCCCTCCCTCCCTTGTCTGCCCTCCCTCCCTTGTCTGCCCTCCCCTCCCGTGTCTGCCCTCACCCCGCCCTCCCGTGTCTGCCCTCCCTCCCGTTGTCTGCCCTCCCTCCCTTGTCTGCCCTCCCTCCCGTGTCTGCCCTCCCTCCCTTGTCTGCCCTCCCTCCCTTGTCTGCCCTCCCTCCCTTGTCTGCCCTCCCTCCCTTGTCTGCCCTCCCTCCCGTGTCTGCCCCTCCCTCCCTTGTCTGCCCTCCCTCCCGTGTCGGCCCTCCCTCCCGTGTCTGCCCCCCCCCCCCGTGTCCTGCCCGCCCCAACGTGTCCCCTGCCCTCTGCTTCATGGCCCAGAGGCTGAAAGCTGTTTCTTTTTTCCTTGATCTTTGACCAAAGGGTGAACTTGGCACCTGGGACTCTTCCCTGGAAGCAGAAGCCTTTGCATTTTCAGCATGCTTCTGTAACCCTTCGTTCTAATCCATCCGGTAAATGATGGTCAAATTCATTCTCTGCGAAAGACCCGGGTTCTGAATTTTATGTGCTTTAAAATTACAGGCAACAAACTAATCCAAAGAAGCTGCTTCCTCAGGCCTGCTGGCCGGCTCGGCTCTTCTGCTGGCTGGGCGGGCAGGCTCAGCTCTTCTGTTGGCCGGTAGGCTCGGTTTTTCTGCTGTTCTGCTGGCCGGCAGGCTTGGTTCTTCTGCTGGCCGGCAGGCTCGGTTTTTCTGTTGTTCTGCTGGCCGGCAGGCTCGGCTTTCTGCTGGCTGGCAGGCTCGGCTCTTCTGCTGGCCAGGCCGGCTCGGCTCTTCTGTTGCCTCCCCCCTGCTCAGCAAACACAGGCCCATCTGTTCTCCGTTTCTTTATTCTAGAAAGCATGCCTTTGCAATTACATTGTCCTACATAAAAACATTCTTTCGCAGTGGAATCATTTGGCATGTATAGCAATGAAGACCTTTGAACTGTATTGGATAGTTTATTCCTGGAAGATTAGGACATAAACGAACACATTGGTTCAGACCGAATGAAGAACTGGGCAGAAGAGGTTATGTAAGCACTGTCACAGAAGTGTGGACCCGGCTGTGCACTTGCCCCTGTCCTCCAGAGCTGTGGGCTCAGAGGAGCTGTGTTTGAGGGGCCCTTCAGGGTGTCTGCCACAGGCTGGAGGCTGCTTGCCAGTTACCCCAGCATGGACTGCCTCATGTTAGTCCTGGTGCCCTATACACATGTGTCTGCCATTTTTTTTTTGGTTTTTGTTTTTCAGCCAGTTGCAAAAGGAAGAAGAGAAAGAAAGCGCTGAGATGGGAGAGCTGATGGAGAAGCTGACCGTCCTGCAGGTGCAGAAGGAGAGCCTGCTTCTGGAGAAGACACAGCTGGGCTGCCAGAAACCGAGCACTGGAGGCCGAGCTGGCCCACACACACAAAGCAAACAGGTCTGTGTGTGCGTGTGTGCGTTGCGTGCGGGGTCGTGACGTGTGATGCCCCCGCGTAGTGCGCGCGTGCCGTGTGTGTGCGTGTGTGCGTAGTGTGCGCGTGTGTGCGGGTGCGTGCGTGCGTGCGTGCGCGCGTGCGGCGTGTGCGCGGGTTCTGCGTGCGTAGCGGTGTGTGCGTGCCGTGCGTTCGTGCGCGAGCTTGCGTGGTGCGTGTGTGCATGCGTGCGCGTGTGCGTGCGTGTGTGCTCGTGGTGCCGTTGTGCGTGTGAAAGAGAGAGACAGACAGAGTGTGCTTGTGGACCTGAACGCAGGGCCCCTCTGAGGCCAGAAGAGGGGATAAGATCTCAGTCTCCTGGAGTGATAGGCAATTGTGAGCCCCCATGTGAGTACTGTGACCTGGACTCTGATCCTCTGTAAGAAAAGCACACACCACACACACCACACAAAGCTGGGTAAAATGGTGGTGGCAACGCCTTTAATCCGAGCACTCTGGAGACAGAGGCGGTGGATATTTGTGAGTTCAAGAAGGCCACCTGGTCTACAGTGAGTTCCAAGACAGCTGGGAGCTACAGGGAGAGACCCTGTCCTCAAAAGACAAAAAAAAAAAAAAAAAAGAACAGCACACACACACTCTTAACCACTGAGCCATCTCTCCAGCCTCAAGGCCTGTTGTTGGTGTTTGGTTGGTAGGTTGGTTGGTTTGTGGCAAGTACTCACGCTGTTTGTAGGTGGGCCTGGAAGTCACTTCGTAGCACAGGCTGGCCTACAGTCTTCTGCCTTGACCTCCCCTGTGCCGAGATTACAGGTTTGCATCACCACAGTTGGCTTTTGAGTCCCATTAACCGAATTTGGACTCATAACAATTTTGCTTACTTCCAAATTAAATTCATTATGTCTCTCATCTTGAAAATCAATAGACAGGGCTGGAGAGATGGCCTAGTGGTTAAGAGCGCCAACCGCTCTTACAGAGGACCCAGATTCGATCCCCAGCACCCAAATGGCAGCTGAGAACCGTCTGAAACTCTCAATTCTAGGAGAACTCCAGTTCCAGGGGAATCTGACACCCTCTTCTGACCTCCATGGCATTGCACGACACGGGTGCACAAACTTGCATGCAGACATTACATTCATACACATACAGAAATAAAAAAAAAATTAAAAAAAGAAAATCAATAGACAATGTAGGTTGCTGAATAGTAGTATTTAATTAATTAAATCTGTGGAGTTAGGTTAGGAAACACTAGCATGCTTGCTGGCTTTATAGAACAGACAGTCACTGTGCCCTCAACATACAGGCTAATGAGCTTTTTTATTCCACCCTTTGGGGGGGCACTGCAGGCGTTATCAAAAGAAAATTGATATCCTCAGAAGGCAAGTGGAAAAGGCCATGGGGAAGGAGGTGTCTGCTCGGCACTACCTGGCGAGTCTTGTCGGCCTGGCAGAGACTGTCGCCAAGGAACGGGACAGTTTTAAATGCTTGGTAAGTTTCCTGAAAGTTATGTTAAGTAAACTTTAGCTTAATATGCAACCTATAAAAATCTTTATATTTTAGTAGTGAAGCCACAATCTTCTAAGTTCTCTTAAATTTGACCTCTTAGCTATGGTCAAAAAAAAAATTCTTTTGTTTTGTTTCCTTAAACTTTGGAGATAGGGCCTTGCTGCATAGCTCAGGGTAGCCTCAAACTTGTGACCCTCCTGCCGGTTTCCTGAGTGCTAGGGTTACTGCTGTGCACTCTCTGCTTGGCTCAGCCAAAACATTTTTAAAATAAAACGAACCTGAGTTTCTAGATAATGGCCAGTATTATTTTAGAAGGCAAACCAGGGAGCTGGGTGGGGCAAGCACGTGCTCGTCACATGTCTGCAGAGGCGTCTGCAGATCATCTTTATAGCACTGTGGCAGTAGTGTCCTTTGCAGATGAGTCATAAGAATCCTAGGCACAGGGTTAAAGATGTAGCTCAGTGCACATGCCTCACAGGTTCAAGGCCCTGGGCTTGGTTCTCAGCACTGAGGGAGGGGCAAGGGAGAGAACACGAGTCACAGTTAAACAGAAGCCATCCATAGATGGAGTTAGTGTGCAACGGTGAAGCTGTAGTGATAAGCATCCCCCATAACCCCGCTAGCCCCAGTCCCAGGGAAGGGAATTAAGTCAATCATTGATGTCCTAGATGCTGGAGTACTGCACAGAGCCAGCAAGAACCTGGCATGGTTCTAGGCATCTCCACACTAATTCAGAAAGGCCTGCAGCAGATTGTGCAGTGGAAGAAGACAGCTGCTCTGTGCCAAGCCATTGCGTTCAGAAAGGTCTGATAGGAGTTCCCCCAAACTCTAACAGTGAGTTGCCCCCAAGGGGCGGACTTCCAGGTGACGTTTGAAGTCTTCTTTCTTATCTGCATTTTATGATTTGTCAGACATGATGCCTCTGCCCTCATAAGCATGCATGTTTAAGCCGTGTTGCCACCTCTGCATGTAGAATTAGAAGGCTTAGGGGAATGAGTGTCTCACAGAAGCCACTAGTGGACATTATGACTGTCAGGAATGACGGGTGGACAGTCGGTCAGGACGTGTAAGACCGATACTTTATTCCTCCACCGGGAACTAACTGGGCACAGACTTTTAGTCCTTGTTTATATGGGAGGACATTGGAACAGTAGAACAGAACAGATTAGAATAGAAGGCAGCCTGGGGGGACATGTTATTTATTTTTAGTAAAGGAAGTGCTAATTTGACTTGTCTTGATATCATTCTGTACTTGGTGTTACAGAGTAGTTCTCACAATCCAGCAAGTGGGCTGAGAAGTCTGCTTGCTCTACTGGGACTTTTTTTTTTTTTTGGCTTTTTGAGACAGGCCCCAGCTGTCCTGGAACTCACTTTGTAAACCAGGCTGGCCTTGAACTCACAGAGATCCGCCTGCCTCTGCCTCCCAGGTGCTAGGATTAAAGGCGTGCGCCACCACGCCCAGCCACTACCGGGACTTTGTTATTCAAGTCACTTCTGTCCTTTTGCTCACTGAACCATCTCACGAGCCCCCTTACTCCCAATTTCCAAGTCCTTCCTGAGTTTTAGACAGCATTCTGGCTTTGAATAGCATTGTGCTTGAAGCCATGGAGACCTTCTGACTCAGTGGGCCTCTGTGAAAAGCTGCAGTCCAGCCACAGTGCTGAGTGCTCTGGCATTTCCTGCCAGCACCAAGTGCCTCTTCCTGCCATGCCTGCAGGGCGCCCAGCAAGCCCGCTGCTCTTCTAGCATCCATTCCCGGGGACCCTCCCACTGGACATTCAGGGATCCCTGTGCCTAGGGTGCGGGCTCTGTACTGCCCACTTGGGCCAGAGTATTACAGGCTTCTGTGATGCAGTGAGTTTCTATTTAAAAGTTGCAAGTTTAGCCAACACAAGGAAATAAGTGTATTGTCTGCTCCTGCCGAGGCCTTTACCAGGGCCAGGGTCACAGCTGAAGTGGGGGTGTGGGCGGAGGGTTCACAGCGGAAGTGGGGGTGTGGGTGTAGGGTTCACAGCTGAAGTGGGGGTGTGGGTGTAGGGTTCACAGCTGAAGTGGGGGTGTGGGTGTAGGGTTCACAGCTGAAGTGGGGGTGTGGGTGGAGGGTTCACAGCTGAAGTGGGGGTGTGGGCGGAGGGTTCTCATCTACCATGGCTCCCTTGTCACCAGGGCTTCTGAATGTACCAAGACCTTGAGGGCCACAGGTGAGTGTGCATCCGGGACTGCCAGCTCATAGAGTCCTGCATCAGCAGGACCAGGGCTGCTTCTGGCTGCCCTGCTGGTCACTGCCCTGTCCAGGGCTTGGGCTATGACTTCCCTTGTCCTTCGTGGTCTCTTCTGAGTCTCATGAACACCCCCACCACCACCACCACCAATCTGCAGTCAGCAGAGTGGCCTCCACTCTCGCTGGGGAGTGTCAGCTGATCACCAGTCCTCACACATACCTTGAAAATTCCCCACATACTTTTTTGCCAGCTTCACTTACTACCTTTCTGAGGGAAAGGTAATGATCCAGGAAACTGATATCTGGCTTATGATTGGGTGGGTTTTCCAGGATTTGAGACAAGGCATTTTTACTTTCTGTGTCTTATCTGTGCTTTCTGGAGAACCAAGTGCTACCCCTAGGCTACCCCTAGGCTGCCCCTAGGCTGCCCCTAGGCTGCCTTGGAAGGCTCACCACACCTTTGTCTTTAATTGAGCGACTGAAATAGTTAATGGCGTGCAGTAGTTTGTGTCTGATCTGGATGTTAATGTGCATCCCTCAGTTTTAATGGACATCTTCTTGGGTATACTGTTTTCCTGTTGGTTTGGAAAAGAGCATTGCGTATTTTTATTCTCTTATTTTGTTGTAATCAAATTGGTAACGTTATTTTATTATAGCACTCACCCCTTGAATACTGAAGGAGCTCTATTACTTACTTTGATGTTCCTGTGGTAAAATACCAGGACCAAATGCAAATTACAGAAAGAAGAGTTTATTTAGGCTTAAGATTTCAGAGGGGGCCTGGCAGTAGGTAGCTGAAACAGGAAGCTGAGCTCTCAGACATCAACCACAGGCAGGAAGCAAGCAAGGCTATAAATCCTGAGAGCACATTCCTGGTGACACACTTCTCCAGCAAGGCTGCACTTCCTGAAGGTCCCATAACGTCCCCAAAGTGTTCAGCTACCTGAGCCTGTGGGTGCTATGTCAGACCACAATGGCCAGTGTGGACCTACGAGGATAGAAGGACACCCTGATGCCCCCTCAGCCTCCCCTTGTCTGCAGGCCTAGTCCTCCTTTTATAGCCCAGGAGAGAAGCCTTTTTGGGTCCTTAGCCCTTGTCTCAAGCTGTGTCCACAGCCCTCAGGGCATGGTGGGGGGGGCAAGACCAGAGGAAGCAGAGCTCGTTTCTCCAGCAGGCACTCGGATACAACCCCAGCCCAGTTTGTCCGATGTTCTCTGTGGTTTCCACCTTCTCCTTAGGCTCAGTGTTTAGAAAGTGAGAAGCATGGAGTCCTCAACCGGATCTTGAAGGGCAACGAGCGCCTGGGGAGGCTGGAGGAACGGGTGAAGGTAAGCGGGCAAAGGCGAGCGGGCGAAGGCGAGCGGGCGAAGGCGAGCGGGCGAAGGCGAGCGGGCGAAGGTGAGTGGGCGAAGGCGAGCAGGCGAAGGCGAGCTGGTGAAGGTGAGCGCCTTCAGGCTGGGAAAGCAGGAGGGGCAGTAGAGGTAAGCGCCTTCCCGTGTGGGAAAGGGACTTTCAGAAGGAAATGTACGTTGGGGGTACGTGTTGGCTGCCCACAGGGAAGACTTTGCTGGCAGGAATAGCACCTCATCTCCACAGTAAAATGCCGTACAATAAAGTTCCATAGAACTTTGTTTATTTATTTATTTATTTATTTATTCATTTATTCATTCAGACAGGATCTCACTATGTAGCCCTGAATAGTCTGGAACTCACTGTGTAGACCAGGTTGACCTTAAACTCACAGAGATCCACCTACCTTTGCCTCCTGAATGCTAAGATTAAAGATGTGCACTACCATATCTAACCAAACTATTCTTTTCATTTATTTTATTTTTAGTTATGTGGGTATGTACACTTGAGTTCAGTGCCTGCAGAAGCCAGAGGTGTCAGACCCCCTACAGATAATTGTGAGCTGCTGGGAATCACATTGGGGTCCTCTGTGAGATCATAAGTACTCTTCACCACTGAGCTGTCTCCCTAGCCTCGCCAGACAACTTTGTAGTATATATATATATATATATATATAAAGTAAAAGTTGTACACTAAACCAAATCTTTTTTTTGTCTTTTTGAGACAGGGTCTCCCTTTTAGTCCCAGCTGGCTTGGAGCTCACTTTGTAGACCAGGCTGGCCTTGAACTCAGAGATCCGCCTGCTTCTGCCTCCCAAGTGCTAGGATTAAAGGCGTGCACCACCACGCCCGGCATAAACCAACTCTTGAGCCACAAAGAGAATATGAAAACTGATTGTCAGAAGGTCTTTAAAATATTTGGAGATTAGAGGGGAGAAGAAATATCATCTCCGTGGTAATTACGTGTCTGAATGAGCTGTTTAGAAAGGCTCCGAGATATTGCTGAGGTGCCTCTGTAAACAGAGGTAAAATCTGATCCCTGACAGTGCCTTTCCAGGAAGTCCACGTAGAGGTGGAAGGAGACAACCACCTCCTTACCTTCTGATCTCCAAGCATGTACACACACACACACCCCATATATACACACATAAAAATTTAAAAATAAGCTGGACATGGTGGCGCATGCCTTGAATCCTAGCACTTGGGAGGCAGAGGCAGGCGGATCTCTGTGAGTTCAAGGCCAGCCTGGTCTACATAGAAAGCTCCAGGCCATAGCGGTTAAGAGTGCCGACCGCTCTTACAGAGGACCCAGGTTCGATCCCCAGCACCCACATGGCGGCCGAGAACCGTCTGAAACTCCAATTCTAGGAGAACTCCAGTTCCAGGGGAATCCGACACCCTCTTCTGACCTCCACGGCATTGCACGACACGGGTGCACAAACTTGCATGCAGACAGTACATTTATACACATACAAAAATAAAAAAAAAAAGCTCCAGGCCAGTTGGGACTAAAGGGAAAACCCTGTCTCAAAAAGACCAAAAATAAATAAATAAATAGATAGATAGATAGATAGATAAATAAATAAATCTAGTACTAGAAGTACTCAGCATGTAGAACCTTAAATACTGCAAAATAAAAATGAAAGGCTAGGGGACTAGAGAGATGGTTCAGTGGTTAAGAACATACATCCTGCTCTTTCAGAGGACCTGAGCTCAGCTCCCAGCACCCACATCCCACAGCTCACGAGCACCTGGAACTCCAGCTCCAGGGCATCTGTTGCCCCTGGTCTCCATGGCCACCTGCACTCCCATGTACACAAAAACATACACAGAAACACACATGCACGCACACACAACTAAATACAATATCTTTAAAAATTCTTTTTTAAAAAGTGTATTTTAATTTTTTTGTTTTGTTTTGAGACAGGGTCTCCCTGTAGCCCCAGCTGTCCTGGAACTCACTCTGTAGACCAGGCTGGCCTTGAACTCACAGAGATTCACCTGCCTCTGCCTCCCAAGTGCTAGGATTAAAGGCGTGCACCACCACACCCGGCATATTTTATGTGTTCAAGTGTTTTGCCTGCATGTAAGTGCATCTGTGCATGCAATGCCCATGGAGACCACAGAGGGCATCAGATCCCCTGTAACTGGATGGTTGTGAGCCACCATTGGATGGTGGGAACCAAGCCCAGGTCCTCTGCAAGCGCACTTGGAGCTCCCAACTGCTCGGCCATCTCTCCAGCCCTTTTTTTAACTTAAAAATTATTTGTATTTTATGTGTAGGAGCGTTTTGCCTGCGTGTGTAATGCACCATGTGAGTGTAAGCTGCAAGGCCAGAAAACGGCATTGAGTCGCCTGGAATGAGAGGTCCAGATGGCTGTTAGCTGGGAACCAAACCCGGGTCCTCCTAGCTGCTGAGCTGCTTCTCCTGTCCGGATGTGGTTTTCTGTTTTTTTTTGGTCTTTTCGAGACAGTGTCTCCCTGTAGCCCCAGCTGTCCTGGAACCTTGTAGACCAGGCTGGCCTTGAACTCACAAAGATCCGCCTGTCTCTGCCTCCCAAGTGCTAGGATTAAAGGCGTGCGCCACCACGCCCGGCCGGATGTGGTTTTCTTTTTTTTTTTATTAATTAATTAATTAATTTTTTATTAATTTTATTTATTTCTGTATGTGTACGAATGTACTGTCTGCATGCAAGCCTGTGCACCCGTTTCGTGCAATGCCGCAGAGGTCAGAAGAGGGTGTCAGATTCCCCTGGAACTGGAGTTCTCCTAGAATTGGAGTTTCAGACGGTTCTCCGCCGCCATGTGGGTGCTGGGGATCGAACCCGGGTCCTCCGCAAGAGTGGTCGGTGCTCCTAACCGCTAGGCCATCTCTCCAGCCCAATTTATTTTTTATTTATATTTTATGTGTATGAATGTACTATCTGCGTGTAGGTCTGTGCACTCGTGTCGTGCAATGCCGCGGAGGTCAGAAGAGGGTGTCGGATTCCCCCTGGAACTGGAGTTCTCCTGGAATTGGAGTTTCAGACGGCTCTCAGCCACCATGTGGGTGCTGGGGATCAAACCTGGGTCCTCTGCAAGAGCGGTCGGCATTCTTAACCGCTAGGCCATCTCTCCAGCCCGGATATGGTTTTCTTACACCTGCAGCTCTTCTATGACTTTCTGTTTCTTGAGACAGAGTCCTACTGTGTAGCCTGGCTGGCCTTAACCGGTTTCTGTCGCAGCCTCCTGAATGCTGGGACTAAGTAGCTGTGTCCCACAGTGCAGTCTTACACACGGCTAAGGTCGAATCCAGGGCTCTGTGCGTGCCAGGCAAGCACTCTATGAGCCAAGCTGCCCTGTACCGGGCTCCGACGACATGCGGAGGCAGGTCATGCATTGCAGAAGGTGGCTGCTTCCTCCTGCTCACTGACTCCCCTCCCCGCAGGGCTATAAGAAGCAGGCAGCCCTGAAGCTGGGCAGCATCCATCACCGTCTGGCGGAGCAGCAGGAGGACTTTGCTGGCAGAGCAGCTCGGTACCAGCAGGAGCTGCGGCACCTGCACCGGGTGCTGCAGGAGAAGCAGGAGGTCCTGGACGAGGCGCTGCAGCGGAAGAGGTACACGCAGCCCTGGTGGCTTGCGAAGGCTGAGAGCCTGTGGCTGATTTGGAATGTTTCGTAGAATTTTCTGATGGAACCTCTGGCCTGTTTTACTTGCTTTGCTATGTTTTCACATCTTAGGAGATTTGTTTATTTGTGTGTGGTGTTTGTATGTGGGGCCCTGCACTCAAGCTGCAGCCGGAAGACACCGTGGGTGGCCTCCATCACCCTGCACCTATCCCTTCAGCAAGGGTCTCTCCTGCACCCGGGGCTGGTGTTTTTCAGTAGTCTGGAAGCTAGCAAGCCCCAGCAGCCTTCCAGGCTGCCTCCCCACGGCGGGGATTTATTCACGTTTGTGAAATGCCCCGCTTGTTACATGGGTGTTGGGGTCCAAACTCTGATCCTTGTGATTTCACAGCAGGTGTGCTGAACTGCTGTGCCATCTCTCCAGCCTCAAAGAACACGTGAGAGTTCACCAGTCTAGTATACATCACGTAATTGTGCAGCTTTCTGGGGTACAGTGTGGTGTTTGGATGCAGCAGTGCCGCCAGCCCCCTCGCACTTATCTTAGTTTCTTTGTGGTGGAAACTTCACAATCCCCTCTCCTGGCGGTGCTGCGGTATTTACCTGTCTGCAACACCAGAGCTTCTTTCTTCTGTCTGATTGCAAGTTTATACCTGTTGGCCAGGTGCTCTGTGTCTGACAGCCACTGTTCTGCGCCCTCAGAGGGAGAGTGTGTGGCCTTTTCCCTCCCTGCCTTGGTGTCCTCTTCCCGCCCTGCCTTGGTGTACTGAGTGTGGCCCTCATCTGTTGGTGGACACAGGTTCATTCCAGGTTTGGGCCACTGTGCATGATGCTCAGTGATCACAGGAATGCTGGTCTCTTTCCCACACTGATTTCATTTCCTTTGGATAAATACCCAGGAGTGACTTCACTGTGTTGCTTCATTCTTTTTATGCATAGGATTAAAAAAATATCCACTTGGGCCGGGCGAGGTGGCGGACGCCTTTAATCCTAGCACTTGGGAGGCAGAGGCAGGTGGATCTTTGTGAGTTCAAGGCCAGCCTGGTCTACAAAGTGAGTTCCAGGACAGCTGGGGCTACAGTGAGACCCTGTCTCAAAAAGACCAAAAAAAAAAAAAAAATCCACTCAGGCCGGGCATGGTGGTGCACACCTTTAATCCCAGCACTCCAGAGGCAGAGGCAGGTGGATCTCTGTTCAAGGCCAGCCTGGTCTATATATTGAGTTACAGTACAACTGGGGTTACAGGGAAACTTTGTCTCAAAACCAAAAAAACATGAACTCATTGGTTGAATTTAATGTGGGATTGTAGGGCCTGGGCTGCCCTTCTCCCGAGGAACCTGCATTCACTTCTTCACTTCACTTTGGTGCCAGAGAATATCCTCAGCCTGGAGTCATTTTAATTTTATTATAAATGTGCAGCAGTAATTCTCTTTTAAAAAATACAAAAGAGGGGCTGGAGAGATGGCCTAGCGGTTAAGAGTGCCGACTGCTCTTGCAGAGGATCCGGGTTCGATCCCCAGCACCCACATGGCGGCCGAGAACCGTCTGAAACTCCAATTCCAGGAGATCTCCAGTTCCAGGGGAATCCGAGACCCTCTTCTGACCTCCGCGGCATTGCACGACACGGGTGCGCAGACCTGCATGCAGACAACACATTCATACACATACGGAAATAAAATTAAAAAAAAAATACAAAAGAAAAAAATACAAAATAACATTTACTAATGTATCCTCAGGGCTGTGCCTAATATGCAGAAGGTCTATGTTCCTGTCCCTCACAACTTATACACAACTACAAATATGTTTACGTGGCTGCTGATTATATACATCGATGCCATCATCGTATTTGTTAACAACTCCCATAATGCCTTATTTCCAAAGTACACTCTGGATATGTTATTCTTTTTGATAGTCTGTGTACTAATTCTCTCCTCATTGATACCCCGTGTATTATTTGATCTGCCCCTGTTATTTCACTTTCCCCCTTTTCTCAAAATGTCTGGTGTGGGATTTGTTGGGGTTTTGATTTAGTTAGGGCTTTGCTCTGTTTTTTGTTTTTAGATAGGGTCTTGATATGTGGTCTAGACTAGCCTTAAAGTCATGATCCTCCTGCCTCAGCCTGTCAAAGTGCTGGATTTCAGGGTATGCCATTGTCCAGGGAATCTTTGTACCCCCGATTCACTGCAGTCAGGGCCTGGGAGGCCTGATCACAGGGACAGTGTAGGTTCCACTGCAGGTCTGTTTGAGAACAACAATGGTGTGACATCCCTCTAGAAGACCGTAAGCCTCTGCCCTCTAGAAGACCACAGACCTCCATCCTCTAGAAGACTGCAGACCTCCGCCCTCTAGAAGACCACAGACCTCCATCCTGTGGAAGACCACAGACCTCCATCCTCTAGAAGACCGCAGGCCTCCACCCTCTAGAAGACCGCAGACCTCCACCCTCTGGAAGACCGCAGACTTCCGTCCTCTGGAAGACCACAGACCTCCGTCTACTGGAAGACCACAGACCTCCGTCCTCTGGAAGACCGCAGACCTCCGTCCTCTGGAAGACTAGACCTCCGTCCTCTAGAAGACCGCAGACCTTTAGTCCCAGCTGGTCTGGAGCTTGCTATGTAGACCAGACTCGCCTTGAACTCACAGAGATCCATCTGCCCCTGCCTCCTGAGTGCTGGGATTAAAGGCGTGCACCACCATGCCCGGCAGGGATTCACATTTTAACAGTAAAGTTGCATGCAGGTAAAAAGAAATATAACTTTACATTTTAAAGTGCATATTAAGTTGTATGTTTTAATGTACTTTTTTGAAGGTTCTATAAATTTTACAATGTTTACAATGTAAACTATACATTATTGTAATATTTCAATAACTCAGGAATTATACTGAGTTTATTCTAAAAAGTTATCAATACTTTTCCCCCCTCCCCTTTGTACTACAAATTATGCCCATGTAATCAACACATATGTATCAAAATTATGACCTCTGGGAATGAACTGTATGTTAATTCCTAAATATGCTTTGGGATTTACATTTTTTCCCTTTGATTTTATATTACTCTAGAATATGAATACATATCTTCCACCCATATATGTTAATTACACTGTGTGGATATATGTGGTAGGTCAATTCTAGAGCCCATTAGGAGAGTCACAGTTGCTTTCAGATACAATGAAATATAAGAATAGGGGCTGGAGAGATAGCCTAGCGGTTAAGAGCACCGACGCTCTTGCAGAGGACCTGGGTTCGATCCCCAGCACCGACATGGCGGCTAAGAACCATCTGTAACTCCAATCCCAGGAGAACTCCAGTTCCAGGGGAATCTGACACCCTCTTCTGACCTCCGCAGCATTGCACGACACGGGTGCACAGACCTGCATGCAGACAGTACATTCATACACATACAAAAAATATATAAATAAATAAATAAATAAATAAATAAATAAAAGAAATATAATAATAAAGTTGATCAGTTTGCCTGCCAACTGTGGATTTGGTGTTAGCATCCACAAATGAGAGAAACCATTTGCCTTTTTTTTTCTTTTTTTTTTTTT
>VZQC01006976.1:295943-514023 GCA_009823505.1 Rhizomys pruinosus
CGAAAAACTGAGAAAGAGATGAAAAGCATGTTTGGCAGAATGCATGAGCTCTGGTGGGGTGGGGGAATAGGGGGATATGGGTCTAGATTTGGTTAAAAATATATATATAAATAAATAAATTAAAAAAAAAAACATAATGGTTTTAGGTTCCATCCATTTACCTGCAAATTTCATGATGTCATCTTTTTTTTTTTTTTTTGGTCTTTTCCAGACAGGGTCTCCCTGTAGCCCCAGCTGTCCTGGAACTCACTCTGTAGGCCAGGCTGGCCTTGATCTCACAAAGATCCGCCTGCCTCTGCCTCCGAGTGCTAGAATTAAAGTCGTGCGCCACCACGCCTGGCTGATGTCATCTTTCTTTACCGCTGCATAGAACTCCATTGTGTAGATGTACCACATTTTTGTTATCCAGTTATCAGTTGAGGGGCATTTGGGTTGGTTCCAGCTCTTTGGTATTGTGAAGAGAGCTGCAATAAACGTAGCTGTGCATGTATCTTTGCAGTAGGATGTACCTTCTGGGTATATACCAGGAGTGGTATGGCTAGGTCAGGGGGTAGGCTCATTTTGAGTCTTTAAAAGGTTCTCCACACTGCTTTCCACAGTGGTTGTACAAGTTTGCATTCCCACCAGCAGTGGATGAGTGTTCCCCTTTCCCCACAACCTCTCCATCATTTGGTGTCTTTTGTTTTCTTGATGTTGGCCAGTCTTATTGGAGTGAGATACCTTAGTGTGGTTTTAATTTGCATTTTCTTAATTATTAATGATGTTGAACACTTTTTAAGGTGTCTCTCAGCCATCTTTACTTCCTTACTGGTGAAGTCTCTGTTCAGCTCTTTACTCCATCTTTTGAGTAGATCACTTGTTTTCGTACTACTTTTGTTTTTTAAGTAGTTTATATATTCTGGATGTTAATGCTCTTTCAGATGTATCAGTGGTGAGGATTTCCTTGGCAGCAATGATTGATGGTTCCAGGGAATTAAGAGTCCATTGTGGCAGGGAGGCATGGTGGCCGGGGCTGCTGCATATGCTTAGCGCTGACTGAACTCTCCTTTTGCATTCATCCCTTTGGGTTTTCTTACATGTGACGTAATCAAATTGTGCCCAGCACTCAGTGGGCATTGTGGGTCTGGAAAGGAAATGGCACATGCAATGCTGGCCTCTCCATCTCAGTGTGTCACTCCTTAAAAGCACTAGGTCCATCTGTTAATACAGGTTCTAGAACTTTCCACAACTGTCTAGCAGTCTGCAAAGGCACGGGGCTCTTAAGGCCTACTTCTCGGTAGAGGTTGCTGTTCTCCAGGCACATACCCTGGGGCTCGCTGCTCTGTCCAGTGGTGGCTGGTATCTCCATCCATTCTCCTGGGGCTGAGGGCCCTGTGTGGATGGTGATGCCCTGTCTGCACCTCGCAGGGCACCCCCTTTGCTGCCTTGGTTCCCTGTGGTCCAGGCGGGTCTTCTGTGTCTTCTGTTAGGCTTCCCGTCCTCCATTCATCCACACCCCCCACACCCCCAGCTCACTACTTATGTCTAGTCCCATTGGTAGCTATGTGAATGTGTGCTTGTGAAAGGGCCCCAAATATTGGGCAGGTCACAAAAGGAGGACACAGGGGGGCTGCAGGGGGGTGGGGTCTGACTATATTTTAATGATTGGGCTTACACAAATTAAATTCTTCAGGGAACAGAGGATCTGTGCGTTGATGCCAGAGTAGAGGATAAAGCAAACTATAGCAGGAAGAATAGGACTCCTCCAGCCGTCTGCGCCTCTGTGGTTTTCTATTTCTGCAGGATCTGGGTGGGCTCTAGGACCATCAATTCTGCCATTTGAGTTCTTACTAATTTAGGGTTCATACGTGCTATTGAAATTTCTTTTTAAAAAGATTTATTTTTGTGTGTATGAGCACATGTATGTTGTAGGGGTGTGTGTGTGTGTGTGTGTGTGTGTGTGTGTGCACATGTTTATGTAGCTTTTGCTATATGTACACCTGTGTGTTGGAAGCCAGAACTGACATCAGGTTTCTCTGTCCGGGTCCTCCTGGCCTGTACCCCGACACTGGGGTTGTGAGCATTTGGCTTTAACCCAGGCGCTGAGGGTCTGAACTCAAGCCTTGCACCTGCCAGCACGCCCTTTATCAACTAAATCATTCCAGCCTTCAAGATTTTTTTCCATATGTGATAGTTTTCAACCCCCTCTTTTTTGTTTTTGTTTTCTTTCAGAGAAATGGAAGGTGAACTTGAAATCATTCTGGAGTCTACCTCCAAGGAAAACCGAAGAATTCGAGAACTTCTCCAGGCTACCCTAGCATGGACAGGCACGCGGGACAACCCCAGCGCCTTCGAGGACCCCTCCCTCAATCATATTGTCCAGGAGGACCTGCTGGCTGCCTGCAACTTCAGCAGTGCCCACCAGGCTCTGGGGGAGTCTGTGGCATGAGCCTCGGCCTGAGGGGTCTGCTTCCCACAGGCTACTAGAAGGTGACACCACTCCCTGGAAGGGGCCAGTGTGGCAAGGAGACATGCGGCAGCCCATTGGGTGCTGGAGGCAAGACAGGAATAAACCAGCTCCGACCCCCAACTGTCTCATGATTCTGTTTCTGTTTTTTTTTTCTTCTGCAGTGTTGGGTATTGAAGCTAGGGCTTTGAACATGTTGGCAAGTGCTCTACCACTGAATTAAACATGTACAATCTTTGATTTTTTTTTTTTTTTTTGGACACAGGATCTTGCTGTGTAGCCCTGTCTCTGCCTCCAAGTGCTGGATTTGTAGATGTGCACCACCACATGGTTCTTGAAAGTTTTCATTACTAATGTGCTACTGACGTTCTAGAGGTCAGAGCCTCTGGCCAGATCACCACTGAGGCTGGCTCTGTGGTGGCCTTTGTCTCCAGGCTGCTAGCGGGGCAGCTGGGAAAGGACTGGGGAAAGGGGCTGTGCCTAATCACTCTGCCAGGCAGGCATGGGACGCCGTGGCCAGTGGGGGTGGCAGCAGGGGCAGCTGTGTGCCAGCTCAGAGAGTTTTCTTGTTTAAAATGTTCTTTAAAAAAAGTGCCGGTGGGCTGGAAAGATGGCCTAGCAGTTAAGAGCACCGACTGCTCTTGTAGAGGACCCACGTTCAATTCCCAGCACCCACGTGGTGGCTGAGAACCATCTTTAACTCCAGTTCCAGGGGAATCCGACGCCCTCTTCTGACCTCTGCGGCATTGCACGACATGGGTGCACCAACCTACAGGCAGACAGTACATTCATAAGCATACAAAAATAATAAATAAATAAATAAATAAATAAATAAATAAATAAATAAATAAATAAATGCTGGGGCTGGAGAGATGGCCCAGAGGTTAAGATCATTAGCTACTCTTGCAGAGGACCTGGGTTCAGTTCCCAGCTCCCACCTGGCAACTAACAACCATCTCTAACACTAGATCTTCCAGATTTAACACCCTCTTCTGGTCTCCATGAGTGTCTGCATGCACTTGAGGCACAGAAACTTTTTTTTTTTTTGGTCTTTTTGAGACAGGGTCTCCCTTTGGTCCCAGCTAGCCTGGAACTCCCTGTGTAGACCAGGCTGGCCTTGAACTCAAAGAGATCCACCTGCCTTTGCCTCTGCCTCTGCCTCCACCTCCAGAGTGCTAGGATTAAAGGTGTGCACCACCACACCCAGCTTAAAAATGATTCTTAGCCATCATGTGGGTGCTGGGGCCCTGGGGCAAGAGCAGTCAGTGCTCTTAACCGCTGAGCCCTCTCTCCAGCCCGAGGCACATAAACATTTTAAAAAGTGCCAGAGCTATGCATTACAGGACAGACCTGTGATCAACCCTCGAGGCTGTGGCAGGACGATTAAGCCTTTGAAGCTAGTCCTGCTACATTGTGGCCAGATCCTGTCTCAAAAAAAAAGTTAGTAGTCAGGTCTTGGTAAGTGGTAAAAGTTATGTTCTTCTTGGTTTTTGTTTTCTTTTTTAGAATGTCTTTGTTCTTATTTTGCATGTGAGTGTTTTGCATATATATAAGTGTGCCAGCATTGTGCACTGCCTGCACAGGCAAGAAGAGGGTATTGAGTGCCCTGGAACTGGAGTTATGGATGGTTAGGTCTCTGTACAAGCAGCCAGTGCACTTAACCACTGAGCCATCTCTCTAGCCCCATGTTCTTTTTGTTTGTTCTTAAATTTTAATTATTTTTATTCTATGTGTATGTGTATGAGTGTTTTCCCTGAATGTATGTGTAAGGTTGTAAGCCCCCATGTGGGTGCTGGGAATTGAACCCAGGTCCTCTGCATGAGCAGCTAGTGCTCTGAATTGCTGAGCCAGCTCTCTAGCCCTCGTCTTGTTGCTTTGTTTCTGTTTGGTTTCCTTTTAGAGACAGGGTCTTACTGTGTAGGCCAGGCTGGCCTTAGTCTCCCAAACGCTGGGATTATAGGCATGAGCCACTGTATCCAGCTGTGAAGATGTGTTCTGCCTTTCCTGGCCCTGTTCCATCCTAATAGGGGCAGGTGACTCTTGCTGGGTGTGATGGCATCCCTGCCCCATGCAGCACAGGGGACCGCAGCATCAGCACTGTGCACTGGGATGTCCTACTGGAAATGCCAGCTCTCCAGAGCTGCTTGTCCTGGACGTGCTGGACATGTGGCGGCAGGCTCCAGGGCAGGGAGGGATGCGCTCCTGGAATGTTAGGTTCAGGCTTCCCAGAATCGCAAGGGACACACAGGTGCGCACTTACCTGAGGCCCCGCCCCATGAGTATAAATGGGTGGACCCCAGCCGCCATCTCTCTCTCTCTCTGTCCCCCCATCTCTCTCTCCCTCTCTCTCTCTCTCTCTCTCTGTCTGTGCCTGCCATGCTGCCTGGTTCCACCACTTGTCTGCAGGCAGCCCTTGCTGGTAATTCCACATGGAAGTAAATCTTGTTCCTGGTGTGACTTAAGCCTCATGTGCCTTTTTATCTGGGGGCTGGGGCTGGGAATACAAGGCCTTTTTTATAACCTAATATTATGGTGGAGCTTGATGATTTTTATCAGGCAGAGCTCTCACCGGGTTTTGATCTGGCAGAGTGCTCACCGGTTCTCACCCTGAAAAGGACCGCCTAACCTTTTTTTATGGAACCCCTGGGATGGACCTGCTGCAGTGTGTTTCTCCAGACAACCAGCTGCCGCATTTCGTGATGGGGTACCACTCTGCTCTCCTGCTCCTCTCCTTCCCTCTCTCCTCTTCCCTCCCTCTCTCCTCCCCCCATTTCTGTCCCTTGTACTTCCTTCTCTCAGCATTAGCCCTTCGTTGTTTCGGACCCACCGAGGCTTGCAGACTGCCTCAAACTGGGTTCCTGATCCCGCCATGCTTGTGCTCCAGCCTACACCATTTTGAATCCACTGGCTCGCAGACTGCCTAAACTCTGTTCCCGTGTGCAGGCAGTACAGCTCTCTGCTCTCCTATGCTCACCTGCTTCCCTCCTTCCCCCTCTCCCTCCTTCTCTCTATCTTTGTCTTCCCTCCGAGTCTTCCTTCATTTTAGCTCCCGTTCCACTTTCCTCTTTTGGACCTCTGATTGCTGGCACAATCAGCCCCCACCCCCATTTTTCCGTCCAGATTGCTGTCCGCCGGGACACTGGGGACAGGATCCAGACCCGAATTTTGGCCTTCCTTGTGATGCGATTTTTCAGGATGCTGACTTCACAGGCTTGTAGGCCCCGTCTCAGAGACACTCCAGACCTGGAGTCTCTGACCAGCACCCCTGACACTAGGGTGGACGCACCCTAGTCATCTCTGAGGCTGAACTTTACCTCCTTCCTACAGATCTCTGATTCTCTAACTTCATTTTTAGCCTCCGCTTAGAGGACGCTGTTCCTCCATGCCGTTCCGCTGTCTTTTGAGGCTAAACTACCTTCCTTCCTTCCTACAGCTCTCTCCTCCCCCCAGTCTGCCACACAACTGCCCCGCCATGCAGTTTTCGCCCTCCCCTGCACCGCCATGCCACTCCCTGCCGCCACTACCGTGGGCTTTTTTCAAACAGAAGGGAGCGGCAGCCACACCCATTCCTCAGCTGCCATCTCGAGGCTGCCCCATTTCTGCTGAGCCACAATAAGACCACGTGGCAGGAAGCCTGAATTCACACCAGACCTTATAACTACTTCCATTTCTAAATACAAGACCACGTGGCAGGAGGCCTGAATTTACATCAGACTTTATAACTACTTCCATTTCTAAATACAATCAATTTTCATTTTTTAAAATTTTGTATGGATAGTTAAGTTTTACAGGCTTTTGTTTGAGATTTTTACATCATTTGGTTTTTTAATAAACATTTGTTTTTTTATATTTTGTTTACAAACCTTTTGCCTAATTTTAAGGGATTATTTCAGATTTTGGCATTTTCCATTTCATTGTCTTTTCTTTATAAACCCCATTTTATTCAGAAATCCACTTTGGTGGAAGCTTCTGTTCGCCTGATTTATTTCCAGACACATTTAACTGTCCCTTGTTCTGGGACTGAAGTCGTGCTGTACTCAGGAAAAGAATCAAAAGACAATATGCAAAGCCCAATACCCAGGAAGCGTAACATCTTTAGAGCGCGTCGTGATCTTGGAAGCTAAAGCCGAGCATTCTGCCAGGGACCTCCAGGGAGCTTAGCCTCGGAGGGCACGTATCTCCCGTCTGCTATTATGACTTTCATCATTGCTCACACAGACGACACTGGAGTTGGTGTGGCAATCTGTTATACTTCGCATAAGAGAAATTAGGTTATGTGAAGAAAAAAAAAAAAAAAGAGAAATTAGGTTCTTCTGGTGACCACACAGACAGTCCAAATGTAACCAATTTGGGTGAGCCTTATTTCTGTCTTCTGTTGGTATGTGACAATGCCCCCCCCTTCCTTTTCCTTTTCAAAGCTATAATTCAAAATCTGAGGACAAGTGACACGGCCTTCATTTGAGAAGGTACCGGTTTTAACCTCTTTGTTTCATGGGCTGTGTTAGAACCTTTTGCCTTGCATGGTTTAAATCCATTGCCAATGACCTTTATAGACCTTAAAGAACAAATTGTAGAAGACTTACTGCATAGGTTTAATGTCAACTTGACACACCTGAGCTGAGAAACCTCAATAATTGCCTTCATTGGACTGGCCTGTGCCCATTGTGGGTGATGCCATTCTTGGCCAGATATTTCTATATTGTATACAATAGGCTGAACATGAGCCAGCAACACAAGCCAGTAAGTAGCATCCTTTCCTAGCCTGTGCTGCAACCACTACCACCAGGCTCCTACAATGAGCTTTTATTATAGAATATTTTGCCACAGCAATTAAAGTACCAAATTAATTCAAATAATCCTCTTGGAGGTTTAACAATCACACTTAAAGCTCCAATTTGATTTGGCAAGAGGGATTTGAAGGGACAATATTTTGGCCCCTACCCTCAGGTCAACTTGGGTCCTAGGGTCCTGCATCTGCAACTTTGTACATGTCCTGTGGCAGCGAATCACCAGTCATCCCGGGCTAGGGAGATCTTGGAGATTCACTTAAAAGGACTTCGTCTGGGGCTGGAGAGATGGCCTAGCGGTTAAGAGCGCCGACCGCTCTTGCAGAGGATCCGAGTTCAATCCCCAGCACCCACATGGCAGCTGAGAACTATCTGTAACTCCAGTTCCAGGGGAACCCGACACCCTCTTCTGACCTCCGAGGCATTGCATGACACGGGTGCACAAACCTACATACAGTCAGTATACTCATACAAGAATAAATAAATTAAAAAATGTAAGTAAAAGGACTTTGTCCTGCCAGCGTCCAGTCAAAGGAGGAAAGTCCATATAGAGGAGAAACTCCTCACGCTTCAAAGGGAAGGTATGGCCAAGCAAGGCTGGATTTTGTCCTCACAGATGGAACTGGTAAAGAGAGCCACGCTCAAGGCCTGAATGATCCCTTAAGGACCAGAACCTCAATGACCTTAACACCAAAACAAACTTCATTTATCTGAGCTAACTGTGTGGTTTTAAACACCCCAACAGGAACTTGTAATCTAAAGAAGAGAAAATGAGAAAGCTTATTACCAGAGAGATAGGTGAGAGAATCTACTGTGTCATGTTAGAAAATATCTCAGAGATAGATGACAGAGTTAATGTGCCATGCCAGAAAATACCACCTTTTATATTCTCATGGCTATGGCTCTCATTCTGGAGCCCTGTGTACTAAAACTTTTTTCCAATTTCTCAAACCAGGGTACACATCCTCTTTTCCTCTGCAGACCCTAGACAGGGACCCTCCAATTGCTAATGCACCCAGTAGCCCCCTAGCCCCCTGTTGGTACTGTGAAGTCCCTGCACTGGTATACTCATATAAGACTCAACCAGCTTGAAGCCGGGTGTAGTGGCGCACACCTTTAATCCTAACACTTGGGAGGCAGAGGCAGGCGGATCTTTGTGAGTTCAGGCCAGCCTGGTCTACAGAGTGAGTTCCAGGCCAGCTGGGGCTACAGGGAGACCCTGTCTCGAAAAGACCAAAAAAAAAAAAAAAAAGACTCAACCAGCTTGTCTTTTCAGTTACAGAGAAAATGTCCACTAAGCACTGGCCACTATCAATCCAGACCAAACCCACCGGGCAGAGCACCCAGAGCAGCCAAAATGGGAAACTGGATTCTAACCCTCCAGCCTGACAGCTGTTCCCCCCAAGACTTCACCCTCGATCAGCTCTGAAGCAGATACAGAAGAGAGAGAACAGTGCCCCATTTCCTTATATGCAAAAGGCTGGAATGTTAGGTCCAGGCTTCCCAGAATCCTAAGGGGCACACAGGTGCCCACTTCCTCCGGAAGCTGCCAATCCTCTGACCCTTCCCACTTACCTGAGGCCCCGCCCCATGGGTATAAAGGG
This sequence comes from Rhizomys pruinosus, assembly GCA_009823505.1. Taxonomy (NCBI): domain Eukaryota; kingdom Metazoa; phylum Chordata; class Mammalia; order Rodentia; family Spalacidae; genus Rhizomys; species Rhizomys pruinosus. The sequence goes on from VZQC01006976.1 coordinate 304,781, forward strand.
TGGGCCCCAGCCGCCATAATGCTCTGTGTACCTCTCTCTCTCTGTCCCCCCTCTCTGTTCTCTCTCTCTCTCTCTGTCTCTCTCTCTCCCTGCCATGCTGCCTGGTTCCACCGCATGTCTGCTTGTCCCTGGCGTGACTTAAGCCTCAGGTGCCTTTTTATCTGGGGGCTGGGGCTGGGAATACACGGCCTTTTTTATAACCTAATAGAATATACCCCTCAACAGCCTTACGCTGTCTGGAGTGTGAGGTGGTCCCCTCCTGTCCTTGGTCATGTATAGAATTTACACTTCTGGCCTTTGTTTGATGAAAACTTGAGATAGAAAATCCCATTTGGGGGCTGGAGGGATGGCCTAGCGGTTAAGAGTGCCGACTGCTCTTGCAGAGGACCCAGGTTCGATCCCCAGCACCCACATGGCAGCTGAGAACGGTCTTTAACTCCAGTTCCAGGGGAATCTGGCACCCTCTTCTGACCATGCGGCATTGCAGGACACAGGTGTACAAACCTGCATGCAGACAGTACACTCATACGGAAAAAAAAAATTAAAAAGAAAATCCCATTTTGAAGGCTGGGGAGATGGCTCTTGGGTAAGGCACTTCCTGTATAAATGAGGTCCTGGGTTCAGATCCCCAGAACCACAGAAGCAGCCAGGCACTGTGGTGCACACCTGTAATCCCAACATGGGAGGCAGAGATGGGTGGATCTGGGGGCTCATTGGCTGGCCAGTCTAGCTAGTTGGTGAACTCCAGGTTCAGAGAGAGCCCCTATCTCAAAATTAAGGTGGAGACCCACAGAGGAAAACACACATCAACCTCTGGCTTGTGTAGATGCACACCCAAAGAAAATCCTATTTTAGTAAGCTTGTTCAAGAGTTCCTGCTGGGTCTGGTGGCAGAGGCTGCTCAAAAGGCTGAGGCAAGATGATTGTAAGTCAAGGCCAGCGTGGGTTATGGAGTAAGTTCAGAGCCAGCCTAGACAGTTTAGTAAGACTATGTCAAAAAAGCAAGAGTTGGAGGTGGAGCTCAGTGGTAGAGCCCCTGCCTAGAATTCTGTGGTGGTTTGAATGAGTGTCCCCCATAGGCTCTAGGTATTCAGACATTTGTCTCCAGTTGGTGGCACTCTTTTTGGAGGTCTTAGAAGGTGTGGCCGTGCTGGAGGAAGTGCGTTGTTGGGGGCAGGCTTAGTTTTAACAAGCCTCGTGGTCTCCAGTCTCTCTCTCTCTGCTTCCTGTGCTCATTGTGAGATGTGACCCTCAGTTTGCTGCTCCAGTCTCCAGCCGCCATGCCTCCCACCACAATGGACTCTAATTCCCTAGAACCGCCAATCATAAGCTCAAATAAACTCTTCCTTTTATAAGTTCCTTGGTCATGGTGCTTTATCACAGCAACAGAAAAGTGACTAATACAAATTCCCAGTGAGGGGCTGGGGTGTGGCTCAGTGGTAGAGCACCTGCCTGGAATCCCCCAGTGAGGGGCTGGGGTATGGCTCAGTGGTAGAGCACCTGCCTAGAATCCCCCAGTGACGAGCTGGGGTGTGGCTCAGTGGTAGAGCACCTGCCTAGAATCACCCAGGGAGGGAGTGGGGAGAGTGTGTGACTTAGTGATAGAGCTTTTGACTAGCATGTACAAGGCCTTAGGTTCAATCTCTACCAAACATACACACACACACGCACATGCACAGGAACACACATACACACACACACACACACACACACACACACACACACACAAATTATCCTTATTTTTCAAAAGGTAGAAAGACTTAATGGGGCTTAGAGCTTTGTATCATCTCCCTAGGAAGTGACCTAGCAAATAACTCACTGTTGTGTCAAAGGAATTCCGGCCCACTGTCCCAGGATCTGTAGACAATGCCAGAAGTCTCATGCTGGGCAGTGGCTTGTCAGTAAGAAAGTTGGCTCTTGGTGCAGCACTGTCCCTGACAGCCATTATCTTTTCTGACTACATGAAAACATTTTATTGCTTTGAAAGTTAAAATTCTTTGGGGCTGGAGAGATGGCTCAGCAGTTAAGAGCACCAGCTGCTCTTACAGAGGACCCAGGTTCAATTCCCAGCACCCACATGGTGGCTAAGAGCCATCTCTAACTCCAGTTCCAGGGGAATCTGATGCCCTCTTCTGACCTCTGTGGCATTGGACGACATGGATGCTCCAACCTACATGCAGACAGTACATTCATACACATAAAAAATATCTTTAAAAAATTACATTTATTTTAAAAAAAAGTGAACATTCTTTTTAAAAGGGGGGGGGCTGGAGAGATGGCCTAGCAGTTGGGAGCACCGACTGCTCTTGCAGAGGACCTGGGTTCAATCCCAGCACCCACATGGCGGCTGAGAACCATCTTTAACTCCAGTTCCAGGGGAATCCGAGACCCTCTTCTGACCTCTGCGACATTGCATGACACGGGTGCACCAACCTACATGCAAACAGTACATTCATACACATTAAAAAATAATAATAATAATAAATAAATAAAGTGAACATTCTTACATTGCTGCTTTGTCATATGTGAGGACCACGTCATGACCAGGTCATGACCAGGGAAGGGGTGACAGGGTGCTGGACAGCTTCAATTGTCAACCTGGGAAGACTGAGCCTCAACAGGGGAATTTCCTCTAATGGACTGGTGAGATATTTCCTTGATTGCTGAGTGGTGTGAGGGCCCAGCCCACTGTGGGTGGAGCCAGCACTGGGCAGGCTGAGCACAGGCCAGAGAAGCAAGCCAGGCAGCCAGGTGGGTGGTCTGTGCTGCAGTTCCTGCCTTCAGATTCCTGCCCCGGCCTCCCTCCATCTAGGACTCTACCGTAAGCTGAAATAAATGCCTTCCTCCCCAAGTTGGTTTTGGTCACGGTGCGTATCACAGCAACAGAAAGCTACAGACGACAGGACCGAGGCAGAGAAAGCCAGGCTGAGGAGTGGCTGGGAACCTCGGGACAGGAGACACCCTGGGTGCTTCACAGGCAACCGCAGGCCTTGGCTTTGCAGGAGGGACTGCAGGGACTAGAGCAGGGAACGGAGGGCCCCTGGACGCAGAGGCCAGAACGCAGGAGGTGGAGCCGAGTCTCCACTCCCAACCAGAAACTGCCCTGGCCTCTCCTCGGCCCAGCGTCATTGCAAATAACCATGGGGAAGCGCTTGCAGAGGCCCTGCCATAGATGTCTTTGACCTAGGTTAAATGTATCCCTGGGAAAATCAGAGCTGGAGCTGGAAAGAGAGCTGGGGGGTCGGGGAGGGGCGCAATGCCTTGGTGACAGCTAGTAATTTTCTCTTTTTTTTGAGACAGGGTCTCCTTGTAGCCCTAGCTAGCCTGGAACTCACTATGTAGACCAGGCTGGCATGGAACTCACAGAGATCCACCTGTCTCTGTCTCCTGAGTGCTGGGCTGGGATCGATGGCGTGTGCCACCACACCCTGCTAGAGCTCCTGTAGTTTTCGTAGAGACTCATGCAGGAGAGTGCTGCAGTCAGAAGTGACATCGTAATGAAAAAAGAAATTGGCCAGGGTTGGTGCATGACTTTAATCCCAGAACTGTGTATCTCTGAGTTCAAGGCCAGCCAGCCAGCCCTTCATCCTGAGATCCTGTCTCAAAAAAAAATTTTTTTTTAATAGAAATTTTGGGGATTGGAGAGATGACTCAACAGGTAAGAGAAGTGGCAGCTCTTGCAGAGGACCTGAGTTCAGCTCCCAGCACCTACATAGCAGCTAACAACCATCTGTAACTCCAGTTCCAGGGGATCTAATGCCCTCTTCTGGCCTCCAAGGGTATTATGCACACATGGTGCACTTACATACATGCAGACAAAACATACACACAAAATAAAAATAAATTGAAAAAGATTTAAAAAGCAATTACTGCAGGGCATGGCGGCGCACGCCTTTAATCCTAGCACTTGGGAGGCAGAGGCAGGCGGATCTTTGTGAGTTCAAGGCCAGCCTGGTCTACAGAGCGAGTTCCAGGACAGCTGGGGCTACAGGGAGACCCTGTCTCGAAAAGACCAAAAAAAAAAAAAAGAAAAGACCAAATAAATAAAATAAAATAAAAAGCAATTACTGGTGGCTCATGCCTTTAATCCCAGCACTCAGGAGGCAGAGGCAGATGGTTCTCTGTGACCTGGTCTACATAACGAGCTCCAGGCCAGCTGGGACTACAGGGAGACCCTGTCTTACGACAAAAAGCCATTACCAAGCCTACCTGCTGTTACGTTCCTCCCAGCAAGCACTCAGAGTAGCTTTTGGCTGCTTCCCCTTTTCACCAGTATTTGATGCTGTCAGGTCTTTTGAGCTAAAGAAGCTGTCACCAGGTCTTCACCCTAATCTGTCCATGTGACCAGCAGGAGTAGAAGGCACAGTCACCAGTTTGGGAGGCTCAGGAGCATCATCCTGGGCTTGGGGAAGGTGGCCTCGTCATGAAAAACAGCCTATAAATGCCCACTGGGCAGCCAAAGTCAGCAGAGCCTCTTAGGATGAAATCAGAGTCTTTATATAAGACCAGAAACTCACCAAAACAGCAAGGCAGGGCTGAGTGGCTGCAGAGGGTTCAGCAGAACCCAGTGTCTCCTTGTACTGTGTTCCATTCTGAGGGACTCGTGACAGGAGTTAGACTTGCTGGTAGTCAGAGGGGAGAAGTTATGGCTGGCTAGTCTGGCCTCCTCTGGGTTTCTCTGTGATACGAGTCCACTGTACCCATTTAGATGAGGACCCTGCTGCCCTTCCTGGCCACCCATGCTTGGCTTCCCTCATTTCTGATGGTGGTCATGGTGGGGGGAGGGGACAAAGACAGCTCTAGCTGACATGGTGGTCATGGTGGGGGAAAGGGACAAAGACAGCTCTAGCTGACATATGGTGGTCGTGGTGGGGAGAGGGGACAAAGACAGCTCTAGCTGACATATGGTTGCAGCGGCAAGCTGGACTACTTTTGCAGGCCCAGTCTCTCCAGGCAGCAAGGTGAAGGTGAGTGGAGAGGATCCAGGTAGAGCTGACCACGCGGACCTGGGCCAGCTTCTTGGAGCTGCTGCAGCCCCTGCTGCTGAGGGCCCTGAATGGTTACTTTTGTGTAGCTATGACTAACTGCTTGACAAAAATAGCTTTGGGGGGGGAGGGATCTTTTTGAGATAGGGTCTCCTTGTAACCCCAGCTGGCCTGGAACTTGCTGTGTAGACCAGGCTGGCCTTGAACTCACAAAGATCCGCCTGCCTCTGCCTCTGCCTCTGCCTCCAAAGTCCAGGGATTAAAGGTATGTGCCACCATGCCCACATTCAAAAATAGCTTTAAACAAAGGAATTATTTCTTTTGGCTCACAGTTTCAGACAGTTTCCATCATGGGGTGGGGGGGGAGACACACATCAGAACAGCTTACAACAAGGCACAGGAGAAGCAGGAAGACGGGAAGGACTTTCTTCTTCTCCTGTGACATTGTATCTAGGCCCCCAGCCAGTGTGCTGCCCACACTCAAAGTGGGTCCATCCCATTCAATAATACTCTCTGGAAATGCCCTCAGATGTCTAAAGGTGTCCTTCACCATCTCCTGGGTGATGCTAAATATAACCAAGTTGTCAAGACCGGCCCAGGCCCTGGAGTTGGCTCCCACCTCTGTGCAGGGCTCTGTACAGACCCTACATCTGCTACAAGATGAGACAGAGTCAGGCACAGGTGTGAACGCTAGTCCTTCCAAACGTGCAGGAATTTAATTCCACTGTGAGGTATGACAAGTGTTCAGAGGCCTTGGAGAGGGGATCAAGATTAGATACATTCATTAGGATGAGTACGGGGATTGAATTCTGAACCTTAGATAGCCTAGTGGTTAAGAGCACCGACTGCTCTTGCAGAGGACCCGGGTTCAATCCCCAGCACCCACATGGTGGTTGAGAACTATCTGTGACTCCAATTCCAGGAGAACTTCAGTTCCAGGGGAATCCAACACCCTCTTCTGACCTCCGCGGCATTGCATGACACGGGTGCACAAACCTGCATGCAGACAGTACATTCATACACATACAAAAATAAACAAAAAATTAAAAAAAAAAAAGAGGAAACCCAAGGGCTAGAGAGATGGCTCAGTGCCTGGCTGCTCTTGCAGAGAACGCAGATTCAGTTCCCAGCACCCACATGACAGCTAACAACCACATAACATCCACAGAGAACTTGACTCCCTCTTCTGTCTTCCATGGGCAATGCAGGTAAGTTGTGCACTTAAATACATGCAGGTAGAATACTCACACACAGGGCTTCCTGTCAGGCCTGATGCTTGATGCCCCAGGACTCTGCTAGCATGAAGACATCCCCAGATCAATCTCAGACAGAAACATGGCCTGAATAAGCCTCTCTTCTGCATAATGGTGTAGTGGTGTAGTGCTATGGGCAACAGAGGATGAACCAGTACTGAAGCCCACCCTTCCTTCAGCTGCTCTGGGCACTGAAGCCAGAGCGTCTGCTTCTGCAGGTCCTCAGGAGCTCGAGTCCTGGAACATTAAGTGTCCGTCTGTTCAGGAGGGGCCTGGGGAATTCCCTGAAGAACAGCTCTGAGAATGAAGGGTGGGGTCACAACCAAGGGCTGGCCTTGGGGAACGGATGCTGGGAACAGCAAGAATGGGTGAGAAGAGCCAGGGCAGCCCGGGTCCCTGGGAGCTGCCTCAGCATCCTACAGCCTCGGAAGGGTGTTCTTCTAGCCGAGACAGGCACTGACCCCACGTGAAGCGTGGGGTTCTCTGTGGTCATAATCTGGATCTTAAATGTCCACCTAAGGCTCATATGTGGAAGGCTTTGGCTTCACCTAGGGTTGCTGGGTGAAACCTTGGGGAATTAAGGCCTAGAGCAAGGAAGGGTGTGTGTGTGTGTGTGTGTGTGTGTGTGTTTTGGTTGGTTTCCTGGCCACCATGCGCTTTCCCCATCGTTGCTTCTGCTGTGATGTTTGCCTCCCCACAGACCAACCTTCTGGAAACAATAGACAAAAATAAATCTTTTCTCCTTGTAAATTAAATATCTAGGGTGTGGGTATCTCTGTGGTATCACTCTGCCACACGCAGATTACAGGGAAAAGGGAAGATGCAAGCCAGCGGCTGTCCTAAACCTCGGAGCCAAAGGCTGACAACCTTTCTGCAGCCCTCTTATTCAATCTATCAACTACACCAGGCAGTACCCTAATGGCACTCCCGGATCCTCCAGACTGCTGCCTGCTTGGCGCTCTACAGTCTAATGCCAGGCTGCTTCCTGATGGGCACTCTATAGCCTAATTCCCACCTGGGTGCTCACCGCACTACACAGCTGGTGACTGGATGAGTCTCCTTCCGGCCCCATGCCAGCTTCCCGAGTTGGTGACCTGCTTGGTCCAAGCCACTGGTAACAACTACACAAGCCTCATGGGCTAAGATTTACACAGGCAAATAACGGCCGGGTGTCCCTGTCAGATTGGTAAGAAGGACTTGTTTATTGATTCACAGCATTCTGTTTTCTTTGCGGTTCTTAGCCTCAGCCTTTAACGGCGGTGCTATCCCCACAGCCCAGCATTCTGTTTTTATACCAAGAGTGACATCATATCTCAGGGCCTGGTTTCAGACCCTGGACCTCATCTTCTTAACATCAAGAGTACTTGTCAATGCCTTTGATCCCAAGGTGTGTCAGGCTTGCTAATGCACAGGCAAATCCTGCCTGAGGCCAGGTTTCAGTGTAAACAGACAAGCAGGTGATTTAGCACAAAAGAAGACACAGGTGGCCTCCTTTTATTTATTTATTTATTTATTTATTTATTTATTTGTTTGTTTGTTTGTTTGTTTTTTTGAGCTCCAGCTGTCCTGGAACTCACTATGTAGACCAGGCTGGCCTTGAACTCACAGAGATCTGCCTGCCTCTGCCTCCCAAGTGCTAGGATTAAAGGTGTGCGCCACCACGCCTGGCCCAGGTGGCTTCCTTTTTTCCCTACACTAGGGTATTTTGTCATAGGTGGGGAAAGCTGAATAACACACTCATCCACCACCGGAATCCTACAGGAAAGGGCAGTCTTCCCATGTAGTGGATGCTAGGCAGAAAAGAGGACTAAAAATAGCAGCTCTGTATTAAAAGATTTCACCGAGCTCTAAGCGACCCAGATGACACAACTTTTTATCATCTGTGACCACTGTGGCTCAAAGAGGGGACAGTAGGGTTGGAGAGATGGCTCAGCGATTAACAGAGGACCCAGGTTCAATTCCTAGCACCCAATTAGAGGCTCAGAGCCATCAATAACTCCAGTTCCAGGGAATTTGATGCCCTCTTGTGGCCTTCACAGGCACTGCATGCATGTGCTGTACATACGATACTTGCAGGCAAACACAAACAAATGGCAGGGGTTACCCATAAGAGGAACACCTGGAACACAAAAGTGATGGACATGCCTGGTGTGTGTGCAGTTCAGTGTCAGACCATGTGCTTAGCATGCACAGGGCCTAAGGTCAGTTCCCAGCACAGAAAGATGTCAAAGTGTTCTTTTGTGGGTCTCTGGGTGTGTTCATGGAGTGCGCTCAGCACTTTGAAGTTATGCTTCCTTGCTAATTGTTTTCCCTTCCTTCTCCCTCCCCAGCTAATTGTTTTATGACAACTTGTTGCAAGTCCTTGACATTGTAAGACGATGCGCATTCCACAGGCTCTTCCCAGGCTTCTGGCTGGAATTCAGGACGTAGCTATGTTATTCCTGTTCTATTTGCTTCGAACCCCCTCACGCTCCCACACCCACAGTCCTAAGCTCTAGTCACTGGCAGTGGAAGGAATACAAGGTGCAGTGAACTTAGCGAACCTGGCGGCGGCCTTTGCTGCGATTGGACATGGTCCTGTGCTTTTCTGTGGCTCTATGTGTTACAGCCTTGGTGTCCCGGGTGGTTGGATGGGAGGCAGTATGCCCTTGGAGAGGTCCTTAGGTCAGCTGGGGATGAGACCCCGGCCCCATTCCGATCCCTTGCCAGCTTTCTGTACAGCAGTGTGATTGCCGTTCCCACACACTGCGGCCATTGCCCCCAGCCCTGATGTGACACAGAGAGGACCCTGGCTAGAGCCAAACTGAAGCCAGTGCTATTGCAGTTTTCTTCTCTGTAGCTGTGGGAAGCACCATGACCAAAGTTACTTGGGGAAGAAAGGGTTTATTTCAGCTTACGGTAAGTACAGTCTAACAAGGGCAGCCGGCGCCGGAAGCTGGAGACAGGACCCAAGCAGGGATTCTGGAGGAATACTGCTTACTGTCTTCCCCAGACACTCTGTGCCCTGACCTTTGGTTCAGTCTCCAAGGGTTGGGGGTGGGGGGTGTTGTTAAATCTATCCTAGGGTTTAATGAGGACAGTTGTGGCTATAGATAAAAGCACCCTTCTAGCCGAGCGCCTTTAATCCTAGCACTTGGGAGGCAGAGGCAGAAGCAGGCAGATCTTTGGGAGTTCAAGGCCAGCCTGGTCTACAGAGCAAGTTCCAGGGAGACCCTGTCTTGAAAAAGACAAAAAAATTGAAAAAGCACCCTTCTATAATGTCGTAGCTACAGCTTCAGCCCCAGTGCCCTGTGTGAGATAAGGGACAGCTACGGTCTGCAGCGGTGGGCTAAGTCGCCAGGACCCTCTCTGAGCCCAGCTAAGGAACCTCTGGCTCTTCCTACAAGAAGCCCTGGGACTTCATGCTTCTGACTCCCCCTGAGCCTCAGTTTCCCCATGGGGGATGTGAAGGGGGGACTTGATGTCGTTCATTTACATTCTACAGTCCAGTGAATAATCCCTGGGCTCTATGAATAGCATTGTGCTCTGCACTTATGGCCCAGACCCCCCTGCCCCATGAGGATAATGGAGCATCCGAGACTCTGACAGGAAGGCGGGGCCCATCCTCCCACCCGCTCCCCCAAGCCACCAGGAATCCTTGGAGGAGATTCCTCAGGGGGCGCAAACAACTGGGAAGTTACAGACACAGCAGTCACAGTTGGGTTCCCTGCCTTGAGCCTTAGATAAGGTCCATTAAGGTAATTAAAGCTGGTTCCAAAGTTTCTCCCCTCTGATTCCCAGAGATAACAGCAGGCAGGGCTCCTGCCCTCTGCAGAGATTTCTCCTCACAGGCTGCAGCTGATCTGAAGGAATCCAATTTGGTTTTAATGACCTAGGCACAGAGTGAAACAAAAGCATTTTGGGAGAGAAGCCTGATTTTCCTTTCTATAGTGGTGGTATAGAAGCTTTCTTGCTTAGAAAGGAAAAAAAAAAAGGGTGGGGTGGGTGTTTAATAATTACCTTTATTGACCTCTGTACTTGCTGGCTTCCTCCACGCCTGGGCACAAGACATGGTCCTTCCCAGGACTTGGCTGTGCAGACGCAGGCGGTCGGCTGGGTGGGCACTGTCTCTGGCTCCTCCAGGAGAAAGGTAAGATCCTGGCGAGGGAAAACCTGTTGCTGTCCTTCCTGGAGCCTGGACAGAGGTGGGCTTGGGGGGGGGGGCACCACCATCAGCTTACTGCACCTTGAGTGGGTTTTCAAATTTGTAGGTCACTCAAAGAAAGGAAGACCATCCTGACCTTGGACTTGAGTCTGCTAAGTATATTTCAGTATGCTTTGTTTTTTTTTTGAGACAGAGTCAGGGTCTTTCTACGTACCCCAGGCTGGCCTGACTTGCTGGGTAACCCAAGCTGGCCTTGAACTTACTTTTCTCTTGCTTCAGTCTCTCCTGTGCTGGGAGTACAGGTAAGAGCTATCACATATGTACAATGTAATATGCTTTTAAAAATTTTTTTATTTATTTTGTATGTGTATGAATGTACTGTCTGCATGTAGATTTGTGCACCCATGTCGTGCAATGCCGCGGAGGTCAGAAGAGGGTGTCAGAATGCCCCTGGAACTGGAGTTAAAGACGGTTCTCAGCCGCCATGTGGGTGCTGGGAATCAAACCCGGGTCCTCTGCAAGAGCATCCAGTGCTCTTAACCACTGAGCTATCTCTACAGCCCCGGGAGAATGTGTTTTAAATGTGTCACGGCTAAAGACTGAGAGCTGGTGACATGCTGTGGGAGCCAGGAGGCTGGGGGAGTCAGGACACAAAACACTTAAACTTTGGAAGAGAGGCAGGAAGTAAGCTCTGATCCATGGGGCCTGAACAGCATGGATGATTATTTTTTTTGCTCTTTTTTGTTTTCAATTTATTTTTGTTTTATGTGTGTGAGTGTTATGCCTGCGTGTATGTAAGCACACCCATATTGTGCAGTGCTCTGAGGACAGAAGAAAGCATTGGATCCCCTGGAACTGGAGTTATGGACGGTTGTTAGCCGCCATATTGGTGCTAGGATTCGAACCCAGCTCTTCCGCAAGAATAGCCAACACTCTTAACCACTGAGCCATCTCTCCAGCCCCAGGATGACTGGGTTTTATTATGAGTAGATCAGGGTACCGGTAGGGGACTGAGGCTTGTGTCCCTTGTTTTGAGTGGATCTCCATTGCCCAGATCCCCTAGTGCAGGAGATTCCCCACTGAGAGCCCTTCTGCATCGGGCCTGTGTTTTCTGACTCACATTTGGCCCATGTCCTCCTTCCAGCATCCTGGATCTAGTAGCCAGGAATGATGGAGGAAAAAAGCCCAAGGAGACGGGGAGAGGATGAAAAGTCCGTCCAGAGTACCGAGCCCAAGACCACAAATCTCCAGAAAGAGGTGAGAGGTGTGGGGTCAGGACTGAGGGAGCAGCGGCAGGCAGAGTTGGCCCTGCTGGTCCTGGGAGAGGGACAGGGTTGTTTTCTTATTAGTTACTGAGTCAGGGTCTCACTGTGGAGCTCAGGCTGGCCTGGAACTCAAGGTCCATCCTCTTGCCTGGGCCTCCCAAATATTTGAATGCTATGTGAGCTCCTATACTCAACTGTGATGTTTTCTTTTTCTTTTTTTCTTTTTTTTTTGACAGGGTCTCCCTGTAGCCCCAGCTGGCCTGGAACTCGCTCTGTAGACCAGGCTAGCCTTGAACTCACAGAGATACACCTGCCTCTGCCTCTTGAGTGCTAGGATTAAAGGCATGCGCCACCATGCCAGGCTTAAAGAGGGTTCTTAACCGCCTTGTGGGTGCTGGGAATCGAACCCGGGTCCTCTGCAAGAGCAGTTGGTGCTCTTAACCACTGAGCCATCTCTCCAGCCCAGTTTTTTTTTTTTAATATTTATTATTGTCATTTTATGTATTTCCTGCATGATGTAAATTCACTGTGTCAGGCAATGCCTGGGGAGGTCAGAAGAGGGCATCAGATTCCCTGGAACTGTAGTTACAGATGGTTCTTAGCCACCATGTGGGTGCTGGGAATTGAACCTGGATCCTCTGCAAGAGCAGTCAGTGCTCTTAATGCTGAGCCATCTCTCCAACACTTTATGATATATTCGCTCTCTCTTCCTCTCTCTCTCTCTCTCTCTCTCTCTTCTCTTCTCTCTATCTTTGAGTCATTTTGAACGGGTTTCCCTTTAGTTCGACTGGCCTGGAGCTCAACCATGTTAGACCCAGGCTGCCTTTGGCCTTGACTACAGAGATTTCTCTTGCCTGCCTCCCTGCATCTCCAAAGTGCTAGGATTAAGGTTTAGTATGTGCCCCCACGCCCCGGCCAGCCTTATGAGTTTTTAACTTGCAAAGTACACAAACAAATGAACAGTTCTGGACTTGCCTCTTACAGGCTCTTAGTAAAGTCTTCAAAGTTCACACACACACACACTTGAAATTCGTGCATGTGTTTCCTTGTGCCTGCTCGGTATCTGGAGGGCCCCACCTTAGCCAGACGCAATGGTTGCTTAGACGAGAGGCCTTCGCTTGTAGCGTGTAGCTGGTGGTGTTGCAGAATAGAAATGGCTGAGGTCCAGCAGCTGTGTTGTAGTATAGAAGCACTGGGCTAGCAGGAGGGAAGCGGCCACTAGGTTGGAACGGCTGGAATGTCTGAGATTGGCAGTGAGTGCCATAGTGCCATGTGGCCAATGGGCATGGAGGAAGGAAGTGGGAGGCCAAATGGAGGTGGACACTGGGCTCTGTGCCCGTTGTCTCGGTTGTGTTTAAGCTAGATGGGCAAAGGAGGAAACCAGGCCCGGGACAGAGGACGGGGGCAGGTGGTGGAAGAATGTGGGTGGATTGAGTAGATGTTTCAGAAAGAAGAGGCATAAGAATAGAGAGCTAGATCAGGGAGAGCTCGATGAGAAGGGCTCAGGTTGCAAGGGCCAGCCACCAGGGTTGGCGTGAGGTCTGAGGACTGGGACCCCCTGCTCGCAGGAGAGAGTTGGGAGAGGATGGAGAGGGAGGGTGTGAGGCTTCAGGCCCCATAGGCCATTACGCGGCCCAACTGTGGGTTGGTGTGGTGTCTTTGAGCCCAGCAATCAGGACCAGGACAGTGACACTGTCCTCTCTGCCAGGCTCAGGCCCACTTGGAACAAAGTCTTTTTGGAGCCCAGTGGCCCTGCAGCCCTACCCAGCACAGAGGGCAAACCCCAGATGTGCTAACCGTAGAAATCAGAGGCTAGCCGGGCACGGTGGCGCATGCCTTTAATCCTAGCACTTGGGAGGCAGAGGCAGGCGGATCTTTGTGAGTTCAAGGCCAGCCTGGTCTACAGAGTGAGTTCCAGGACAGCTGGGGGCCACAGGGAGACCCTGTCTCAAAAATACCAAAAAAAAAAAAAAAAAAAAAAAGGAAAAAAGAAACTCAGAGGCTGAAACTCAGAGGCTGATTGGCTGCCCTGCGTCCAAGCCACAGCCCGTCTATAGGAGGAAGGTTCTGCAGGCCTCCTGGATGGTACTGCGAAAAGCCCCTGCCCTGCTAGGAGCCGTGCTGGGAAAGGCCCAGGTGTTCAGGCTGCAAGGAGGCCGACATTGTTCTGTTGTTCTCCAGGGATCCCATTGTGTTCACAGAGCCCTGGGGCTGGCCAGCTCCCTAGAGCTGGTTATAAGTAGAGACTTCAGTCAGCAGTTTTCTTTATTTTGGTATTTTACTTAAAAATGTTGCCTCATTAACTTAATCATATTTATGCAAAGTGAAATATACAGATTTTCTTTTCTAAGACAGGCTATCATGTAGCTCAGGCTGGCTTCAAATTCACCCTGTATGTAGCCAAGGATTGCCCTGAGTTCCTGATCCTCCTGCCGCCTCCTCTCAAGTGCTGGGGTCACAGGCCAGAGCCTCCTCTGCTGCCTTCCTAGGCTCAATTTTGTTGCTAGAAAGGTCAGACCCCCAAAATGTCACCCTGGGAAGTTCTGTGTGTGTGTGTGTGGTGTCCAATCCTTGTAAATCCCCATCATAAAAAACATGTTATCATTCAATGAGAGGTCGGGTTTTCAGATGACGGGGGATTCAATGGAGTGGAGGAAAGGGAGATGACTTTGAGGGCCACTAAAATATAAGCTACTTATAAATAGGAGACTTACATGAGTATCCTTAAGTCAACTTCAGCACTTCGTTATGTTCCTTCAGTTCCGATATGGATGCGTCATTAACTGTATCGTAAGTACTTATTCATCTCTTTCGTTCGACATGCAAATAGCTATCTCAATTCCCATTCCAATTCCTTACTCCTCTTCATTATTCCTTCTTCCCCTCCAACTCACCCCTTCTCCTCCCCCCTCCCTCCCTCCCTTCCTTCCTTCCTTCTTTCTTTCGAGATGGTCCCATGTTAGCCAGGTTGGGGTCTTCCTGCCTCAGCCTCTCAGTTGTGCGTCACCCTGTTGTGAGATCTCTTTGCTCTGCCTCTCTAAGAGTCCTCTCCGGGGGGGCCCTTGTTTCTGGTGACCTGTTGGCTAATCAGCCTTTCCATGGGGGGCAGGAGCCAAGCTAAACCTTCTCCTCCTGGCTGTCTGACCTGAGCAGCCTCTCTGCCTCCATTTCCTCCTCAGTGAAATGGGTACAAGCGGCTGTCCTTGAACTGATGTGGGTAAAACATCCTGGAGTTAGCACAGGTGCACGCACAGGGTGGACATGCCTGGGACACGGGTCCCTTTGAGCTGCTCAGGTCACCCCGGGGGTAGCGGACGGTGGCCCCTGGCTCTGTGAGCTCCTGGCTGGTGGGCGTCAGCTCCTCTTCTCTCACACACAGGTGGGTCTGCTCAGCGGCATCTGCATCATCGTGGGCACCATCATTGGCTCCGGGATTTTCATTTCCCCCAAGTCTGTACTCGCCAACACAGAATCCGTGGGGCCTTGTCTCATCATATGGGCAGCCTGTGGGATCTTGGCCACACTGGGTAACAGACGCGACTCCCTGATCCCCACCCCCACCCCCATGGAGTATAGGGACAGGCCACACAAGCACAGTCTCCCATAGCCCAGGCTGGCCTTGAATTTGTGAGCCCCCTAAGCCCTGGGAGCATAGGAGTGTGCCCCATGTCCCGCTGGGCTCCCTCTAACGTCTGTGTGGTGGAAAAGGGTGACACTCTGGCTAGGGGTTCAGCAGCCTGAAGTGAGGTGATGCCTCATGATGGGAAGGTCCCTTCCTCTGTATTCCAGGTGCCCTGTGCTTCGCAGAGCTTGGCACGATGATCACGAAATCGGGGGGCGAGTACCCGTACCTCATGGAGGCCTTTGGGCCTATCCCTGCGTACCTTTTTTCCTGGACCAGCCTGATGGTCATGAAGCCCACGTCCTTCGCCATCATCTGCCTCAGCTTTTCCGAGTACGTGAGTGCGCCCTTCTACGGCGGCTGCAAGCCTCCTGACCTGGTCGTGAAATGCCTGGCTGCTGCGGCCATCTGTGAGTGTCCAAGCCTGAAACTCCAGGCAGAGGCCGGCACCTGCAGGGGCTGGTGAGGCAGGCTAGGGTCGGCCATCTCAGCAGGTGCCGAGTAAGGCACCCAACCTTCGGAGCTACAGGGAGGGGGTGTCCCAAGCTATCCCAGGCTGTCCCAGGCTGTCCCTGCTTCTCCTTCTCCCTCTAAGGCCCTGGGATCTGTTTCAGAGTGTGTTTTAAAGGTGCTTGGGCTGGCTCATTTGGATCTTCCCCCTGCATTCTGGATGTAAAGGCAGGTGGGGGGTGGAAGAGTAGAAAAGAAGGGATAGGCGGACCTGGGGGAAAGCCGTGACAGGGAACGTGACTCCACTCGGGCCTTGGCAGTGCTCATCACCACGGTGAACGCGTTGAGCGTGCGGCTCGGGAGCTACGTCCAGAATGTCTTCACTGGGGCCAAGCTGGTGATTGTGGCTATCATCATCATTAGTGGACTTGTCCTCCTGGCTCAAGGTGAGCTGTGGAAGGACAGGAGGACAGGCCCCACCAGGGCATGCTTCTGCCATCTGCAATGGTCTTTCCCATGAGCATGTGTTTTATTTTTTATGTATTTGTGCATGTTTATTGGTATTTATTTATTTATTTATTTATTTATTTATTTATTTATTGTCTATCTTGAGACAGGGATTCCCTGTAGCCCCAGGTAGCCTGGAACTTCCTATGTAGAGCAGGCTGGCCTTCAACTCACAGAGATCCGCCTGCCTTTGCCCCCCAAGTGCTGGGATTCAGGAGCCATCACACCCGGCTTTATTTACTTTTTGAGACAGGGTCTCACTGTGTAATCCAGCCTGGCCTCCAACTTGAGATGTCCCTGCCTCAGTGTCCCAAGAGCTGGGATGACAGACACGTGGTTTTTGTTCCTTTAATAACCTAGGGTAGGGCTAGAGAGATGGCTCAGTGGTTAAGAGTGTTGACTGATCTTGCAGAGGACCCAGGTTCAATTTCCAGCACCCACATAGTGGCTAAGAACCGTCTTCACTGCTGGGCATGGTGGTGCATACTTTTCATTCCAGCACTCAGGAGGCAGAGGCAGGTGGATCTTTGTGAGTTCAAGGCCAGCCTGCTCTACAGAGTGAGCTCTAGGCCATCTGGGGCTACAGGGAGATCCTGTCTCAAAAAGACCAATAAATAAATAAATAAATAAATAAATAAATAAATAAATAATAAAATAACCTAGGGTCACAAATCATACCCTTGGGGATGAGGACAGAGTGAAAGTCTGGTCAGCTGACATTCGCTTCTCCCTGTCTGGCTTAATTCCAGGAAATACCAAGAACTTTCAGAATTCTTTTGCGGGTACGCAAACCTCGGTGGGCGCTATCAGCCTGGCATTCTACAATGGACTCTGGGCATATGACGGGTGGTAAGGTTCTCCTAAAACATCCCAGAGCACTCATGGGCTCCTTTAGGGGTACTTGGATGCCAGCTGCATAAAGACTTCCCCTTTCTGGGGCCCAAACCCTGGCCCCTCTCACTTCCCCTGACCCCCTGGTCATCCAGGCCCCTTTCTGAGCCTAGAACTGGCACCGCCCCCTGACACTACCCCGTAGCATTGAGACCTGTGCAGAATGCTCGCCAGGAGAATCCCATCTGAGGGAGGCATCCAGAGCTGGCCAAGCATTTGACAAGGTCAACTGCAGTGTCACCGAAGCCTTGGAAATGTTAGACACGCTGTTACTGTGTTCTTTTAAAGAAATTGATTTTCTTTACTTTTGTGTATGAAGATTTTGTCTGTACATATGTACATACACCACATTCATTCAATGCCCAGAGAAGCTAGAGGAAGTTGTTGGATCTCCTGGAACTGGAGTTAGGGGCAGTTATTAGCTACCACGTGGGTGTGTAACTCTTTAAGGCAGCATGGCTATAGTGATGCCAGCCTTGGTAGCTTTCATCCTCTGTCCAAACTTGCTTCCGTTTTTTCCCCAGTACCCAGAATATTCTTGACCATCCATGCGATTGCCATGGAGAGAAAAGACTTTACTGACACACATGGTTCTCAGTAGGCACCAGGCCAGTCACTACCGTGGCTTATGGGACAGGAATTAGACAATCGCTGCTGTGGGAGAGATCTCTTTGTGGTGACTTCTAAAAGTTAGCATTGTACCGTCCTTTGCATTCTTTCATTCTGTTCTATTTTGCAAAAACTAGGGATAGAACCTGGGTTCTATCCCTAGTATTTGCAAATTTGCACATTAAGAAAGCACCACCTCTGAGCCACGCCCCCTAGCCCCTCACTGGGGGATTCTAGGCAGGCTGTCCACTGCTGGGCCACGCCCCAGCCCCTCACTGGGGGATTCTAGGCAGGCCGTCCACTGCTGGGCCACGCCCCAGCCCCTCACTGGGGAATTCTAGGCAGGCTGTTCACTGCTGGGCCACGCCCCAGCCCCTCACTGGGGGATTCTAGGCAGGCTGTCCACTGCTGGGCCATGCCCCGGCCCCTCACTGGGGGATTCTAGGCAGGCTGTCCACTGCTGGGCCATGCCCCAGCCCCTCACTGGGGGATCCTAGGCAGGCTGTCCACTGCTGGGCCATGCCCCAGACCCTC
This sequence comes from Rhizomys pruinosus, assembly GCA_009823505.1. Taxonomy (NCBI): domain Eukaryota; kingdom Metazoa; phylum Chordata; class Mammalia; order Rodentia; family Spalacidae; genus Rhizomys; species Rhizomys pruinosus. The sequence continues at coordinate 323,040 of VZQC01006976.1, forward strand.
ACTGGGGGATCCTAGGCAGTCTGTCCACGGCTGGGCCATGTCCCAACCCCTGCAGTGGGATCTGAAAGTGCGGCCACCATTTATTACTTGCCTCACAGCCTTAGCCAAGAACGCCAAGTAAGGCGTTTCATGTCAACCTTGTTACTTTTCTTTCTCTAGGAATCAACTCAATTATATCACGGAAGAGCTTAGAAACCCTTACAAGTAAGTGAGTTGCAGGGTCCCAGCTCTGACAGCATATTTCTCCTCTCCAGCGCCTAAAGTGGAGCTGTCCCTTCCTTCCGTTCTGTTATTTCATGATCCTCTTCCAGTCGGTGCATTTGTTTTAAAGGCATGGGACTCAAGCCTTGAGCTTGCTGGGCAAGTGCTCTACCACTGGGCTCTGCCCAGCCCTGAGTAAACCGTTTATGTGCTTCCTATATCCCTTCGAGTTTGGCTTTGTTGGGTGATGGCATGGAGGGTAAGTGAAAGGAAGAATTTTGACTTTCTTCATCCCTGTGTTAAACCATTCAGCTCCTCTGTCCTGGATTCTGTGAGGTGGCGTCTCCTTTGAAACTGTCCCCTGCCTGACTGGGGTTCCTTATCTCAGATCCACTGCCTGGTGGCCCCAGGAAGGGTGTCTGGGACTCCAGCATACCACAGAACACGGGGAGGGAGGGCTGCCAGGAGGGATGGAAAGGACTGGAGGAAGAGGTCAGCCCACTCCGGTGTGCCTTTGAGTTCCTGTTTTATGTGCCTCTCAGAAACCTGCCCCTGGCCATCATCACTGGGATCCCTCTGGTGACGGTGTGCTACATCCTCATGAACGTCTCCTACTTCACGGTGATGACCCCGACGGAGCTCCTGCAGGCCCAGGCTGTGGCTGTGGTGAGTTGCTGGAGGCGCAGGCGCAGTGGCCCGTGGGAAGGAGGGAGACTGGGAGAGTCTGGGGGTCGACAGCAGGAAGTGGGCGTGGGTCCCCCTTTAATGTCCTGGGTACACGCAACTGTAGCCGGCGGAACTTTTGCTAGAGTTCCCCAGGGGAAGACAGGGCCAACTGTCTGGGGCTGGGGAGGTGAGAGAGGAAGTGAGGGGCGGGGCCACGAGGCCCAGAAGGCTTGGGGGCGGGGTCGGAGACTCCGGACTGTTCTGAAGCAGCTTCCACTCCTTTTCTCCAGCAGAGGGCCCCAGAGGCTGTGTTCAGTGAGGTGTCTTGGGGAGGTGGGTCCCCCTAAGAGGGCAAAGGCGCTGTGTGGGCGCAGCAGAGTCAGCGAGGCCCCGGGGGTTACACTCTGCTTCTCCCCAGACCTTCGGAGACCGGGTTCTCTATCCAGCCTCTTGGGTGGTCCCACTCTTTGTGGCCTTTTCAACCATTGGAGCCGCTAACGGGACCTGCTTTACAGCTGGAAGGTAGGCACACCCTCCCCGCCCCCATCCTGCCAACCTCTCCCAGGGCGGGCAGGGGACAGCAGAGCCGGTGGGTGTCATCACACGTGAGGAAGCCCTATATCCCTAAGGCTCTGCCAGGTTAGACCCCACATGGGGGCCCAAAGCCAGGGCCTGATGCATGCTGGGAGCACACGTAGGAACTCCAGGCAAGGGACTGTGGGTGGAATCCCACAGTGAGGTGGCCGGGGTAGACAGCCTTGCTGGATAGAGTTAGGCATGGCTTGTGTGCTTCAATGGACTTGGATGCCAGACTCGGGCACGGTGCCACTTGGTCACAAGATGGAGAAAGTGGTGAGCAAGGCTTGGCTTCCACAAGGCACGCCGGACACCAAACTTCTCCCCAAAGATCTTTCCTGAATATTCTGTCATATTCATATATGGACAAACTGAGCCAGGAATTGCCAGGCTGCCCCTTAAACGGCCAGATGTTAATACTACAGGCTCCCCGGCCATGTCAGGCTGCGTGGTCAACTCTGTGTCCACAGCCCTGGACAGCTGTGGTGTGTTCATGGGGCAGGTTTCCCTGAAAGCTCTCCAGCTGCTGTAGAAGGCCAACAAGCTGTGCTGTCTCCTTTGTGATGCACCATAATTTTAAAAAGCTTACCCTGACGGGCCAAGACTGAGTTGTTTCCATGCACACTGCCATGGTGAACATTCTGGAACCCAGGGCACACACAGTGTTGTGAATGGACAGGTTTCTGAGTGGCACCATACAATATTATACATGTTAGAAATGAACACACACCACTGAACCATTCTTCTCAAATTGTATTGCAGTAGTGGGGAGGGAGGGTCTTGTTTTCCAATTTCTTGTTCTTCCAAAGCATTTTGGGGTCCAGTGGTAGAGCGCTTGCTTGCGTAGCATGCTCAAAGGCTCTGTGGTCAATCCCCCAGCATGGGAGGAAGGAAGGGAGAGAAGGAGAAAGTGAGAGAAAGAGAAGAGAGAAGGAAGAAAAATTTTTGGCTAGTACAGTCTTTATATCTGTGTGTAAATTGTGTTTTCTAATTATATGATTACATGGATTTTTTTCTTTTTTTGGTCTTTTCAAGACGGAGTCTCCCTATAGACCCAGCTGGCCTGGAACTCACAAAGATCCACCTGCCTCTGCCTCCCAAGTGCTAGGATTAAAGGCGTGCACCACCACGCCTGGCTCCATTACATGGATTTATGGGCTACAATGTGTATTCAGGGCTTTCAATAACTGAATGCATTGCAGAATGAACAACTTAACATATCCATTTCTTTCTGGAGAGAACATTTAAAATCCAGTTTTAGCAACTTTAAAATACGCATTCATTAGCCGGGCGTGGTGGCACATGTCTTTAATCCTAGCACTCAGGAGGCAGAGGCCAGCCTGGTCTACAGAGTGAGTTCCAGGACAGCTGGGGCTACAGGGAGACCCTGTCTCAAAAAGACCAAAAACAAAACAAAACAACCGGCATTCATTGTAGTTCCTCTTTCTGTATTGGTTATGTGACTTTTCCTTCAGAAAGGTCAACAAGTATCTACTCACCCCAGACAACACATTGACAAGAGACCAAAGGAAAGTTTCCATCCAGGTCTATCTCAGTGAACCAAGGCTTTAATGAGGTCACTTACAGGGTACAGATGACTCAGGTAGCAAAAGCCGACCCCAAAGTGGGTAATAATTAATAAAAGCTACATCTTGGGAACTCCTGGGACAACTTGCAGGCAGCTCCCTAGAAGAGTGTCTTTCTTATTTTATTTCTTGAAGAGTGTCTTTCTACCAACAATTAATTATTATGTACACAGTCTTGGAAAGGGGGCTTGTGAATCCTGTTTCTTGAGCTTCCAGAATCTTCTGAACCTCCCCCTCCCCTCCCTTGGAGGAGGGAGTATTTCAATTCCTAGGAAATGCTAGGGAACACCAATAGGTCATCAGACCTGACTCCTCAGTACACTCTGATTAGTAATTATTTCCTCCACCCCAGTTTTGGGACACATTATTTTGTTTTTTGTTTGTTTGAGAAAAAAGAATTAATATTGCAGCCAACAATTTCTTCACCCATTGACTCTACAGAGACATTATGTGAACATTGAACTTCAAATAAAATGTAATTAACCTAAGCCTGATTAGGTTAACACATGTAGATGTGCAAACCAAATTATTTCTTTTTTCTAAAGAATAAACATTACTCTGAAGAATGAGAGGACTATATATACCTTAAAACATGAAAGCCAATGTTCCCCACAAGTAAAACTGAGTCTAATTTTGATAGAAGTCCTTTCATTCAACTCTTCATTTCTGTGGTAAATTATAAAGTAAGCACTGTGCTTTTATCACCCAAGAGCACATGGTAGGGTTGAGATCAGATGTCACAGGGTGAGTCCATGAGGTCCAAGGGCCTATTTCAGTCAAGGCCCTTTTTCTTGCTGGGCTGAAGGTTGCCCACTTTTCTTTAAAGGCTTCATAATTTTTTTTTTTTTTTATTGAGAAGATAGCTCAAGTTTCTAGCCCAATAGAAGCACCTTTTGGCATTTAGACTAGAAACTCTTTTTTCTTTCTTTCTTTCTTTCTTTTTTTTTTTTTTTGTCTTTTTGAGACAGGGTCTCTCTGTAGCCCCAGCTGCCAGCTGTTCTGGAACTCACTCTGTAGACCAGGCTGGCCTTGAACTCACAAAGATCTGCCTGCCTCTGCCTCCCAAGTGCTAGGATTAAAGGCGTGCGCCACCACGCCCGGCTCTTTCTTTTTTTTTTTTTTTCTGCAAGAAGAAACACTTGAATTTCATGTCAGATCACAAACAAAAGGAAGCAAACCCACATGCCAAAAGCACAAAGAAAAATCAACAACATGGGAAAAGCAAATAAGAAATACCCACCAGACACTATCAGTCCCACAGAGAACTCACAAAATGAGATCTCTCCAGAGGAAAGAGATAGATAGATAGATAGATAGATAGATAGATAGATAGATAGATAGATAGACATTTGTTCTATTGATTCTGTTTTGTTTTTTTTTTTCTCTCTCTAATCCATCCTAGAGATGGGTCCTTTACTCTCTGATCCGTCCTGAAGGCAGGTCCTTTGCTCTCTGTTTTTACTTTTGTTTTGAGACAGGATCTCCCTTTAGCCACAGCTGGCCTATAACTATATGGATCAGGCTGGCCTTGATCTTAGAGAGATCTGCCTGCCTCTGCCTCCTGAGTACTGGGATTAATGGTGTATGCCTGGCTTGGGAGCATCATTTTACTTTTTCTTTTCTCCTTTTTGAATTTTCAAGACAAGGTTTCCCTATAGCCCCAGCTGGCCTGGAATTCACTATGTAGGTAAACCAGGCTGGCCTTGAACTCACAGAGATCTGGTTGCCTCTGCCTCACAAGTGCTGGGACTAAAGCCGTGCATCATGCCTGACATTTTGCTCTATTTCCAAGAGTTTGACTTTCAGTTGTTAGTTTCTGGTCTTTTTGAGACAGGATCTTTCTGTAACGACAACTGGCCGGGTTTTTGATTCCACATATAAATGAGATGTGGTTTTCATCCTTCTCGACTTCTTGCACTTAGCACAGTGACTTCTGGGGCCATCCATTTTGTGGCAAATGGTAGAAGATTGGGTTTTAAGGCTGAATAGTTCTCCAGTCTGCATGTCACTTTTCTCCGTTCCTCCGCTGAGGTCATGTAGGGCGTTTCTGGATCTTGGCTGTTAAGCTGTGCGTGGAGATTTCTCTTTTTGACATTCTGGTTTTGATTCCTCTGAATGTATGCACAGAAGTGAGATTGCCAGACCCCGTGGTAATTCTGTTTTAATTTGCTGAGGAAGCTTTATACTGCCTATGGAAGAGGCTGCACTAATTCCCATTCCCACCAACAGAGCATAAAGGCTCCTTTTTCCCTGTACCTTGTATTTCATGTCTGAAATTCTTTGACAATTTCACCTCTGTCTCCATCCATCCATCTATCTGTCCATCCACCTACCCATCCATCCATCCATCCATCCACCCACCCATCCATCCACCCATCTATCCATCTACTCATCCACCCATCCATCCATCCATCCCTCCATCCATCCATCCTTCCATCCACCCACCCACCCATCCATCCACCATCCACCCATCCATCCATCCACCCATCCATCCATCCATCCACCCCTCCATCCATCTACCCCTCCAACCACCCATCCATCCATCCATCCATCCATCCATTCCATCCATCCACATCCATCCCCATCCACCCATGCATCCATCCACCTCCTCCATCCATCCACTCCACCATCTACCCCTCAACACCGATCCATCATCCATTCACCCAGCCATCCCACCCTCCATCCATCCCACCTTCATCCATCCACCTCATCTATCCATCCATCCATTCCATCCATCCAACCATCACTCCACCTCCATAAGTCCATCCACATCTCCATCCATCCATCACACATCCTCATCCCATCCCCACTCCATCCACCCTCCATCCATATCAACATCCCATCTCACCCATCCATCCTCACCTCCATCCATCCATCCAATCATCCATCCACCACCCACCATCCACCATCATCCATCATCATTCCATCCCATCTCCATCATCCATCATCCAGCCCATCCTCCCCACTCCATCCATCCATCCCCACCATCATCCACCAATTGCCATCACATCCCCCACTCATCCTCCCCTCCTCTATCTCTGATCATATTCACTCACAAATTACTCTCTTATTGTCCTTCGACTCCTGCTAACCCCAAAGTCTCCCTCCTACGTTCATGAGACCCGCTGTGTGTCATCAGGGCTGCAGGTGTGAACATGACTGGGGACATCATTGACTTCAGCCCAGACAATTTCCCATGGCTGCACCACTAAGAAATATGACTGTTCCTCCCCAGCAACTTTGCCTGTAACTCCTCGGGAATGGGTGTGTCCTCATGAGTCCCCACCCCATCCATGATGGATGGTTGACCAGGCTGGATTATTGCACACATAACCACATTGGCTGTGAGTTCTTTTTAAAAACATTTAATGTTGAAAACAGACCAGTTGACCAATGGGAAAAAAACTGAAGATGCCAAAAAAACCTGAGCATATAATAACGTTTCAACAACCTTATATTGAACCAAGGGGCAAGAAGACAATGGAGAAAGACAAGCGATCTTCAGATGGGTGTTGCAAAACTGGATCACATTGTAGAATAATGAAATTAAACCCCATACCTCTCGCCTGTACAAAATTCAACTCCAGATGTATTAAGACAGTCAACATAAACCAAATTCTGAGGGATAGAAAAAATAGTTCAGCAGACTACAAACATAGGCGTAGGAAAGACCTTTCCTAAATCAGACAGCATCTGCACACAATAATTAAGTTCGGACAATTGACAAATTGGACTCATTAAACTCAAAAGCTTTCTGTACATCAGAAAGAAACAAATCAAGGATATGAAGAGAAACCACAGAGTGGGAGCTTCACCCAGAAACATCTGACAAAGCATTGAATTTCCCAGATATATAAACTACTCAAAAAACAGAAGAAAGAAAACAAATGACGACTCAATAATAAAAAAGAAAGAACGTAAAAAATGAGAAAATAAAAAAGAGATGTCTGAGAAACAGTCTAATGAAGTGTTCAACATCACTAATGCATTAAGGAAATGCAAATCAAAATAACTTTAAGTATATCTTCACTCCAATAAGACTGGCTAGGATCAAGAAAACAAATGATACCAGTCTGGAGAGGCTGTGGGGAAAGAGGAAAACTCATCACTCCTGGTGGGAATGTAAACTCGTACAGGCCACTATGGAAAGCAGTGTGGAGGAAAACCCTTGGAAGAGGCTCGGGGAATGGAACTTGCCACACCCCCCCCAACCGACCCGCAATCCCACTCCTAGGCAATGTACCCCCCGGCCCAAGACTTCACCCCACCACAGAGTAACATGCACGGCCATGTGTTTATTTCAGCTCCTCGATCACAATAGAAAGGAGGTGGAACCAACCCAAATCCCCCCCAACTAACTGATGAGTGGGGATAGATAAAATGTGGTTACATCCAACAATGTAGTACCATGAAATACAGTAAAGATAGATGACATCACGAGCTTTGGCAGGAAAATGGCTGGAGCTAGAGGACAATATGTGAGTGAAGTAACACAGTCCCGAAAAACAAACGACGAATGGTAATCCCTCATCTGTGGATTGTATTGCCAATTACCCTACCAGTTGTAATTATTTCTTGTGCAGGTCTCCTTGAGCTTTTTTTCCAAGTAGTTGGGAGTGGTGATGGATATTGGAAACAAACAACAACAACAACAACATAAAAAGGACTTATTCATCGAAGAACTGACTGAACCTGAACTTCTGCTCAAAAACAGTCAACTTCACAGGGAGAATATCGAGAAATACTGAGAAAGAGATTAAAAGAATGTTTGGCAGAATGCCATAACTTTGGTGGTGTGGGGGGATAGGGGGGGGGACACAGGTCTAATAGTTGATAATCTTGTACAACATATAAATTTAAAAAATAATAAATAAATAAATAAATAAAATAAAAATAAAAACTTGAATGTTGTGAGCTTGAGAGCTGGCTCAGCAAGTTAAGACAGTATAACAATATACAGCTCTTAACAGAGGGCCCAAATTCAGTTCCCAACAACCACATGACAGCTAACAACCATCCTTAACCCAGTTCCAAGGGAATCTGACACCTTCTTCTGACCTCCTCAGCTTGGCACGCGATGGGTGCACGAAACCCACAATGCAGAACAGTACATTCATACACATATAAAATTTTTTTAAAAGTTCTTTAAAAATATTTAAGTGTAATGAATGTAACTGCCTGCATGTATGTAAGGGCACCTGTGTTGTACAATACCCTGAGAAGTCAGAAGAGGATGTTAGTTCCCCTTAAACTGGAGTTAAAGACAATTATCAGCAACCATGTGGGTGCTGGGGACTCGAACCCAGGTCCTCTGCAAGAGCACCAGTGGACTCCTTAACCGACGTGAGCCACCTCTCCATCCCCCCATAGATTTTCCATGCGCTTTTTATGGCTGAATAATATTCCATTGTGTTTATGCACATACATTCGATTTACCCACTTAAAGGAACATATATATTGCTCTTTTTGAGACTGGGTCTGCCTATAGCCCAAGCTGACCTAGAACTCGATATACAGACCAGGCTGGCCTTGAACTCACAGAGATCTGCCTGCCTCTGCCTCCCAAGTGCTGGGATTAAAGGCGTGAACTACCATGCCCGACCCTTCATGTTGTCTTTATATTGAAGACTTTATAATATTTATTTAGTGTATGTGTGTGAATGTATGAGCAAGGGCCATGGTGCGCATGTGGAGACCAGAGGATGACAACTTGAAGAATCAGTTCCTTCTTTCACAATGTGGACCCCAGGAATGGAATTTAGGTCCTCAGGCTTGATGGCAATGCCGTTACTCCCTGAGCCATCTTGCAGCAAGGCCCATGTGTTGAATACTTTTGAAACTGTTTATCAACCATTTGTGTCCCTCCTCCTCCTCCTCCTCCTCCTCCTCCTCCTCCTCCTCCTCCTCCTTCTTCTTTTTGGTCTTTTGAGACAGGGTTTCCCTATAGCCCCAGCTGTCCTCGAACTCACTCTGTAGACTAAGCTGGCCTTGAACTCACAGAGATCTGCATGCCTGTACCTAGGATTAAAGTGCTAGGATTAAAGGCGTGTGCCACCATGCCCAGCAGTGTGCATCTTCTTTTGAGAATTCTTGGTTCACTAGCATATTTTTGATTGGGCTGTTTTCCTGTTTAATTTCATTCTTACATTATTTGCATATTCTATATTAATGTTCTGTCAGATTATAGCTGCTGGCCACAATTTTCTCTCATTCTGTGGGTTGTCTTCACTCTTAACTACTTGCCTGGCTATACAGAAACCTTAAATTTCGTTATTTTTATTTTGGTCTTATTTCTTCAGTGAGTTGAGTCCTATTCAGGAGTCCATATTGGTGTGTATACTTTTTCCCTTTAACATTTTCAGAGTTTCAGGTCGCATGTTATGGTCTCTGATCCACTTGGAATCTCTCTCTAAGTATATGTGGAGACAAGATGTTCAGGTGTCTTCTTTCAAACTCTTCTACCTTATTTTTTGAGACAGGCTCTCTCATTCACTGAACATAGGGCTGGTTATTTCAACTAGGCTGGCTGATTAGCAAGTCCCCAGGGTCAACCTGTCTCCAGCACTGAGGTCAGAAGCATGTGCCACCACATCCAGGTTAAACAAACAAACAACTCCTTTTACAGGGCTGGAGAGATGGCTCAGCAGTTAAGAGCACTGGGTGCTTTTGAAAAGGACCCGGGTTTGGGGCTGGAGAGATGGCCTAGCGGTTAAGAGCGCCAATTGCTCTTGCAGAGGACCCAGGTTCGATCCCCAGCACCCACATGGCAGCTGAGAACCATTTTTAACTCTAGTTCCAGGGGAATCCGACGCCCTCTTCTGACCTCCGTGGCATTGCACTACATGGGTGCACAAACCTACATGCAGATAGTACATTCATACACATAAAAATAAATAAAATTAAAAAAATGAAAAAGACCCAGGTTCAATTCCCAGCTCCCACATGGAGACTAACAACCATCCATAACTCCAGTTCCAGGGGAATCCAACACTCTCTTCTGACCTCTGAGGGCACTTTGTGACATGGGTGCACTTATACATACATGCAGGCAATATACTCAGATACATAAAAACAACCTGTTATTAAATTTGTCCTTTGACAGTTTTTTTTTTTTCTGCCTTTTTTGGAGACAGGGTCTCCTTGTAGCCCCAGCTGGGCTGGAACTCGCTCTGTAGACCAGGCTGGCCTTGAACTCGCAGAGATCCACCTGCCTCTGCCTCCCAAGTGCTAGGATCAAAGGCGTGCACTACCAAGCCTGGCGCTTTGACAGTTTCATATACATATTTAGTGCATTTAATGAATGTCACCCCCAAACCCTATGCTGCCCCCCCCCTTTTTTTTTGGTCTTTTCGAGACAGGGTCTCCCTGTAGCCCCAGCTGTCTTGGAACTCACTCTGTAGACCAGGCTGGCCTTGAACTCACAAAGATCTGCCTGCCTCTACCTCCCAAGTGCTAGGATTAAAGGCGTGTGCCACCACACCTGGCGCTACCCCCCTTTTTAGTCCTTCTGTCATTCATGTATTTTTGTTTTATTCTATGACTTGCTGAGTTTTACTAGGGCCATCTGTGTGACTAGGAAGTAACCATTAGCCTGGTGGGCTCCTTAGTGGGTAGGTAACTGAAAAGGCTATCCTCCCCTCCCCTAGAATCCATCAGTAGTCAGTAGTTCAGCAGAGAGAGGTACGGTCCTGTGGGGAGCATCTCCCCACCCCCCACCCCCGTGATGGACTGCAGACAGGTCTAGTGCAGCTGCTGTGAGCTCAGGACTGATTGGCTCTGTCCTACGCAGCACTTCACAGCTCTTCCCTCTGTCTTCTGCCTCTCACATTCTCTCTACCTCTGTCTTCTGCAGTGCTACCTGAGCCTTCAAGGGGGGTGGTATCAACGCCCTGTTTAGGGCTGAGAACCCAACCAGTACTTATTCCCAGCACGCTGAGCAGCCACGCATCTCTGTACTCAACATTCATTGCAAAGACAAGAGAGTCTGATGAAGGCTGAGAGTGACATTTGTCAGGCATAGCTCTCCCTCTGTGGAAGGCAGAGTGATTGGTTATTCCTGTAACAGCCATGCCACTACTGCACCAGTGATGTTAGGGTTTTTCTTGTTTGTTTTGTTTTTAATGTGGGTCCTGGGAATCCAAAGTCAAATCCTCACACTCACATAGCAAGCATTCTACCCTCCGAGCCCTCTCACTAGCTATGGAGATTTTTTGTGCAGGGTAAGAGATAAGGATCTAGTTTTGTTCTACATGTAGAATTCCATTTTCCCAGGACCATCTGGGAAGAGGCTTTTTCTCCAGTAAATACTTTTGGTATTTTTGTAAAAAAAAAAGACCAGGTACTTATAACTGCATGGTTGATATCTAGTACTCCAACTTAGTCCCATTAATCTACACGTCTGTTACCATGGCTCTGAAATATAACTTGAAATGATGTTTGGTGATACCTCCAGCATTATTCAGTTTACTAAGTGTTGCTTTGGCTAATACAGTGTTTTGAGCTTTCAAAGAACTTATTTTTTTTTTTTTTTTTGCTTTTTGAGACAGGTTCTCCCTGTAGCCCCAGCTGGCCTGGAACTCACTCTGTAGACCAGGCTGGCCGTGAACTCACAAAGATCTGCTGGCCTCCACCTCCCAAGTGCTGGGATTAAAGTTTCCGCCCAGCCTATGTACATAATTTTTGAAATGGTCTTGAAGGATTGTTTCTCTAGTTACTGCCTCGGCATGTTGGTCTTTGGTGCACAGGAAGGCTATATGATTTTTGTAATTTTTTTTTTTTTGGTCTTTTTGAGACAGGGTCCCCCTTTAGTCCCAGCTGGCCTGGAGCTCACTATGTAGACCAGGCTGGCCTTGAACTGAGATTCATCTGCCTATGCCTCCTGAGTGCTGGGATTAAAGGTGAGTGCCGCCCATGCCCAGTGTATTTGGTTCTTTTTTGCTGACGTGTTCCTCTATGTGGCTTGTTTTTATTTTTATTTTTTTTTGGTCTTTTTGAGACAGGGTCTCCCTGTAGCCCCAGCTGTCCTGGAACTTGCTTTGTAGACCAGGCTGGCCTTGAACTCAAAAGATCCACCTGCCTCTGCCTCCCCAGTGCTAGGATTAAGGCATGCGCCACCACGCTGGCACAGGTATCTACTTATAAACCAGACCCACAGTGTCCCTGGCTCAGTGTTCTTCTCGCAGGCACCACACTCCCTGCAGTTCCTCTGACAGGACTCACTCTACCAGACAGCCAGGCACCCTCGCTCCCCCTGCCTGGGGTCTCCGGGTGAGTATCTGGCACAGGTCCTGAGCACTTCTCATGCATTGTTCTTTCAGACTCATCTATGTCTCGGGCCGGGAAGGCCACATGCTCAAAGTGCTCTCCTACATCAGTGTAAAGCGCCTCACGCCCGCCCCTGCCCTCATCTTTTATGTACGTACGTCTCGCCATGATGACATTGGTCAGAAGGGTGGAGGATCTCTCGGGGTGACTGGGGAGGCCTGTGTGCTGCTGAGCCCGAGGCTTTCTGAAGAAATCAGGCTGTCTCATTCCTTGCAATGGCCTGCCATCTTCCAAGCTTGTGCCCTCTGCTTTTTTTTTTTGGTCTTTTTGAGACAGGGTCTCCCTGTAGCCCCAGCTGTCCTGGGGCTCACTCTGTAGACCAGGCTGGCCTTGAACTCACAAAGATCTGCCTGCCTCTGCCTCCCAAGTGCTAGGATTAAAGGCGTGCACCACCACGCCCGGCATATGTACACATACATGCACTTCTCTATTCTGGGGCTCCGCTAACAAATGATATGAAGGCCTGTGGCTTCCAGAGTGAGACGGTGCTTTCACGGTGGCTGCCGACAACAGCCTCACTTCGGTCTGCTAATGCAAATGCACAGGACTATCTTCAACCATAGGCTAGGCTTTCGCCGAGATGGGTAGGCCCGGCTCACGGCAGGAAGACAACACTCTGGTCTACCACTCTGGAGATGGAAAACAGCCCCAGAGCCTGCCATCCCAAGGCCAGGGCCAGTCCACAAATGTGGCCAAGGCAGACCTGAGCTTTACAGGGCTCCTGCCTATCGTGAAAACACTCCGGAAGTTAGAGCCATCCTTATGAAGCTGGTGTAATAGATGTACCTGCCTTTAATCTCAGCACTTGGGAGGCAGAGGCAGGTGGATCTCTGTGAGTTCAAGGCTAGCCTGGTGTACAGAGGGAGTTCCAGGCCAGCTGGGGCTACAGGAAGACCTTGTCTCAAAAATACCACCCCCCCCCAAAAAAAAAAACCACAATCATGACATCAGGCCAGAATGTGGTGGCACACACCTTTAACTCCAGCACTCAGAAGGCTAAGACAGGAGGATCCCAAGTGTGAGGGGAAAGCCTGGGCACATAACAGAATGAGAGAGAGGGAGAGAGAGAGAGAGAGAGAGAGAGAGAGAGAGAGAGAGAGAGAGAGAGAGAGAGAGAGAGAGAGAGAGAGAGAGAGAGAGAGAGAGAGAGAGAGAGAGAGAGAGAGAGAGAGAGAGAGAGAAACTTCAAAGACTTACAGATCGTCCAAGCTCTTCCTTGAAGGCGAACACTCACCACAAAGTCGGGTTTCACCCTCTCCTAGCAGGAGGCACAGGAAGCTCGTGTCCTGTGAGGTGACAAGGACAATGACGGAAACATGGGTAACCCCAGCTTCGTTGTTCTTCCTCCCAGGGCATCATAGCCACCATTTACATCATCCCTGGTGACATAAACTCCTTAGTCAATTACTTCAGTTTCGCTGCATGGCTGTTTTATGGAATGACAATTCTAGGACTCATTGTGATGAGGTTCACGAAGAAAGATCTGGAAAGGCCCATCAAGGTAAGCCTTGTGCCTGAATGTCCCAGCAGCTCTGGTTTCTTACAATAGATCGGACAGGCAGCCCTTACAAAGGCTCTTCCACGTAGGGCTGCTTAGAGGGGAGTCCCCCCTCCCCCACGTTGTTCACAGACTAGCTTATGATCTTAGGGGTCACCTGTGCACTCGCCTGACTAGGTAGGCTATGGGGGACTTCTGTGACCCGCCTCTTCCCAAAGCAGAGGCCCAGGGCTGTGAGAACTGGACAACTGGAACTCAGACATGCGTTCTCCACACATGGAGGAAGCGTCGGAACTGCTCTGCACCTGTTCATGCTTACACTCTGCTTTGGGCCCTCCCGCTCGCTGAAGGGCTGCTGTGTGTGCAACGGGAACTTACTCTGCTTATGCCACAGGCTTAAGAAACAAAACGATTATGTCGTTTGTTATGAAATGGATAGCATGGATATAAGGAAGTTAGGCAAGTTCAGGGCTTAAGAAGCCAGGAATCGGGGCTACAGAGATGGCCTAGGGAGTCCTCCTGTGGAAGACCTGGGTTCAATTCCCAGCATCCACAGAGCAGCTAATAACCATCAGTAACTCCAGTTCCAGGGGATCGGACACCCTCTTCTGACCTCCATGGGCATTGTATAACATAGGTACACTTAATGCACATGCAGGCAGTACACTCATACACATAAAATAAAAATAACAAAGCATTTAAAAAATATATACTTTTATTTTATTGCTTGTTAGCCCCCATATGGGTGCTGGGAATCGAACATGGGTCCTCCACTAGGCCAGCCAGTGCTCATAACCACCAAATCGTCTCTCCAGCCCCATAACAAAACATTTTAAAAAAGAATTTTAGAAGACTTGTTTTTGTTTGAGACAGGGTTTCATGCAGCCCAGGCTTGCCTGGAGCTCACTATGTAGCCCAGGCTTGCCTAGAGTTCATTGTGTAGCCCAGATGGATCTTGAACCTCTGAGCCTCCTGCCTCAACCTTCTGAGAGCTGGGATGACAGGCTTGTACCAGATGATAACAAAACTCGATGGCAGAACCATTTTAGAGGTCTCTTAAACCCTTTCATTTTAAAGTTAATATAATCATGGGGGCTGGAGAGATGGCCTGGAGGTTGAGAGCACCGACTGCTCTTGCAGAGGACCCGGGTTTGATCCCCAGTGCCCACATGGTGGCTGAGAACCGTCTTTAACTCCAGTTCCAGGGGAATCCGACGCCCTCTTCTGACCTCTGCGACATTGCACGACATGGGTGCATAGACCTGCATGCAGATGGTACATTCATGCACGTACAAAAATGAATAAAATAAAAAAAAATATTAAAAATATATTTTAAAAAGTTAATATAATCATATAGCTAGGTGACCCCAAAGGATCAAGAGGAAACCATAACAAAGTTTATAGCAAAGCAGCAAGATCTAAAATCAACATACAGAAATCAACAGCCTATGTATAAACAATATCCAGTGGGAAAAATAAAAAAGAAGAAAAAGACCTCATTCTCCAGACAAAACCAAACCACAAACCACAACACTAGCAGGCAGACCTAGGCAGAAAATTCCTGAAGTCATGAAAGGTACACTTGCAATAACACTATGGAGATTTTGTGAAGCTATATGAATGAGTTCATGAGCAAGCAAGAAAAAAAAATCCCAGAAATCCTAAAAAGAGATTGTTCTTTTTTAAAATTTTATTTATTTTCTATGTGTATGAATTATACTGTCTGCATGTAGGTCTGTGCACCCGTGTCATGCAATGCCGCAGAGGTCAGAAGAGGGTGTTGGATTCCCCTGGAACTGGAGTTAAAGACGGTCTCAGCCGCCATGTGGGTGCTGGGGATCGAACCCAGGTCCTCTGCAAGAGCAGTCGGTGCTCTTAACCTCTAGGCCATCTCTCCAGCTCCCAGAGATTGTTCTTAAATGTACAGTGGGATGTGGTGGCACAGACTGAAAGCACCAGGGAGGATGAGGCAGGAGGATTCAGAGCTCAAATTCAAGGCCTTCCTGGGCTACAGAGCAAGATGCTGGCTCAAAAGATAAGCAAAAATGTATGAAGGGTCTAAGATTTATATGGTACTGATGTACGATGTAAACGTAAATTGTTCTGTAAAGTTATGACTGGAGAAAACTTTCCTATCACTCAAACCCCATAATATGGAGAAAAACTTAAAAAAAAAAAACCCTAATAAGGTAAAAAAATCATGCTTTCAAAAAAGAAACATACAGCCGGGCATGGTGGTGCACACCTATAAATCCCAGCACTTGGGAGGCAGAGGCAGGGCGGATCTCTGAGTTCAAGGCCAGCCTGGTCCACTCTTAGTGAGTTCTAGGACAGCTGGGGCAACAGGAAGACCCTGTCTCAAAAGCATCAAAAAAAAAAAAAGAAAGAAAGAAAGAAAAAGAAAAAGATACATAAAATGGGGAGATATTTGTGATACACATTCAAAAAGGCTGATAGCTTTAAAGAATCTCCAAAAACTGCCAGGCATGGTGGTGCATGCCTTTAGTCCAAGAACTTGGGAGGCAGATCTCTGAGTTCAAGGTCAGCCTGGTCCACATAGTGAGTTCTAGGACAGCTTGGGCTACGGGGAGACCCTGTTTCAAAATGACCAAAAAAAAAAAAAAAAAAAAAAAAAAAAAAGAAAAAAAAAAAAAAAAAAAAAAAAAAAAAAAAAAAAAAAACAAACAAACAAAAAACTGAGATGAGAGTTACCAGCATATGAAAGAAAAACAGACAAAATAAAGAAGTTTTGAAGAAATGAAACAGAGAACAAAAGCAGACAACTGCAGCGAGCTCATTTGTACGTAGAACACAGATCATACAACTGTAATGAAACACCATGCCTGCCCATCAGATAAGCAGGAAGCCAGGCTGGCCTGGAGCTCCCTATGTAGCCAAGGATGGCCTTGGACTCCTGATCCTTTTGCCGTTACCTCCCAAATGACTGATAATTGGTTGGTCTTCAAGCACTATGCTATTTTGAACTACAGGGTGCACAAACCTACATGCACACAGTACATTCATACACATAAACAAACAAAATTAAAAAAAAAAGAATGCAAGACTCCCTAAGGAGATGGATGAAGCTTTGTTTGGCACCTTCCAACGAGTTCTGGGATGGCACTACAAGGGCCCAAAGCCTGGCTGAAGGGCAGCCAGCCGTCACCACTGGACACTCGGAACATAAGAAGCAGGGTGACCAAGGAGCAAACTCACATTTCATAGTTCATGATTTTGAGTCAGCACCGGAGGCTTCAACGGTCCAACCGCCCTTCCGAAAACTAAGAAATGAAAAGAATCAACCAGTTAGAGGCCTTCTCGTCTAAACTGCAGTCCTGGATAACCAGATCATCGACGTTCTTCTACAAACTTCAGACAGGTAACTGGAAGGCAGAACCATTTTGCAAGCCCTAGTGATCATTAGTGGAGGCAAAACAAACACAGCAGTAAGAGCTTTGGCTCCAGGCAGACCACGAAGTCAGTGGGGAAAGTTACAGTGGGGACGACGGAGTGCCTGGCCTGTTGAGATTCTAGTGAAGACAAGACGAAGGCGGGTTAGGGTAAAATGCCCGGCCAGATTACATAGACATTCTTGGAGGAGGGACACAAAGTCCACTGGATTCTTCTTTCTGTCCGTGCTGTTTCTAATGAGCGATGCCAAGTGACACTGGCTCCTTTGCTTGCAGGTGCCCATTGTCGTTCCCATCTTCGTGGTCCTCGTATCTGTGTTTCTGGTTCTAGCCCCAATCATCAGTGAGCCCACCTGGGAGTATCTCTACTGTGTGGTATTTATACTGAGTGGACTTATATTTTACTTCCTTTTTGTGCACTACAAGTTCGGATGGGCTCAGAAAATCTCCAGTAAGTACCAACAAATGTGAGCCTTCATTCATTCAAGCAGTCGTTGGTCCCCTTTCTACTAAGGGTAAAGGCGATGGAACACGGCAGAGGGTGGAACTCAAAACTTTATTTTCCAGTACAGGGGATATAAGGAGCTTCTGGGGCCGGGCATGGTGGTGCATGCCTTTAATTCTAGCACTTGGGAGGCAGAGGCAGGCGGATCTTTGTGAGTTCAAGGCCAGCCTGGTCTACAGAGTGAGTTCCAGGACAGCTGGGACTACAGGGAGACCCTGTCTCAAAAAAAAAAAGGAAGCTTCTGCCAATCGGCACAGAGAGCAGCAGAGTATATCCAATCATTGAGAAGGTCAATCTAGTCATGCAGTTACATAGTCCTCAACCTACACATGATTCTATAGGTGATCACATGTTGTTTACAAGCCCAATGGGGGGGGTGGGCAGGGGTGCATGCAGCTGTTGCCAGGAAGGGCGCCATGTTGATGGCACAGCAAGAAATTCAGCAGCGTGGCTGACTAATCAGGCCCAGAAGTGGCTTACATGTCCTGCTTTTTTTTAATTTAATTTTATTTCTATATGTGTATGAATGTACTGTCTGCATGTAGGTCTGTGCACCCGTGTCGTGCAATGCCGCGGAGGTCAGAAGAGGGTCTCGGAATGCCCTGGAACTGGAGTTCTCCTGGAATTGGAGTTACAGACGGATCTCAGCCTCCATGTGGGTGCTGGGGATCGAACCTGGGTCCTCTGCAAGAGTGGTCGGCGCTCTTAACTGCTAGGCCATCTCTCTAGCCCCATGTCCTGCTTTTTAATTTACTTATAAATCACCCCAAGGAAAGCAGACATGGAAACCTGTCCATAACACATTACGTGCTTGAACAAGACTAGGCATCTCAACTCTCCAGTTGTGTCAGGGCCAGATGGGCTGGACAGGAGCCTCAGTGGGGACATGTTCGTGGACAATTTCAGCCAGCATCACTATGTCTTGCCGTTGTGCCCTTATCCTAGACCAAAGCAACCTGATGTAACTGAGCGAGACCAGAAACACAATTACCCAAGGCAAGAGTTTGAGGGGTTGCTGAACTGAGTCCCACCATGTGCAACATGGCTTCTAATAAGGTTGCACGAATGTCCAATTGAGTCTGTAAACTTACGATGCCTAGCCTAACATACTTGAGACAGGTGGCAGCAGTGTTGAACTCTTCTGATGTCACCGATGACAGGTTATGGAGGGCTTGTGCTTGAGCTCTTTGGTTGGAAATAGTGACTCCAGCAGTCACAGCTGAGCCGATCCGCTTGTTTGGCTCCATGCAGGAGGCCAGTAAGCGGGAGTCCCATGTCTGATGGAACATAGGCTTAGTAAAGCAGTTGGTGACATTTATGGGAACAAGAAAGAAGAAGCCATGGGGCAAGCAGGTAGAGACTCTCACGGCAGAAGTTGATGGTATAGGCCTCTTGGTGAAGGAAAGAATGGCAGGACGAGCTGGTGGAGAGTAACCCATCATTTGTTTTGTTTTCAAAATTATGTTGTAGGTTCTCCTGCTGTGGGAGGAGTTCTTACATAGTTAGGTGTCCTCAGCAACATACAAACACCCGAGATCATCTGACGCTGACCCAGCCCTGACCTGACCCTGACCTGACCACTTGTCCCTAACCTGTCTCTGATCTATTTCTAATCCATCCTTGACCACCTGTCCTTCCCTCTCTCTATGGGGCCAAGGGCTAGGGAAGGCCCAAAGGTAGAGACAGGACACAGGTGCCTGCAGATTTGGACTAATTTGTTTATCTTGACTCATTATTAAGGACCATTGTTTGATATATAAAGAAAAACATGAAACCATTCCCAAAGTCTCCATTCAAATTAGAGCAAGAGTTTTAGCGTATCTTATCAGCAACTTACCGCAGACAGGGTCCCTCCAGCAGCAGCTGTCTTGACACTCAACACATAGACAATCTGGCTTCAAACTCCCACAGAAGTCCACCTGCCTCTGCCTCCAGAGCAGGAACTAAATGCTACATTAAGTTCATCTCAAAAGACAGTGTTAAAGCAGATAAAGATGAAGGGGGTGACAAAGGTCTTAAGAGCAAGGCAGAATGGTCTCTAGTAGAGATTGGGGGTGTGGGGACAGGCTGGCAAAGGGCGTTCTGGTGTTGGTACCAGGTTCATGGGAAAAGTGTGGACAGGGGCTGCTGGTGGTGAGGAAAAGGACTCCTGTGAGGGAAAACCCCATCCAGCCTGGGTCCCGCCTCAATCCATCCCGGGTCCCTTTGCTTATAAAGGTGGTGAGACCAGGAGGTATTGGGGTCCTCCTGAGGGGGCCAATAGGGAGTCAAGGAAGGATATGAAGATGAAGGCGCATTCCAGGGCCCTGGCTCCTCCCTCCGAGTCTGATACTGGTACAGCACCACTTTCTGTTTCCTGCTCAGTCTAGAGCCGCTCAAAAGGCGACCATTTCCTGCTGGGCAGCTCCTTAGGGGATGGAGCAGTTCCTTGCTTTTGTCCCTGCATGCAGCCTTGGTGGCCTTCCTCCCACTCTACATCCTGCTCCTTTTCCTCTTCATCCAACCAAGGGGCGCAATCTAGCAGGGTCCTGCATAGCTCCTAGCCTGACTTTCATAACTTCCATGCCCTGCAACTGGAGCAAAGCCCTCAGGCAATTGCTGGGGGGGGGGTCACTTGGTGTGATGGTGAATTACCCATTGAGGGGTCACTTACCCGAAACTCCAGGCTTGCGATAGATTTGAGGCTCCCTGTTTGGGTGCCACATTGGATCGTCATTCAACCAGTCGCTGGTCCCCTTCCTACCAAGGGTAAATGCAACGGAGCAAAAACCACCCTGGGAGTACAGCAGAGGGTGAAACTCAAAACTTTATTTTCCAGTTCAGGATATATAGGAAGCTTCTGCCAATCAGCAGAGAGAGCATCAGAGTGTATCCAGTCATGGAAAAGGCCAGCCTAATCATGCAGTTACATAGTCCTCAGCCTACACATGCTTCCATAGATGATTACACATTGTTTACAAGCCCAACGTGGGGGGGTGAGGGGAGAGGGGGAATGGCGCTGTTGCCAGAAGGGTAACCATGCGGTTGATGGTACAGCAAGAAATTCAGCAACGTGGCTTGCACACAGGCTTGCAAGAAACTCAGCAACGTGGCTTGCACACAGGCTTGCAAGAAATTCAGCAACGTGGCTTGCACACAGGCTTGCAAGAAATTCAGCAATGTGGCTTGCACACAGGCTTGCAGACATGCCACCAGGGTGCATGCCAGCTCTCACAGCCAGCACGTTACACTCCCTCTTCAGGACACATGGGGCCCTTTCCCCAGTGGTCCCTCTGGGTTCATCCTCTGTTCCCATCAACTACTGTATGGAGGGAGGAGAGAGAAGCACCATTTTCATTGTACAGTACACTGTATACATTTTCATTGTACAGTATACTGTATATGCATTATTAACACATACCTTGCCATTTAGAGCACCGTCAGGAGTCCAGTCGTGTCATAGGGCTCCTCTCAGAACACCATGTCCTTTTCAGGGACAAGTGACAGACATGCAAGAGCCCCAGGAACACCTGCAAAGATGCCTCAAAAGGGACAAGAGTAGAACTAGGTATGGGCAAGGGCCTGAGCCTCCCTGTGCAGAGGTCACAGGTCACCCTTTATTCTGCTAGTATGATCCTCAGCTGTTTGGACATGTGTTGCTTAAAAGTTAGTACATCAGCCTCTTGTGTTTCTAAAAAGAAATCTCTGTGCCAAATTACATTAAGACTCTGATCTATGTATTTTTCTTTTTTGAGATAGGCCTACCTACGTAGCATAGGCTGGCACCCTGACTCTTGGATCTTCCTCAGTCTCCCTATGGCTGGGATTATAGGCACATACCACTACACTCAGCTACATTGTATTTTAAAATATGGTATGGCAGTCTCACTGTTTAGCCCTAGATGGCCTGTAACTTACTATGTAGACCAGGCTGGCCTTGAATTCATAGAGATCTGCCTGCCTCTGTTTCCTAAGGGCTGAGATTAAAAGCATGCACCACCTTTATTATTTTCAGTGTATGATCCTGTACAGTAAATTCAGAGACAGGAAATGCCACTTAGAAGTCTTGAGTCTTCTGGCCATCGGCAAGTGGTGAGGGGACCTATTTCTCCCTATACTGTGTGTTCCGTCAAGACAGGAACTGGGCTGTACATTTTAATCCTGGGCCCAGCACAGGGGGTTACATGCAACAGTTGAGCACTCTTCCAGTTGGGATGCAGTGTGAGCCTGAGATCCCAGCACTGAGACTGGGGGAGAAGCCCAACCCAGAAACCCTGTGTCAAGCAAGCAAAACAAAAAACCCAAAAAAACAAAAAACGAAACAAAAACAAAGCAAAAAAAAAAAAAAAAACCACACAAAAAAACCAAAATAAAACAAAGCAAAAAACAAAAAAGGGGAAAAAGGACAATCTTCTTTCACGCGTGCCTCTGACCTCCTACGTGGTGTGTGTGGCACGCAGCTTAAGGCAGTACAGGTAGTAGGACATCAAATGTGGCTAGAAGCTGGGGAAGACCATCTGGCCTTCAGGCACCAGCTTCAGCTGGACAAAGTGCCAGATCCTCTCCAGACCCTCTGCTTGCTCACTTGTGGAATCTGGTAGTTCACCTCGCAGTGGTGCTAAAATTTATTTTCTATTGATTAACAAGGCAAACACAAAGCAAAAGGTAACAACAGAATTTTCCCTTCTTTTAATTTTTTTAAATATTCTTTTAAATTTTATTTATTTTTGTATGTGTATGAATGTACTGTCTGCATGCAGGTTTGTGCACCCGTGTCGTGCAATGTCACGGAGGTCAGAAGAGGGTGTCGGATTCCCCTGGAACTGGAGTTCTCCTGGAATTGGAGTTACAGACGGTTCTCAGCTGCCATGTGGGTGCTGGGGATCGAACCCAGGTCCTCTGCAAGAGCAGTCGGTGCTCTTAACCACTAGGCTATCTCTCCAGCACCCCCTTCAAGACTTTTAAACAGCTAGCCTCTAACCTTTTGCCTTTGATCTCAACCTTCTGCAGGTTAAGAGGTTTCAGGCATATGCCTATAGAGAGAAAATTACGTCAGAAATGATCCTTGTGGAATAACCAGTCTAAGAGACATTGTCTTCTTAGTGTTGTTGTCTTTAACCAAGTTAAACACTCTCCAAACACTGTTGAGGCATGAAGGCACACATCTGTATTCCCAACAGTCAGGAGGCTGAGGCCTGAAGATTGTAACTTTTGAGATCAGCCTGGGGTACACAGCAAGACTTTGTCTCAACAACAAAAGAAAAACCATCAAAATGGGCTAAGGTGATAAAAGAAAATGAACAAATTGTATTCTAAACGAAATGCAGTCTTGGTGACTTCAGACTACTGGTCAGTACTTAGTAGTAAATACACGTAACCGAGTCATGTTTTTCCCTGTAGTATAAGTTGTTTGGGGGAGTATAAAACATTTTGTGGGTTCTAATTCTTACCTGTGAAGAACCAGTAACTGTTACCAGGGCAATTCTGATCAACTCCAAACATCAGTTGTCCCCTAATGCAGGGTCTAAGAGGTGACACATCACCTGAGTCAGTATGACGGGGGAAGCCTGTGGTCACACTGTTCTAACTGCATCATGCCTTGACTTCTGTTCCAGAGCCAGTGACCATGCACCTGCAGCTGCTGCTGGAAGTTGTCCCACCAGAGAAGGACCCTGAGTAACAAGTTCATCACTCGTAGCCTAAACCTGCAATGCACTTATTTTTGTAAACAATATTTGTGGTTATTTCTTGTTTTTTCTTTTCTTCTTGTTTTATTTTGAGGCAGTCTTACTGTGTAGCCCTGGATGGCCTGGAACTCACTATGTAGAACAGACCGGCCTTGAACTCAGTTCTGGGATTAAAGGCGTGTGCCATCATGCCTGGCTCCTTGTGTTTTTCTTATTGAAATAATGTATTCAGATATTTATATGGTATTATTTTTAGATATTCCTAACTCTCTGAGTAAAGTTTTTAAATTTTTTTTTTTAATTTCTGTATGTGTATGAATGTACTGTCTGCATGCAGGTTTGTGCACCCGTGTCGTGCAATGCCGCGGAGGTCAGAAGAGGGTCTCGGATTCCCCTGGAACTAGAGTTCTCCTGGAATTGGAGTTTTGGACGGTTCTTGGCCGCCATGTGGGTGCTGGGGATTGAACCCGGGTCCTCTGCAAGAGCGGTCGGCGCTCCTAACCGCTAGGCCATCTCTCCAGCCCCCCTGAGTAAAGTTTTTAAACAAAAGTTTTCAGATGTTACCCAACAGAAGGCTGATGGCTAGGGAAGGACTATATAAAAACTGTCACCCCTATGGTAGAACTAATTAATGAGGACACGTATTTCCACTTTAACAGTGAGGCTGGGGATATAGCACAGTAGAACTCTAGGTTTGCTTCCCAGTACTGTAAACAACAACACAACAACAACAGGTATTTCTTAAATCATCAATATACTCTCTTTTATATAAAGCTGTTGATAATTTTTGCTTCATTGATACAGATTATTGATATGGATTTTTTTTTTTTTTGAGACAGGGTCTCTCACAATGTAGACCTTGCTGGTCTTCATCTCACAAAAATCTGCCTGCTTCTGCCTCCTGAGTGCTGGTATTAAAGGTGTGTGTCACCACATCTGAATTTTGATATGGATTTTAAAATAAATGCACCCATGTCATACAATGTCTGTAGAGCTCAGAAGGTCAGAAGACGGCATTAGGTGCCCTAGAACTGGAGTTATCGATGTTGTTAGCCTCCATGTGGGTGCTGGGAGATGAAGGCAGGTCCTCGGCAAGAGCAGCCAGTGCTGCTGTCTGCAGCCCTCGACAATCCCTAAGTACAGTGGGCTTTCTCCTATGCCACCACAAAAGTATTGCCACTCCCATCATTTAAGCTGTTATGCATAGGAAAGGTCTGTTCCGAGAATGATAGTGAAGATTCTACTGTCGAGATGGACTGGCCAAGTAGAAGCTCCGGAAGCCTGTGTAAAGGGAGCTCCTGGGGTCAGCATCCCCTGTCTGCCTCCCCTCCCTGCCCACTGCCTTCACTGGCATTCTGGTTACTAGAAAGTATGGTGAGTAAAATTTTACTTTGCATTTAGCACACAATGACTATATACAGAACATTTCCGTAAGAACACTGAAGGTTTATTGATGATACACTGCAAAAGATGTTCATCTCACAACTGCACATGAGAGCAATTTTAAGAGCACAGACATAAGTACTTTTACCTTGCATTTCACAAGTATGCCCTTGAACATTAAATCAGTAATTTTAATATCAATATAGAACCCAACAACTAACTGTTCACAGACAGCCTCTATGTGCTACAAAACATCGTTCAAAGGTTCAAATATTAGAAAATTTGACCATGTGAAAGAAGTTGTGATTTAACAGTTCCTTCCCCACCATTTCCTTGGATCTTGTGAGACAGCCTGCCACTTGTACCAGGAAACATGGGCACCTAGCACTGCTATTCAGGAGACTCAATGCAGTCAAGTGCAAAGGGTGGCACCTAGGTGCCCACAGGGCTGCTCAGGAGACCCCGCACCACCACAGCCCTCCACCAGCTGGGTAGATCTGCATCCATACAAATGGACACAGAGTGGGGCGTGGTGGCGCATGCCTTTAATCCTAGCACTTGGGAGGCAGAGGCAGGTGGATCTTTGTGAGTTCAAGGCCAGCCTGGTCTACAGAGTGAGTTCCAGGACAGCTGGGGCTACAGGGAGACCCTATCTCAAAAAGACCAAAACAAAACAAAACAAAACAAAACGACACAGAGAAAAGACCAGCTCGACAGCAACACCATGCTTTCTGCTGCTTCAAGAGCTGCCTTGGTTCATGACGAATTTGAGAGCTGCTGACCAGTGCTAGCAAGGACATGCTCCTGGCGGCTGCCCAGGCTGGCTGGCCTCTGACTGAGAGGCCGGTCTGATCATCAGCACAGTCACTGCACAGGTACTCTGGGCTCCCCCTTTGGCTGCTATGAGCTCAAGTCCTATGAGGAAGCTGAGACAGAGCTGGCGCGTGGCCCCTGTCATAGCTAGCCGCCTGGCCCCTGTCATAGCTACTCAGAGTGCCTCAGTTTACCCCATGCTCACTCCTGGGAATGACTGAACTTCGGACATCTTTGTTTTTTGTTTTTTTTTTTTCTTCAATTTTTTGAGACAGGGCCTCATGTAGCCCAGGCGAGTCTGGAATTCCTTGGTTCTCCCCCTACCATCTCCCAAGTGCGGGGATTACAGATTCGGGCCATCATACACAGCTTTGAACATCTGTACTTTCTGATGTAAAAATGAATAAATTCCTGGGAGCAAGCATCCAATGGTGGGTGCTGTTTTATTAATGTTCTTTCCACTCATGGGGAAGCTGACAGATACTAAGATGTGCACAGGATTTTCAACTTCCTAGCCTTCCCAGCGACATTTAAGTGAAACTACACGCTCTTCTTCCAAGACCTTGGTGCCATGGTGGTACAGTCTCACGCAGATTGTTAGCAGTGTTTTCAGGCCTCACCTCACTCAGGGATCCTAAAGGCTAACTATGGCACTTCTCTAAAAGCAGCTCCAGCCCCACGTGGCTGGGACTGTGCATGTGTGATGGGTTGCCTGGTCCTGCCAAGGTCAACTTCTTTTAGCAGCCATCAGCATCTGGAAAGCATATGAGTACTTGTGTGCAGCGACAACAAATCCCATCTGAGTCATGGGGAAAGGGGTTGATAAGAGAGGCTGTGCAGGAATGTGTAAGGTGGGAACTTCAGTTTGTATGTGTTGGGTCAGGTCTGAGCAGTGTAACACAAATAGGTCTATGCCGGGCGTGATGGCGCACGCCTTTAATCCTAGCACTTGGGAGGCAAAGGCAGGTGGATCTTTGTGAGTTCAAGGCCAGCCTGGTCTACAGAGTGAGTTCCAGGACAGCTGGGAGACCCTGTCTCGAAAAGACAAACAAAAAACAAAAAACAAAAAACAAATAGGTCTAAATGGCAAATGAGTGGACTAACTCCACATAGTATAATCTATTACCTAATGTCACGGCTTGCTCTCTGTCACTAAAGCTAAGTCGATCAGGATGAGCTGGGAGAGGCAACAAAGGGACACACCGTATAACCTGGGTTTATATTACACCCTCACTAAAACAAACTTTTTTTGAGACGGAGTCTCACTGTGTAGACCAGGCTGCCCTCAAATGTGCAATCCTCTTTCCTCAATCTCCTGAGTGCTGGGATTGCAAGTGTTCCTAAATTTTTGCATCTCTGATTACAGACCCCGCCTCTACTCTCCTTTGATAATCTGACCATTAACCTATTTTTAAGTCAAGTAAATATTTCTCATCATCACCCATACCAGTGCCACCAAGTGACAGTACTAGTTCAGTCCCTAGGCAAAGAAGGTTAAGATGATTTCTTGTTGTCTTAACTTGCCGTCACAGAGTTCTGTCTGCACTGTCAGTCTTCTGCTCACTCCTGCAGTCTCACCCATGTTCTCATTCACTTTCACTTCCGTCAGAAGTGTCTGAAGAGGTACTACTGTTCCCAGTCACCTCTGCCACTTTGTAGGATGGGTTATTAGAGTATACAACTAGAAGAGTTAGATATTATTAAAAATGTTAAGCACAGTTAGCTAACCCACCCTCTCCTGTTCATCTGCTCTGTGCAGCAAGTGTCCTTTGGGTCTGGCTATCTTGCAAAATAAACAAGCAATGAGCAGGTAAAAATTTTCTCCTTGTAAAAGTGGCTAAAAATTTTTTTTTCTCCTTGTAAATAAATAGCTCTAGAAAGAATATCATAGGAGTTTACAAGGTGTGATTTTAGGAGCTGGGGATGTAGCTCAGTGGTAGAGCACGTGCTTACTGTGCTTAAAGCCCTCAATTCCACCCCCAGCACTGCAAAATATCCCAAAGGTTGGTACAACCCATTCTAGAACATTCGTCAGCAAGACCAACCACGGCATCTATGGGTTTGACATTATTAGCCATCCATGAAGGCAGAATCCCTAAGACCAGCTGTTACGTCCACCCACTTGCCCTCACTGAGCACCCTGCCCCCGCCAGGAGTAGGGCCTGCCCATCTCACCCTTGGAGAAGGGGCTGTCCTCTTCACATTCCTCCCAGTGGTCAAAGTCAAAAGCCACATTAGGATTCTGTTCAACACAAGAGTTTATACGAGTCAGTGAAGACAGCATCCTCACCTTTGAGACCAGCCAGTCGGCCCATTCCAACTTACCCTCTGCTTGAGTAGGCCACACCAAGATGTCCTTTTCTCTTTTGCAAGAGTGATTAGAGGCTCA
Organism: Rhizomys pruinosus; assembly: GCA_009823505.1. NCBI lineage: Eukaryota > Metazoa > Chordata > Mammalia > Rodentia > Spalacidae > Rhizomys > Rhizomys pruinosus. The sequence continues at coordinate 351,057 of VZQC01006976.1, forward strand.
TCATCTTTAATGACACACTTGCAGTCATCTTTTATTATGTTGCCCTGAAGCTCCATATTAGCCAAGTAAAATTTGTCTCCTACCCAGGCACTAGGTTTATAAAAAGAAATGTCAGTCCTCTAAAATGTTGTACATGATTTCAATGTTACTTTATCATATATACACACACCTACCTGAAAATGACTCTGTCTATGAAGAATTTGCACTTATAATCTTTGAAATTCCTTATTCTTATCTTTAAGATGACAACATCATCTTTTTGGAACCACTTTATTTGTGGGTGAAAGCTATAAGAAACAAAAAGGTACTTGTTGGTACATAGTCACAGTCCAAGACCTGAGGTGCCCCACAAACAGGTGGACATACCTCTTCACATGTGGGTGTGTACTTTTGCTAATGGAAACATCTCCAGTGTTTTCAGATAAAGTTTCTGTATAAAACCAAAGTTAAATTTTCCACAGGTTATTTATATACAACACACAGCATACTTTTTTTGCACTCAGGCAAGCAACTTTTAGATGAGGAATTATGTAACAGGATAAACTTCCTAATAGTTGCAAAGATTAAGTAGAAAAAAATGATATCACTTCATAAAACTAACATATTCTAAAATTTAAAATAGGCTTTAATATATTAAAATTAACTAACCAAGAAAATGAGACTGAATGGCATTACAATGGCTGGCCACAGAACACAAATGTCCCAGCATCTTGGTGCCCCTGCTAATCTGTGAGGACTCTGCTGGAGACGACTACCCCAAGTCAACATGAAAAAGGGAACATATATTTTCTAAGATGGTACACATTAAACTTCTCTACCTCAAATATTTGAAGTTACCATTGAAAAACTTAAAGCTCAGGGCTGGAGAGATGGCCTAGCGGTTAAGAGCACTGACTGCTCTTTCAGAGGACCCGGGTTCGATCCGCAGCACCCACATGGCGGCTGAAAACCATCTTTAACTCCAGTTCCAGGGGAATCTGACACCCTCTTCTGACCTCTGCGGCATTGCATGACATGGGTGCACAAACCTACATGCAGACAGTACATTCATACACATAAAGAATAAATAAAATAAAAAAAGAAAAACTTAAAGCTCTAGGTTTGTTTCAAAGCAATGCAAAAAAATAAAAAATAAAAATTGAAGGTGGCTTGAGACAGGGTCTCCCTATAGCCCCAGCTGACTTGGAACTTGCTACATACACTAGGATGCCCTGAATCTGATGATTGGCCTGCCTCTGCCTCTCAAATGCTGAGACTAAAGGCATGCACTACCACACCCAATTAAAAAATAAAAAAAGGTTAGCACTTGGGAGGCAGAGGGAGGTGGATCTTTGTGAGTTCAAGTGGGGCTACAGGGAGACCCTGTCTCGAAAGGACAAAAAAAAAAAAGTTGGTCTTTTTGCTATGTAACCAGCTATGTAAACCAGCCTGGCCTCAATCTCACAGAGATCTACCTGTCTCGGCCTCCTGGGTGATGGGATTAAAGAAGTGTGTCACCATGCCTGGCTAAAAAAGTTTAAAGTAGGTTTAATCATAATAGCTCCAGATGAGAAAGAACCCCAATGTCTCTCAATAAACTGTAATATATCCATGTTACAGAGTACAATTTAACAATTAAAAAACACCGGTTAACACTACCTGCAATATAATAGATGGATTTTTTTTTTGAGACAGAGTCTCCCTGTAGCTCCAGCTGTCCTGGAACTCACTATGTAGACTAAGCTGGCCTTGAACTCACAAGAGATCCACCTGCCTCTGCCTCCTGAGTGTTGGGATTAAAGGTGTGCACCACCACACCCAGCAATAGATGGTTTTATAGACATGGCATGGATTGGAGGAAGCCACAGGCGTGTATGCTATATGCTTCTGACTGAGCCAAACAAGTGGCAGCAGGAATCAACTGGGGAAGGTTATGAAAACTTTTAATCAGCTGTGTAGCTTGGGTGGACAAGTGTTGTGTGGCAACTTCCTCCAAGAGAAAACACTCTACTTGAAGAGAAGCTCCTTAACTGCAGGATGTTCTAAAGGGAGGTGAGGCATTCCATCCTTTAGGAGTGCCGTAAGGGGCTGGAGAGATGGCCTAGCGGTTAAGAGCGCCGACTGCTCTTGCAGAGGACCCTGGTTCGATCCCCAGCACCCACATGGCGGCTGAGAACCGTCCGTAACTCCAATTCCAGGAGAACTCCAGTTCCAGGGGAATCCGAGACCCTCTTCTGACCTCCGCAGCATTGCACGACACGGGTGCACAGACCTGCATGCGGACAGTACATTCATACACATAAAATAAATAAATAAATAAAAAATTTTAAAAAAGGAGCGCCTTAAAACTCAGCAAGTAAACAATTTAAAAGCTTCAGGAAGTCTCAGAACTAACCAGATTTACTAGACCCTTCCCTCCCTAAGCTTATATCAGCAATAAGGATGCTTAGAGATACTTGGCAACCAGCTGAGTTGCCTGGAAGAGGCAGTCGCTAGCTGAGCTGCCTGCAGGCTTGCAGTGTGCTGCAGGTTTCCTGCTTCCGTGAGTTGTTACCCATGCCAGGGTGGACTTTTGGTGTCATACAACAATGGGTACACGCATATGGACAAACCCTGATGAGCTGTCCCCCTAGCATCTAATCCCATCACTGAATATACATTATGCCAGAGACCAAATAGAAAATGGCTACAAAGAAACCACCACTGAAAATGAGCTGTCAAAAACCAGGGGAGTTAGGTACTGTCTGTGTGTTGTGTTCACCTAATGGTAGAAAGCCTAAACGTGGGGAAATAATAGAGTGAGAGTTAACCATCTTTACAAGTACCAACCAGGCTTTTGGTTGTCTGAATCTGTCTTGGAACCAGCCCCTCCTCCTGCACCTACATCGTCCCTCGGAGTGTCCTGAAGACACATGGCATCTTCTGCTGCAGGAGGTGTCCTGAACAAAAGAGGGAGAAGTTAATTCTGGAACTTTAGGAGACTTGGGCAAAAGAAGAGGGCATAGGCACTAAACCACTGAGGTCATCCTGGAATTGGTCCTACTCAGAGCCTGTGTGACTTAGGAGCAGTGATGAGGCAGAGCAGGCTGGCTGTGCTCGCTGCTGTGCCCTGCTAGCCAAGTACAGATGTCAGAGAAAGGCACACTCTCACTGACTCAGCTAGCCATCCTTCAGATCTGTGAATAGCAGCACACGTAATTCCCCCATTCCAACAGGACAGAAGGGCACAGCTGCAAAGCCAACTTCCCTTCATGCTGTCTTAGGATGTCTGCCCAGGGGTCACCCTATTACCAGTTTGGGCCAACTTCTAGAAGCTGTTAAAAAAGAAAGTATTTGAGTTCAAGGCCAGCTTGATCTACAGAGTGAGTTCCAGGACAGCTGGGGCTACAGGGAGACCCTGTCTCGAAAACACACACACACACACACACACACACACACACACACACACAAAAAGTATTTCTGAGAGGATGAGGGAGGCTGGCAGTACACACCTGGAACCCTAGGCCTCAGGTTGAATGAGGAAGGAAGACTGAGTTATAGTGGCCAGCCTGGCTACATCCTCAGATCTCCACAAAAAAGGGCAAAAACTGTGATCTTTCTTCTGCACACAGAAACCTACTAAATCTAATATGACACACTTTGTTTGATTATACCTACTAGGTAACTACAGATTACAACATTCAGATGACGACCTCACTCTTTTTAAAAGATATATAAATTACACTATTCTTTTGGCTATTTTGTTTGAACAGATATAGTCATGTGGTTCAGACTTTAAAAGGTTACCCCTAGCCAGGCGTGGTGGTGCACACTTTTAATCTTAGCACTTGGGAGGCAGAGGCAGGTGGATCTCTGTGAGTTCAAGGCCAGCCTGGTCTACAGAGTGAGTTCCAGGACAGCCAGAGCTACAGGGAGACCCTGTCTCAAAAAGACCAAAATAAATAAATAAATAAATAAATAAATAAATAAATAAATAAATAAATAAATAAAAAATAAAAGAACACCCCTGCACTCCAGCTACCCAATTCCCTTCCTCATGGGTGACAACATACTTTGCTTTCTGTAGCCTTTTAGAGATAAAAGTCTACATGAGCATGTCTATAAGACAGAGGCACATCTCTGAAGGAGGGAAGTCGTTAGCTTGTCTCCAGGAAGTTTCTGATCGACATATATGAACCTGGGCCACAACCCTAGCACCTGCAGAGGGTCTCTGCTACCATCAAAATACTAGGCTCCCCCTGTCTGCCCCTTCTCACGTGCCTTGTCTCCACCCTCAGGTACCAGCAGGCCAGAGGCAGTTCTTTCCTAGCTGCTTCTTTTTCTTTCAATAAGCTTAAAATTTACCATGTCCTAAAGCAAGCACTAGGGCTCTTCCTCTCCAATGAGCTGCCCCTACCCAAAGATCCCGCCCTACCCACTGTGCCAATGCCCTTTGTCACTGCATCTCAGAATCCCAATTCCCATACTTACAACCACTTGGTTCTGTGGCCTCTCCATCAGGCAGTGCCTGGATTTTGTCATCCTCCCTCTGATTCTGGTCGCTCTGACCATCTGCCCAAGCCATCCCACTGTGGATAGTTATTTCGTCACGCCAACATTTGTTCCCCTTCGGGTGGGTATGTAATGCTAACATTTGCCATGGCTTTTACTTCGTCTTTCCTGCTGGCAAGTGGGCCGAGCCCAGGCAGCTTTCATCTTGTAGCTACACACGTCAAGTGGTGGCTAGAGTTTTTGCTCTCATTTCTAGCAGGTGTCCATTATTTTTCTTTCTGATAACTTTTGGCACAATTCCTTTTTGTGCATTTTTTTTTCTTTTCCTATTTTTTTCTTGAGACAGGGTTTCATTCCATAGCCCAAGAGGCCTCAAACTCACTCTATAGCCCAGACTGACCCTTTAACACATAGCAATCCTCTTACCTCAGTCCTGGGATTATGGGCATGAGCCACCATGCCCAGCTGGGTACAAGTCCTTAATTAATTAATTAATTCATACACATAATAATTAATTAATTGTGTGTATGAATGTATTGCTTGCATGCATGTAAGTGCAACTATGTCATGCAGCACCCATGCAGGCCAGAAGAGGGTATCTGATGCCCTGGAACCTGGAATTAGAGATGGCTATTAGTTGTCTCTATGTGCAGGAACTGGAACCCAGGTTTTCTGCAGGAGCAGCAGTGCTAAGCCGTCTCTCCAGCCTCTTGGTACAAGTCCTTTAGTGTTGACACATGCTGTGCTCATCTTCCTCTCTGAAGCCATTCTCTGTCTTAGTTATTTTTGTCATTTTTGTGGCAAAATACCTGATAAAAGCAACTTAGGGAAAAATGGATTTCTTGTGGTTTACAGTTACAGGGCACAGTCCTCGCTTTCTCCTTTTGACTTAGTTTGGGACCCCAGTATGGGATGCTCACATTTAGAATGAATTTCTCTACCTCTCAACTCTTGATAAACAACACTCACTTAGATAAATGCCCAGAGGTTTGCCTTCTAGGTGGCTTTAGACCCTGTCAAGTCAACAGTCAATATTAATCATCTCACCTTCTTAGATCAACTTTATGATATATGGGTATTAGAAACAATTTGCCCTACCTATTGGGAAACATTTCCATTTATTTGGTATGTCTAGAGGTATGGCATATGTGCACACTAGCATACATATGGAAGTCGGAGGACTACTTGAAGGAATTTTCTCCTTCTAGTACATGACATGGGTTCTGGAGATTGACTTCAGGTCATCAGGCTTGGCGGCAAGAGCCCTTACCCTTGAGACAACTTGCAAGACCACGTGGGGCATTTAAAGTGGCACAGCCACTTTGGAAAATGGCTCAGCAGTTATATCATGTGATATCACACTATTCACAACAGCCAAGTCATGGAAAACATGGCTCATACATACAGTGGAGTTTTATTCATCTTAAAGAATGAAATTATATCATTTGTAAGAAAATGGATAGAACTGGAGATCATTTTATTAATGCAATAAGCCAGACTCAGACAAGTATTGCATATTTTATCTCATATGCAGAATCTAGATTTTTTAAAAAAAGAGATATCGAAGTAGAAAAGAAACTATTTGGGAAAAGGAAGAGGATGAGTGATGACAGGAAGAGGATAAGACAGGGTATAGTGGGGGTGTGATCAAGGTATATCATATGCACATGTGAAATGCAGTAATGAAGCCCATGACTCTTACAAAATGTGCTAATAAAAAATAACTCAGGGGCAGTAGCACTAACTGCAACTCAGCAATTCCTTCCACCAGAAACTCATCTTTAAAGTCACCAACATATATGCAGGAGAATGTGCACTCTGACCTGAAGGGGCCTAGTTGGATGATTCCCTAGTCAACAGCAGAACAGGTAAACATGAACACTTAAAGAGATATTAGGCAACTATGAATACATAAGACCTACAGTTCTATATACAATATAGATTAACTGCATGAGATGTTGAGTTAAGGCAGCTAGGCATAAAAGACAAAGCAAATGATTTCATTCAAAGTACAAAGCCAGGGAGCCCCATCTCGATTTTCCACTCTTAGGCTGAAGTCCTTAAAAAAAAAATCTAACAAACTTCACACTGTGCTATTTGGAAAGAAGAATGTTAACAAAAGTCCTTTCTGTACAAGATACAAATATATATACTCCACCAAAATCTAGGTGATTTGGTGTATCAACAAAACAAGATGCCTTGATCTTGGTCATTTTTTTTTATCATTTTCTTTAAATTTTTTATTTATTTTTTATGTGTATGAATGTACTGTCTGCATGCAGGTCTGTGCACCGTGTCGTGCAATGCTGCAGAGGTCATCGGATTCCCCTGGAACTGGAGTTACAGACGGTTCTCAGCCGCCATGTGGGTGCTGGGGATCGAACCCGGGTCCTCTGCAAGAGCAGTCGGCGCTCTTAACCTCTAGGCTATCTCTCCAGCCCTGATCTTGGTCATTCTTAAAGCTATGAATGCTGGAAGTTGGTGACTCATTAATATTTGTGAGTTATATTTCCATCAAACAAAACAGCTTTTCCAAAAGAAAGACAGAAATGCACTTACAAGGTCTGGCTTAGAAGGTCCTCAAAAGCTGGCATTTTAGTTTCTTTGTATAGTTTTTTCAGTTGTTCGACATGTTCTGAATTATCAGTACCCATTCCCATGGACAAAATTTCAGTTCGAACATTATAATCAATGATAGAAGTTTTTAGATTGGAAAGTTTTATAATATGCACCTTGAACCAAAGGGAAAAAAATGTAACATTTTTAGGAATCACACTTTGCATTTTTTCTTTTTTGAGACAGGGTCTCCCTGTAGCCCCAGCTAGCCAGAACCTATGTAGACCAGGCTGGCCTTGATCTCACAGAGATTACCTGCCTCTGCCTCCTGTTAGTGCCAGGGCTAAAGATGTGCATCACCTCACCTAGTACACCTGGTACTCCTAATTGGATCAGGAGCACTGTCACAGAGCTTCTCAGTCTCTCTATAGGCCAGGTGCACTGGTACAGATCACAATGTGACCTGCAACATCTTGTGATTCTCCTACGGAGGTAATACTGTAATACTAAAGAAATACGACGAGGTATGGGATAGAACCCTGGTATAATATCACAGTCCAGACGAATCTACAGAATACTGTATCTCTATTTTGGCCTTTTTAGCAAGGAGGACATAAGGCTCAAGAGTTCTCATGTGCCTTGAAAGGGCTCAGGCCAAGGCCCCACCCAAGTCCTGTGTTCTAGGCCAAACATTTCCTCCACTTGTTTTTTCTGAAGCCAAACTACTTCAATTATGCAATTTAATGAAGCCATGAAAATCCACAACAGTGGGATTCCTGTGGGGGAAGTGTAGACACAGGTCAACTGTCCTTTCTGTGTCAGGACAAGGATGGGGACAGGCTGGCCCTGCCGAGCACCTTCCTAAATGAACCCTGAGCACACATTCCCACCCAGGAATGCACACAAAACCCTGCCTTCACTTGGAGTCAAGGGAGAGTTGCTCTGGGAAGGGAAGAAGAGAAGCTGCGGCATTTGCTCCCCTTCAGCATGCTGCCAGACACTCTGCAGCTGTGCAAACAGATCTCTTTCTCCTTCCTTCCTTCCTTCCTTCCTTCCTTCCTTCCTTCCTTCCTTCCTTCCTTCCTTCCTTCCTTCCTTCCTTCCTTCCTTCCTTCCCTTTCCTTTCTTTTCTTTCTGAGACAGGGACTCCCTATAGCCCCAGCTGGCCTGGAACTCACTCTATAGACCAGGCTGGTCTTGAACTCACAGAGATCTGCCTGCCTCTGCCTCCCTGGTGCTAGGATTAAAGGCCTGCACCAGCACACCAGGCATACTCTTATTATTTCTTAACTGTGGCCACAAAGGCAGGATGATTATCTGAACTATGAGGTGTCTTGTAGGTAGAAGCCCACATAATTTAGTGAGGAGAGTTTGTGGACCCAAGTCCCAGTGGTGGGGCTTCTAAGAGAGAAGTATCCCCTTCCTCTAAGTCTGAGTGCCAATGCCAAAGCCAGGTGTTCTAGGGACACCCATCTAAAAACTCATATTCTCTAAAAGCAAGCCAGGCATAAAGTACAGAAGACATGAAGAATGAGTTAGTTTCTAAGCCATCAGGTACATGCTGACCTGTTCTCAAAACTCCTGCCCCAGTTCAGTTGAATTGAGGAAGAAAGAGAGGAAGGGGGCTGGAGAGATGGCCTAGGCGGTTAAGAGCGCCGACCGCTCTTGCAGAGGACCCGGGTTCGATCCCCAGCACCCCACATGTCGGCCGAGAGCTGTCTGGGACTCCAATTCCAAGGAGAAACTCCAGTCCAGGAGATCCTTCTGACCCCACCCTCTTCGACCTCCCGTGGCGTTGCATGTCACGGGGTGCTTCAGACTTGCATGCAGACAGTACATTCATACACAATACGAAATAAATAAAAAAATATAAAAAAAGAGAGGAAGGAAGGAAGGAAGGAGAGAGAGAGAGGAAGAAAGAGGGAAGGAGGAAGGAAGGGAGAAGAGAGAGAAAGGAAGGAAGGAAGGAAAAGAAGGAAAAGGAAGGAATGAAAAGAAGGAAGGAAAAGAAGGAAAAGGAAGGAAGGAAAGAAAAGGAAGGAAGGAAAGAAAGAGAAAAAAGAAAAAGAAAACGAAGAAAGAAGGAAAGAAAACAAGAAAAAGAAAGGAAAGGGAAGGAAGGAAGGAAGGAAGGAAGGAAGGAAAGGAAGGGAAAGAGGAAGGAAGGAAGGAAAGGAAGGAAGGAAGGGAAGGAAGGAAGGAGAAAGAGATCTTGTTGCACAGCTGCAGAGTGTCTGGCAGCATGCTGAAGGGGAGCAAATGCCGCAGCTTCTCTTCTATCCCTTCCCAGAGCAACTCTCCCTTGACTCCAAGTGAAGGCAGGGTTTTGTGTGCATTCCTGGGTGGGAATGTGTGCTCAGGGTTCATTTAGGAAGGTGCTCGGCAGGGCCAGCCTGTCCCCATCCTTGTCCTGACACAGAAAGGACAGTTGACCTGTGTCTACACTTCCCCCACAGGAATCCCACTGTTGTGGATTTTCATGGCTTCATTAAATTGCATAATTGAAGTAGTTTGGCTTCAGAAAAAACAAGTGGAGGAAATGTTTGGCCTAGAACACAGGACTTGGGTGGGGCCTTGGCTGAGCCCTTTCAAGGACACATGAGAACTCTTGAGCCTTATGTCCTTCCTTGCTAAAAAGGCCAAAATAGAGATACAGTATTCTGTAGATTCGTCTGGACTGTGATATTATACCAGGGTTCTATCCCATACCTCGTCGTATTTCTTTAGTATTACAGTATTACCTCAGTAGGAGAATCACAAGATGTTGCAGGTCACATTGTGATCTGTACCAGTGCACCTGGCCTATAGAGAGACTGAGAAGCTCTGTGACAGTGCTCCTGATCCAATTAGGAGTACCAGGTGTACTAGGTGAGGTGATGCACATCTTTAGCCCTGGCACAAACAGGAGGCAAAGGCAGGTAATCTCTGTGAGATCAAGGCCAGCTGGTTACATAGGTTTGGCTAGCTGTGGGCTACAGGGACCCTGTCTCAAAAAAGACATGCAAAGTGTGATTCCTAAAAATGTTACATTTTTTTCCCTTTGGTTCAAGGTGCATATTATAAAACTTTCCAATCTAAAAACTTCTATCATTGATTATAATGTTCGAACTGAAATTTTGTCCATGGGAATGGGTACTGATAATTCAGAACATGTCGAACAACTGAAAAAACTATACAAAGAAACTAAAATGCCAGCTTTTGAGGACCTTCTAAGCCAGACCTTGTAAGTGCATTTCTGTCTTCCTTTTGGAAAAGCTGTCCCCCTTTTTTTGTTTGTTGATGGAACTCTAACTCACCAAATATTAATGCAGTCACCAACTTCCAGACATTCATAGCTTTAAGAATGACCGCAATGATCAGGGCTGGAGAGGAGAGATGGCCTAGAGGTTTAAGAGCGCCGACCTGCTCGTGCAGAGGACCCGGGTTCGATCCCCAGCACCACATGGCGAGCTATGAGAACCGTCTGTAACTAAACTCCCAGTGTCCCAGGGGAATCCGATGACCTCTGCAGCATTGCACGAAACGGTTGCACAAACCTGCATTCAGATTGTACATTCATACACGTACATTCATACACATGGAAAATAAATAAAAATTTTAAGAAAATGATAAAAAAAAATGACCAAGATCAAGTCAAGGCATCTTTTTTTGATTGAAGAAAACAATACAAAAACACCAAATCACCAAACACCTAGATTTTTGGTGGAGTATAGTTAGATTTTGTATCTTGGTTACAGAAAGGCTTTTGGTTAACATTCTTTCTCTTTCCCAAAATAGCACATGGAAAGTTTTGTTCGATTTTTTTTTTTCAATTCAGCCTAAGCGTGGGACAATCGAGATGCTCCCTGGCTTTGGTTACTTTGCAGAACATATTTGCTTTGTCTTTTAATAGCCGTTAGCTGACCTTCACGCAACATCTCGCGTGCCGTTAATCACTATATGTAAATAACCTGTAGGTCTTATGTATCATAGTTTTGCCTAAGATCTCTTGAGAGTAGTTCATTGTAAACCCGTGTGCGCGGTTTGACTAGGAGGACGCAACATCCCACTAGGCCCCTTCAGGTCAACAGTGCACATGTTCGTCTCCGGCATATATGTGGGGGTGACTTTAAGATCGTTATCCTTGCTTCTTCAATAGGTGTAAGGAATGCTGAGTTGCTAGTCAGTGGTTTGCTACATGGCCCCTGAGTTCAGTTTTTATTAGCACAATTTTTTGTCAGTAGTCATTGGCTTCGATTTAACTTTACTTACTTACTTGCTTTTCACATGTGCATATTGTTGAATTATCTCATTGATCACAATCCCCCACTCGTACCCGTTCCTTAATATTCCTCTTCCTGTCAGCACTCTCCCTTCTTCCTTTTCCCAATAGGTTAATCTTTTCCTACTTCGATATCTCTATTTTTTTTTTTAAATCAATCGAGACTCTCTGCTATGAGATCACATATTGGCACGACCTTTCTGGACGGTATTAGTTTTTTTATAGTATTATCATCTAAGTCTTTGTGCTATATTGTAGTGTTATGTGGGTATATGTAAGTTATGTTTTATTTTCTGTTGTTTAATATTGACGACTGTGTGTCTGTTTTCTGATTTTTCTCCTGCGGAGGGGAGGAAGAAAGGAGAGCCCAGGGCGGTACAGGGGACAGAAAGTGAGAGAGGGCATACGGAAAGGAGAAAAGCCACGGGGAGGGGGAGCAACGGGGGTGCACTATGTACGGGGGGGGGGAGGAGGGGATGAGGGGGGGGAGAAACAAGAAGAGGAGGGGACGGGAAGGCCGGGCCATAGCAGGGCTGGGCCCGGGAGGAAGTGCAACACCGTGTCGGTGCATGGGGGCGCAAGGGGAGGGAGGCGGGCCGGCAAGTCGGAAGGTAACGGGAAGCTAAAAGCGCCAAACCTCGGTCTGGAAGAAAAAGGGGGAGCAATAAGGCCGGCAGGAAGGGCTCCCCACTCTAACGACGCCTCCAGGGGAATGTCGAAGGGGCACTGAGCCGACCAGCGAACGACCCAAAAGAAAGGGAAAGGGTGGCCCAGAGGGAGCAAATCCTCTTCTTGGTTTCGATTATCTCTTTGGCAATGGGGGGGGCGACAGACCCGAGAGCAGAAGGGGAGCGAAGAAGGGGAGAGGATCGGAAGAGAGAAGGGGGGTGGGACTCAGTGACATAGGGGTCGAAATAGCCACCGAGAAAAGGGCAAAACTGCCCGGGGCAGTGAGAGCGAGGGAGGGGGGAGGGGGGAGCAAGAGGGAGGAGGGAGAAAAGGCAGGACGCAATGGAGGAGCAGCCCTCAGACGCTTGAGGGCCCCACACAGAAAGGGTCCAACAGATAAAGCGAGGACGTGCCCGAGAACGGGGAACCACAAGAAAGCCAGGGGGGCCCGAAGGCGTGCGGGGAGCAGGGAGTGGCCACAAAGGACAAAGAAACAAGACAGAAAAGGCGGCAGAGGAGAAAGAAAGGAGCCAGCAAGGGAGGGCCACACGACAGGAGACATGGTACCAGAGGGCGGGGAGAGGACGGACTGACGCAACCCGCGGAGGCCTTGCTTCCTGGGCCACAGAAGACCGGTGTGGGGCCATTCCCTTGCCATAAGACAACCGAAGAAGTGCCAGCACCGAAGGCCAGAGGGGGCCAGAGCGCAGACGACCACACCCTCGCGCGGCGCGGCCGGGGGCGGCAGGCGAGGGTCACGGACAAGGCGAGCAGGAACAAGACAGGCAGACCCACAAGGAAGGAAGTGGAGGGGAAGAAAGTAGGAAAGGTAGGACGGGGGACCCAGCGGGCAGAGGGGGGGCGCATGTACCCAGAATGTAGCACAGGACCGTGTAAGGGACGGAGGAGGGCGAGTGGGGGGGCATGTGCAGGTCCTGGGGCGAGAGAGGGATTGGAGGCCGAGGGCGAGGGGGGAAGGGCGGAAACCCGGGGAAAAAAAAGAGGGAAAGAAAAAAAACCAAAAAGGTAGTGTGGTGGCCCAAAAGGAGCAAAAAAAAGACGGACCCGGTCGAAAAGGAACAAAACTCCGCCACTAGCCACCCGGAGGACGGTAGGGGGAGCGACTAAGGAGGAAAATCTCTAGCTGGCCTGGGCCTGCGGCCCACTGGCCACAGACAACGAAGGAAAGCCAGGAGCAAGGGAGTAGGACGACCCACCCCAGAAGGGACAAGGGGGGCGGGACGAAAGCACGACCACAGGGGGAGGGCGGAGCAGAGGGGCAGTAGCGACCAGAATCTAGAGGGAGAGAACAAATCCAGGCAATCCTATGGAGAGGCCACAAGAACCAACGATGGTGGGTAAGTATGGGGAAAGTTGTTCCTGAATCGCATCGTACAATGGCAGTGGAACAGGTGGAGGGCCGGGATCTTTGGGAGGCCTCTCGATTGGAGAGTGAGCCCTAGTAGCCTTTTCCGTTACGACCATGTAATTATAAGCGTGTTGATAGAAGGAAGCAGCCTAGTGAAAAACGCCGCTTTGGGCCGGCTGGGGAGGAGGGGGGAACAAGGGGCTGTGGGAGGAAGGCAACAGGGGGGGGGCAGAGGGTGGGGGGAGAGAGACAGGAGCCAGCTCCGGGCGAGGGGGGGGGGCCCCGGCACAGAGGGCAGCGTAGAAACGGCCGGGAACAACGAACGAGGCCAGCCGGCAGAAGGGCCAGCTGGCGGAAGACAGGACCCGCAGTGGAGAGGGGTGGAGCTGCTAAAGAGCGACCAGAACGCAAGGATGGTTGTCACCCTGAGAGGAAAGTGGGGAGCGGAGGGCAAGGTTTGGAAGAGGAAGGAGGTGGAGGGGAGGGAGTGAGTGGAAGGAGAGGAGGGAGGGAGTTATTGAGGAGAGTGTGGTCTTGGTTGGGAGACCAAAGGGGGCCCGCCCGGGACTCAGCTGGGCGAGCCAAGAACTACGAGGAACAACGGCTGGCTCTGGACTCCACAAGATCCACCGCCCGGCTCCACAAGTGCGAAGATAGAAAGGGTAGCACACCACCCGTAAGCCGGAGCGAGGGGAACCGGGAACGGCCCGGGAACAAAAGACGAGAGCGGGCAAACAAAGAGCCAAAAGAAGAGGGATGAGTGTATCTGAGAGGGAGAAAAAGAGGAGGTCGTCTATGCTGAACTTTGTAATCTGTAGTGGACCTAGAGATAAATCGAAATAGTGGGTCAGCGAAGTGGAGGGTAGGGGGCGGTTGTCTGTGTGCGAAGAAAAGCACGTAGTTTTTGCTCCTTTTTATGTAGGAACCTAGCATAGTGTTAGTAGCCTATGGTGTGCCGACTATAACAGTCAGGCTTGACCTTCCCTCAGTCATAAACCGGAGGGCCTCGGGTTCCCAGGGGATTGGAACTGTGTGCCACCAGCACCGCAGTCCCCTCATGCGGATCGTGTTGTGTGGGGGGGTGTTGGTAGTGATGGTGGTGTGTGTGTGTGTGGGATGTGGGGGGTTTTTTCGAGACAGTTGCCAGCCCGAGGTAAAGCCCACCCACTGTCCCCGGACGCCCGCTGTAGAGCACGGACCTGAACGCATGTACTTTGGTCCTTGGGGTAACAGGCGAGTGGGAGAAGTGGGACACGGGTAGAGGGGGCCCCGAGGCAAACAACTCAACACAAGCAGAATGGTAGGGGGGCGGGGCAGCGGGCCCGTTCTGGGCCGAGGTGGGAAGGGGGGGGAAAGGGAACAGGGGCGGCGGGACAGATCGAAGAGGGCGACGGGCGAGCCAGGAAGGGCCAGGTGGAAGTTGTGGGCGGCCTGCCGCTGGGCGCGATCGCGAGGACGGGGCGAGCAGGGTGGCACAGCAGCGCGCTCAGCCGCCGGCGCGGCCGCGCACGGGCGCGAAGGCACACAAGGCGCGGAGGAGGACCAAAGGCCAGAGGGACCGCAGGGGGGAGGGCCGAGGCCGCAGGCGGGGGCCTAACGCGCCCCTAAAGGTGGCCAGAGGAACGGCAGCACGCGGGGGGGTCAGGACAACTCGACCGGCAGCAGAAAGGCCAGGGGAGCCGGCAGCCACGCAGAGGGAAGAGGAGGAGGCAGGGGGAGAGAGGAGGCAGGCCAAATCAGATGCAAACAACCAAAAATGCCAGGGAGTAGGGGGTCCTTTGTAAAGAGGTTAACTCTCGACTCGCAAGGATTTCCCCGACGTTTAGGCATTCGGCCATATCCCCAGATAGGTGAAGGCACCCCAACCAGCTAGTACCTAACGACCCTTAGTGTTTTTGATCTGGCTTTCATTTTGCAGTGGGTGTTGGTGGGGGGCGGGCCGTTAAGGGGGGAAGGGAAAAAGTTTGGAATGAAAGAGGGGGAGTGGTGGGGGTTAATAAGAATGGGGGGGGAGGAAAGGAAGAGGAACGGGTGAAAGAAAATAAAAAAGCAGGGGAAAAAGAAACAAACGGATACTAAGGAGAGAAAGACCAGAAAAGAGTTGAAGAAGAATAGGAGCCGGGTGCATCTTAAGGAGAAGCGAAAAGGGAGAGAGACAAGGCAGCGAGAAAAGGGGACGAGAGGACAGGACGAGGGGAAGAGTGGGGAAGGGAGAAGGGAGGGAAGGACGCCGGGGGAAAAAGGCGTGGGGGGGCGGAGGGGGAGGGAAAGGGAAAAGGACAAGAAGGGGAAGGCAACAAAGTGGCGAGTCGGTAGGGAAGAGGGCCGAGAGTGTAGCAGGGAGGGAACGCCCAAAGTGGGGGATGGGCAGCATGGGGGGTGAAAACGCGAAACCCTGGAGACACGGAAAAGGTCTAGGTAGGAAAGAAGAGCCCAAATAAAAAATATGAAGAAACGGAACCAAACCTCGAGAGCAAGGAAGTTAGGGGGACGGGCACGGGGAAGAAAGGGGCACACAAAGAGGGGGCACTAATAGAAAGAGAGAAAATGGGGAGAAATCGAAACATGGAAAAATGAAGGATAAATGAAAGGAAGGAGAAGGGGGGGAAGACAAACAACAAAAAAAAAGGGGGGAACAAAGAAAGGAAAAAAACATACAAACAGAAGCACACTGGGGACGAATGCGTAGGAACTAAGGGGAATAATAGTAGGAAGGAGAAAAAAATGAGAANCGACCGCTCTTGCAGAGGACCCGGGTTCGATCCCCAGCACCCACATGTGCGGCGAGAACCGTCTGTAACTCCAATTCCAGGAGAACTCAGTTCCAGGGAATCCGAGACCCTCTCCTGAACTCCGCGGCATTGCACGACACACGGGTGCACAGACCTTCATGCAGACAGTAAATTCTACACATATAGAAAAAAAAAAAAAGATTGCCCATAGCTATGCTAGCTGAGCCACCAGAAGTTACATTTAAAGTATGGGGATTTAAAAAAAAAAGTTTAGGAGCTGGAGGAGATGCCTAGCAGTTAAGAGCCCGCCGCCGCTCTTGCAGAGGACCTGGTTCGATCCCCAGCACCTCAATGGCAAGCTGAGAACCATTCAGAAACTCCAACTCAAGGAGAACTCCAGTCCAGGGGAATCTGACGCCCACTTCTGACCTGCCTGGCATTTGCACGACAGGTTCACGACGTGCTATGCAGACAATACATTACGATACAATGGCAGAAATAATATAAAATAATAAAAGAAAAATTTAAGAAAAAAAAAAAGTTCTTCCTCTCTCTCTCTCTCTCTCTCTCTCTCTCTCTCTTTTCTAGCTTCATTTTCTGAGCTGTTGTTAAACAATAACTATGTTTAATAAAGTTTCCATTAAAAAAAAATTTTTTTTTAAAAACCTAAGACAGTACAACCTTAAAAGCCCCACAGTCCTTAAAATGTCCAAACACTTAAAAGTTCACAGTCTATTAAAATCCATTTCTTTCTCTAACAAAGAACTATAAATCTAAATATGAAATCACCACCTAAGGTCCCTAAATACCTCTACTTGCCTGCTCTGGTAATTGATATTTTCTCCTCTTATTTTTGATATTTTTTCCTCTTATTTGTAGATCTTATACCAAACTGCCCTTTTAATATGTTAAAGCTTTTCCAGTCTTAAAAAATTATTTTCAACAAAATAGGAATTGAGTTCCTTTAAGTAACCATAGTCAGGAAGATTTGTCTCATGCAACAAAACTGAAGACTTCCTGAGTTGCAAGGTTAGTCAGCAGAGACATACATGTCTTGTGAGACATGAGCCATCATGTCCTCTCTCCACATTAGCTCTGTAAGGCATGAGAGTTCACCTGCTTTTCTTCACAGATGGAACACAAGGGCCCGTAATGATCTTAACACATAGCTCAACAAATACATGGAAGAAATGAGGTAGAAGCCGTGAACATAATAAATGCAGCTTTGGATGCCCAAGGACTGAATCCTCAGTATCACTGAGATGTCCCAGGGCTTCTGGACCATTTACAAAGTAGAAAAGGTGGGCACTGTGGCAGCGGACACTGACTGCAGTTTCTCAACCTTGTGCACAGTGGACTGAGAAACCCACTTCATGATTATGATTTACAACAGAAAAGGTAAATTAATACAGAATTATAAATATTATAGGATGCCACACGTAGTGAGGAAGGGTGCATAAGTTCATGTGTGAGACAGTGTGTGTGCATACAGTGCCCAAGTGCACTGAATTGTAAGATAAAATAATCTACCAGAAAACAAAACCCATACCAAACTCATGACCCAAGTATCTTAATTCCCAAATATGCTTCCATTACTAGGATGTAAACAATTATTTAAGCAACAGGTTGAAATAATTTGTGTCATTTTAGGGGGCCATCCAAACAGATCTCTTTTAAGAAAACTGCATACTTACCATCGAATCAACCCAAATAGTATTTCCTAAAGCAAGCGTCACTTTCGCATCATGCATTTTCCCAATGATTTTATGATGAATGTATCTAGTAACCTGGGGGTGGGGGGAAAGCATTTATGTTATTCATCTGAGGCTTAACAAGGTGTCTTACCCTGTATGTGTTGTGTGGTTCACGGAACATCCCACACAATTCTTTTGAGCCTCAGAGAAGCTCTAGACTGCTGGGGAGGCGTCAACTTTTTCCTCATTAAGGGGAGCAGGGGAGTTTAACAAGAGCAGATATGAAAGGGTGCAGGAACTGGCCCAAGGTCTCAGGCTACTGAGTCCTGATAGCTAGGGGTCCTAGCCTTTGAACTTGAATACTGAATGTTTCCCAACATGCCTGGGGGACCCCAGCTCCCCTATCAACTTTCAGAGTGCTTTAAAGGTCTGGATGTTGATCTTGACAGCTCAATGAGAGAAGTGAAGCTGCGCTTGCTGCTTCAGGGGCATCATGGCCCGAGCGCTGCTCTGCAACCAGTGACGCAGCTGAGGCCTTGCTGTTTCGTGTGCTCTTTCCTGCGCACACTGCCGTTGGATGCTTAGGTCCAGCACACAAGACCTGACTCAGTCATCTTTCCTGCTTATTTTTTTAATTTTATTTATTTTCATATGTGTATGAATGTACTGTCTGCATGTAGGTCTGTGCACCTGTGTCGTGCAATGCCGTGGAAGTCAGAAGAGGGTGTTGGATTCCCCTGGAACTGGAGTCAAAGACAGTTTTCAGCCACCATGTGGGTGCTGGGGATCGAACCCGGGTCCTCTGTGAGAGCAGTTAGTGCCCTTTACCACTAGGCCATCTCTCCAGCTAATTTTTTTTTTTTTTTGGTCTTTTTCGAGACAGGGTCTCCCTGTAGCCCCAGCTGTCCTGGAACTCACTGTGTAGTCCAGGCTAGCCTTGAACTCACAAAGATCCGCCTGCCTCTGCCTCCCAAGTGCTAGGATTAAAGGTGTGCGCCACCACGCCCGGCTCTCCAACTTATTTTAACCCCTACAGAGCAGGACAAGAAAGAGCTGGCCCTCCTCATTGAACAGTGAGTGCACTGGGAACAATTCACAGAACAGCCTGTCCTCATTTCTGCAAGATGCTGTCCTTTAATGAGAACTTGTGATTGAGCATCTTTATAAACCAAAGATTTCATAAGTATGACTTCTCTGCTGATGGGCAAATGATCAGAACTCAGGTACCTGGCACACAATGGACATTAGTAAATTCTTATTACAATAAAAGATGACTTCTAGCTGAAAAGACTTTTTTTTTTTTTGGTCTTTTGAGACAGGGTCTCCCTTTAGTCTCAAGTGGCCTAGAATTCACTATGTAGACCAGGCTGGCCTTGAACTCACTGAGATCTGCCTGCCTCTGCCTCCCAAGTGCTATTCTCTACTAAACTGACAACAAATTTGTGTCTTTATCCTGATGATATTGACCTATTTCCTAGATAGTGTCTAACCTTATTTAAAACCTAGCCAATTTTTACCTTGCTGATTGTGGTGGCTTATTTAATATACCATTAACCTGCTTCCACATAACTGTCCCTTGAAGGATAGGGAGTATCTTTATGAACAGAGCTCTGCCAATGAATGGGACTGTTTGCAGTCCCCCGCTTGCTGGACTGCGACGTTTGTCTGAGTGGGATGGCCCTCTGTATTACACACTGCTTGGAACATGCACTTCTCTCCTTTTGTTACTCTATTTATTCTGACTGATGACACCCTAGTGACTCCGCAGGGTCATGTGGAGTGTCTCTTCCTTTGGGACCTTTCTGGTATCCAGCTCTCCTTCTGGATCCATCCTCTCAACCCTGACAGAATCACCTGGGAACATCCATTACCTGTGCCCCCATTTTGGGATTCAATTTCATGGGTGCTCAAAATGTTTTTTTTTTTTTTCCAGGCTGAAAGCCCATCTACTTTTCCATAACTCCTGTGTTATATCAGTTCTAAGCTGAGCACTAATGACAACGGCTACAACATCAGTGGTCTCTGGTACCTTAGGCTCAGTGCTAAGTCCATGTTTAGTGGCAGGTAGTGCTGTCCTACAGCAGCAGCCTCAGCACACCATGATTTTAATGGCTTACAAAATGTGAAGCAAGCTGGGCCTGGTGGCGCATGCCTGTGATCCCAGCACTCGGGAGACAGGGGCAGGCAGATCGCTGTGAATTCAAGGCCAGCCTGGTCTATAGAGCGAGCTCCAGGCCAGCTCCAGGGGCTACAGGGAGACCCTGACTCAAAAATAGCCAAGTGAGTTCCAGGACAGCTGGGGCAACAGGGAGACCCTGTCTCAGACCAAAAAAAAAAAGAAAAAAGAAAAAAAATACCCCAAACTGAAGCAAATGCCAAAACTTGAAACTTGAAATGTAATGGCAGAAGCTACAGTCCCAGCTACTTAGGAAGCTGCACGGAAGGAGTGCTTGAGCAACATAGTGAGATCCCATCTTAAAGTGGTAGGATACAAAATAAACCTAGAAAAATCAGTAGCCTTCCTTTACACCAACAATAAGCAACTAGAGAAGGAATTTATAAGGAGACCTTCCCAATCGCAATAGCCTCAAAAAGAAAAACCTAGCAATAAACCTAACCAAAGACATCAAAGACCTCTACAACGAAAAATTTTAAAACCCTGAAGGACATTGAAAATGACATCAAAAGATGGAAAGACCTCCCATGCTCATGGATTGGAAAAATTAATATAGTAAAAAATGTCCCTTCTACCCAAATTAATATACAGACTCAATGCAATCCCAATCAAAATCCCCATGAGCTTTTTCACAGACTTAGAAAAAAAATCCTTAAATTCATATGGAAAAACAAGAGACCCCAAATAGCTAAAGCAACCCTGAGTGAAAAGTGCAATACTGGGGGATTACCTTACCAGACTTCAAGCTATATTATAGGGCTATAGTCATAAAGACAGCCTGGTACTGGCACAAAAAACTGAACCATTGACCAATGGAACAAAATTGAAGATCCAAACTTGAGCTCATATAACTTCAGCCACCTCATATTTGACAAAGGGGCCAAAAAAGCTCAATGGATGAAAGATACCATCTTCAGCAAATGGTGTTGGCAAAACTGGATCACCACTTGTAGAAGAACAAAATTAAACCCCTACCTCTTGCCCTGTACAAAAATAAACTCCAAGTGGATCAAAGATCTCAACCTAAAACCTGAAACTCTGAAGGTGATAGAAGAAAAAGTGGGCAGCAAACTACAAGACAGAGGTGTAGGAAAAGACTTTCTAAATCAAACCGCAGCTGCACAGGAAATAAGGACAATAGCTGATAAGTGGGACCTCATCAAACTCAAAAGCTTTTGTATGGCCAAAGAAACAATCAAGGAAGTGAAGAGAAAACCCACAGAGTTGGAGGAAACTTTCACCACTGACACATTTGACAAAACATTAACATCTAGAATATATAAGCTACTTAAAAAACAAAGAAGTAAGGGCTGGAGAGATAGCCTAGCGGTTAAGAGCACCGACCACTCTTGCAGAGGATCTGGGTTGTATCCCCAGCACCCACATGGTGGCTGAGAACTGTCTTTAACTCCAGTTCCAGGGGAATCTGACACCCTCTTCTGACTTCTGAGGCATTGCACAACATGGGTGCACAAACCTACATGCAGACAGTACATTCATACACATAAAAAATAAATAAAATTTAATAAAAAAAAAACAAAGAAGAAAACAAATGACCTACTCAAAAAATGGAGTAAAGAGCTGAACAGAGACTTCACCAGTAAGGAAGTAAAGATGGCTGAGAAAAAGCTTAAAAAAGTGTTTAATATCATCAATAATTAAGGAAATGCAAATTAAAACCACACTAAGGTATCATCTCACTCCAATAAGACTAGCCAAGATCAAGAAAACAAAAGACACAAATGCTGGAGAGGTTGTGGGGAAAGGGGAACACTCATCCACTGCTGGTGGGAATGTACACCGGTACAACCGCTGTAGAAAGCAGTGTTTAGAACCCTTAAAAAACTCAATATGAGCCTACCACCTGGCCTAGCCATACCACTCCTGGGTATATACACACAAGACACAACCTACCGCAAAGATATATGCACAGCTATGTTTATTGCAGCTCTCTTCACAGTAGCAAAGAGCTGGAACCAAGCCAAATGTCCCTCAACTGATGACTGGATAACAAAAGTGTGGTACATCTACACAATGGAGTTCTATGCATCAGTAAAGAAAGATGACATCATGAGCTTTGCTGGTAAATAGATGGAACTTGAAGCAATTATGCTAAGTGAAGTAACACAGTCCCAGAAAAAAAAAAGGTGAATGGTTTCCCTCATTTGTGGATGCTAACACCAAATCCCCAGTTGGCAGGCAAAGTGAGCAACTTTATTATTATATTTCAATGTATCTGAAAGTAACTGTGCTATTCCAATGTGACTTTCTAATTGGGCTCTAGAATTGTCCTACCACTTATATTCACACATTGTAATTACCATATATGGATGGAAGATATGTAGTCATATTCTAAAAAAAAAGAATGTAAAGTTACACATCTTTATACCTACATGAAACTTTACTGTTAAAATGTGAATCTCTAAATGTGTTTAGGAGTCAACCTATAGTTTATTTTCAGAATTTGTAATTTTGACTTATGTGTGGAGTGTATATATGCATATTTTGGAATAATATAAAATAAAAAAAAGAATATTCAAAAAAATGCTTACATAAAAAAAAGAACAAAACCAATCTTTCCACACAAGCACAAAGTAAGTGCCAATTCTGTGTACTTATGGAAGAAACACATTCCGTACATCAACAAAACATAACAAGCAAAGTAACCCACCTTAGGGTGCCATTCAATTTCACTGTCAGCAGGTTTCACTCTGCAAACAATGAACTCCACAGCCTGAGGGGGAAGAGTATGGAACTTTTCTGGGAGCAGTACTAGCTGGTCTCTTGTGATGAGTTTGGTCCTGCCTTCATCTATGAACTTAACCAGGACACTCCCCAAGCCCCAGGTGTCTTCCTTCCGGCTCATCTCCAACACCTGAACCCTGAAGAATAGTAAGAACATCAAGGAATCCAAAAAGAAAGCTATCTTTGCCTTAACTTACCCTTCACATGGAAAATATCCAATATTGCTATACTGAATTTAAATTTATTATTATTATTATTATTATTTTTCTGAGACAGGGTCTCCCTGTACCCCCAGCTGTCCTGGAACTCACTCTGTAGACCAGGCTAGCCTTGAACTCACAAAGATCCGCCTGCCTCTGCCTCCCAAGTGCTAGGATTAAAGGTGTGCACCACCACGCCTGGCTATTTATTATTTTATTATTTTGTGTGAATGAGTGTACTGGTTGCATGTACGTAGGTGCATTCATGATGTGCAGTGCCTACAGAGGGCATCAGAACTGGAGTTACAAATGGCTGATACTGTCATGTGATGCTGGGATTTGAACCCTGGTCTTCTACAGGAACAATCAGTGCTCTTAACCATGAGCCATCTCTCCAGCCCCTACGATGAAGTTTTACTCAACATTAGAACTGAAAAAAAAGACAATGGGCCCTGGAGTTCTTAAATGGTAGATTATTTAAAAGGGCATATAACCGGGGCTGGAGGGATGGCCTAGCGGTTAAGAGCGCCGACCGCTCTTGCAGAGGACCTGGGTTCGATCCCCAGCACCCACATGGCGGCTGAGAACCGTCTGTGACTCCAGTTCCAGGAGAACTCCAGTTCCAGGGGAATTGAGACCCTCTTCTGACCTCTGCAGCATCGCACGACACGGGTGCGCAGACCTGCATGCAGACAATACATTCATACACATAAAAAAAAAAAAAAAGGGCATATAACCATCTACTGTGCAGGACTTCTGAATAAAGCAAAAACTTCTATTTGATAAACTAATAAAAAATTAACATGGCAAAGTAAAGATTAGAGGTTTCTGAGATGAGGCTGACACCAATGGTCTTGTCTGTGTGGATTCAGGAAGGTGGGCTTACATAAGCACGTGGGATAGTCAGGCTGGAACACCGACTATGCCACCACTGAGCTGGCCTCAGACAGCTTACTCGATAAGGCTTATCGGTAAAGACAAGACAATGCCTTCTCTCTTTTTTAAATTTTATTTATATATTATGTGTATGAGGTTTGTGCACCTGTGTCATGCAATGCCTCGGAGGTCAGAAGAGGGCATCGGATTCCCCTGGGACTGGAGTCAAAGACAGTTCCAGCTGCCATGTGAGTGCTGGGGATCGAACCCGGGACCTCTGCAAGATCAGTCGGCGCTCTTAACAACTAGGCTATCTCTCCAGCCCCTGACAATGCCTTCTTAACAGGAATTTGAGAGAAATTAAATGAGAGGAGCGTGTGCTACAAGTAGTGATGACTGATGAATGTTTGGGGTAATGTGGCCACTGTGCTCTATGCCCAGGAGCTGTCAGTGCCATACATCCATATGTGCCAAGGGTCTTGGGCACAGTGTGCCACCTTCCTGGGAGGTGGCCAGATCACAATATGCACACTCATTCAACATACAGTGGTGACAATAGGCATTCAGTGTTGCTTAAGTCACTTTATGCCACACAACTTTAGAGAGGGGATGAACAGATATTTTACCTGTGGAAAAGTGTTTTTTCTTCTAATCCATACAATCCAAATTTCTCCACCTTTTCAGCAGCTGTTCTATTACTGGAATCCTTAAAATGCGCATTCATTTCCTCATTAAGAGTTGCATAAAGATCCACATGTTTATCAATTATACGACCAAAGAAATTTGTTGCATTTGAAATGTAAAAAGGAATTATCTGAAATACATACAGGAAATATTTGTAGGAAACAATCTAAACAAAGCATGTACACATTCCTTGTGCCTGCAGAAACTAGTACATGAACTAAGAACTGAAAGTACTCAGAAAAGGACATAATAAACCAGGAATAAACTAGGCCAGACCACTAGACCAAACCAAGGTTAAGTATCACAGGTATAAACAGTGTCAGTTCAAATTTAATAGAGGCTAGTTTAGAGTAAATTCCATCATCTAAAATCGTCATTTCAGAGACAGCGGATGGCTCAGTGGGTAGAGGTTCTTGTACACAGGCCTGACCACCTGACTTGGATCCCTGGATCCCAGGTGTCAGGAGAGAAGACTGCTAAGAACTGATCTCTGACCTCTACAGTTGCATCACACTTGCACACACCATAAACTTAAAACTCCATTTTAGTTATGTGTTCCTTTGTTCACCTTTTTACTGAAATCTTTATACATTTATTTTAATGTTAAGATACATATTTAATATCTATACAAGGATATAAGTTGAACATATTACCCATGATTCCATTCTCCCTTCTGCTGTCCCTCCTCCCTCCTGTTTGTTCCGTTTGTTCCCCTAGACAATTTCACTTCTACTTTCATTACACATACACGATTTTATGTGACTATATAAAATGGAACCACAAATGAGAGAAATATATGCTCTCTCTCAGATTATTTCCAATTGCATCCATTTTCCTGAAAACATAACTTTATTGGATAGGGTCTTCCTGTAGCACCACCTGGCTTAGAACTCATTATGTACACCAGGCTGGCCTTGATCTCGGAGATCTGACTGCCTATGTCTCTGGAGTCCTGGGATTAGAGGTATGCGCCACCATGCATATGAGAGAGAACACATGACTTTTTGTCTTTCTGAGCCTTGGTCTTTTCAAGACAGGGTCTCCATGTAGCCCCAGTTGGCCTGGAACTCACTCTGTAGACCAGGTTGGCCTTGAACTCACAAAGATCTACCTGCATCTGCCTCCCAAGTGCTAGGATCAAAGGCGTGCACCACCACACCTGGCTAAAATTATCTTAAGATACTTTCTAATCCCATTTGCTTACAATTTTTTATTTATAGTTGAATAAAATTCTGTGTATGTTTTCATATACATATTTTCCTTATCCATTCATCAGTTGAGGAGCATCTAGGCTGATTCCATTTCCTTGACTTTATGAGCAGAGCCTCAATAGCAGTGGATGTTCCAGAATTTCTGTGGTATATGCCCATGAGTAATACAATCAGGTCACATAGTAATTCATAAGTTTTCTTGAAAAAGCTCCATGCTGGGGCTAGAGAGATGGCCTAGCGGTTAAGAGTGCCGACCGCTCTTACAGAGGACCTGGGTTCGATCCCCAGCACCCACATGGCGGCCGAGAACCGTCTGAAACTCCAGTTCCAGGAGAACTCCAGTTCCAGGGGAATCCAACAACCTCTTCTGACCTCCGTGGCATTGCACGACACGGGTGCACAAACTTGCATGCAGACAGTACATTGATACACATACAGAAATAAATGCCAGGCATGGTGGCGCATGCCTTTAATCCTAGCACTTGGGAGGCAGAGGCACGAGGATCTCTGTGAGTTCGAGGCCAGCCTGGTCTACAGAGTGAGTTCCAGGACAGCCAGAGCTACAGGGAGACCCTGTCTCAAAAAGACCAAAAAAAAAAGAAAAAAGCTCCATGCTGATTTCAACAGTGGTTACAACAGTTCACACTCCTAATAGAGAATAAGGGTTCCTCTTTCTTGCCAGATTTTGTTATTGTTTTTCTGATGATTGTCCTACTGATAGGATGAATGCTCAACTTGCACTTTCCTGATGGTTCAGGATATATCACAGTTCAAAACCATTACCCACTTTCATTTCTTCTGAGAACTCTCTGTTCAGTTCCTCGGTCCATGTTGTATTAGCTTATGTCTTGGTTGCTTTTAAATGTCAAGTTGATATAGTCTAAGGATCACCTGAGAAGAGCACCTCAATGAGGAATTTCCTTGATTAAACTGGCCTGTGGGCATGTCTGTGGGAGGTGGTCTTGTTAAATGAGCAGCACCATCCTAGGCCAGAAGTCCTCAACTATGTATGTAAGAAAGCTAGCTGAGGATAAGGCAGCCTGTGTGGCAGCAGCATTCCATGACTCCTGCTGTACTTCCTTGGCTGTGGGGCAGCTCCTAGGACAGAAGTAATACTATGGAGCAGCAGACTGGCCTTCAAGTTCTACCTTGACTATCCTGATGTTGAACTGTCACCTGCAATTGTAAGCTGAAACAAACCCTTTCCTCTCAGGTTGACATTAGTCAGTGGTGTCTTATCATGGCAACAGAAATCAAACTACAACAGGTTTTGTGTAGTATTTTTGTTCTTTGCATATTATATTAATCCTCCATCAGATGTATAGCAGACAAGGATTTTCTCCTGCTCTGTGTAACTGCCTCCATTGCTGTAGGTCTTATTTGATTGGTGGCTCTATTTTCTGACTACAGTCCTATTAAGATACCTGTGGTTGTATCTTAATTTCCTCTACTTTTTCTCTATCATTCTCAGAGTTTGTCTTACATTTTAAGGTCTTTGATCTATTTGAAATTTTTTTTTTTGTCTTTTGAGACAGGGTTTCCCTGAAGCCCTAGCTGGGATGGAACTCAGTATGGAGACAGAATGGCCTCAGTCTCACAGAAATCTGCCTGCCTCTGGCTCCCGAATGCTGGGGCTGAAGGTGTGCACCACCATGCCTGGCTACTGGAGTTGACTTTTGCACAGGATGAGAGATAAGGATCTAGTTTCATTCCTCTACCTGTAGATCCTGGGTTTTCCCAGCAGCAGTTGTGAAGATGCTTTCTTTTCTCCAATGACTATCTTTGGCATTTTTGTCAAAAATCAGGTGGGCCTTAGTTTATATATGATCTGTTATATTCCATTATCTTCCTATTTTTGCTGTTACCATGGCTCTGTAATATAATGTGAAGTCAGGGGTGCTGGTATCTCCACCATTCTTTTTCCCCAGGATTGCTCTTTGGCTAGTTAAGGTCTTTTGTACTTCCAAATAAAATTTAAGATTTTTTTTTAAATTTCTGTGAAGAATCTTGGAATCTTCAAGAGGATATAACTGAGTATACCGAGTATATAGACTGCTTTAGCTAAGACAGTAATTTTCATGATATTATTCTAATCCATGAGCACAGGACGTCTTTCCATATTTTTTTGTGTCTTTCTCAAGACAGGGTCTCCCTATAGCCCCAGCTGTCCTGGACAACTCACTCTGTAGACCAGGCTGGCCTTGAACTCACAAAGATCAGCCTGCCTCTGCCTCCCAAGTGCTAGGATCAAAGGTGTGTGCTACCACACCCGGCATTTTTTTTTGTCTTTTCTTTCCATATTTGAGTATCTTTTTCAATATTACTTTGTAGAGATCTTTCATTTTATTAGGTTTAGTCCAAAATATTTTGAGGAAATTGGAAATGTGATTATTTCTCTGATTCCTTCCTCAGCATGCATGTTATTGTTACACAGGGAGGCTTCTGGTTTTTCTATGTTACTTGTGTAGGTTGCCAATTTGCTGAAGGTATTTGTCAGTTCTAAGAGTTGGTGGAGTAATGTCTCATGTAAAGAAATATCTGCAAACAGTGATATGGTGATTTCTTCCCTGTTTGTGTCCTTATTTGTCTTATCACTCTATTGAAAACACCCAACACTATTCTGAGTAAGAATGAAAAAAGTGGACCCCTTTTTTGTTCCTGATTTTAGTGGAAATACTTTCAGTTGTCCCTATCAAGTACAATGTTGCCAATAGCTTTGTCCTAGATAGCTTATATTATAGTAACATGTGCTCCTTCTAGAGCTTTTATCACGTAGGGATGCTGGATTTGTCAAAAACTTTCTCTGTACCTATTGAGAGGTTCTGTGTGATTTTTGTCTTTGAGTCCATTTTTAGGACATATTACATAAGTCTGTATATGTTGAATTATCAGTTTTTGAATAAAATAAATGTCACCTTGGTAAACGATCTCACATGTTCTTGACTTTGGTTTGCAAGTATTTTTTATCTATCTTAGGAACACTAATCTATACTTCACTCATTCGTTCACATTCTTTATCTCTGCCTATTGTCTGGTTTGAGCATCAGGCTAGCTTCATAAAAATTATGACAGTGTTTGTTTCTTTCCCATTTTATGAAATAGTTTGAGAAGCAGCAGTACTTATTCTTCTTAAATTTTTTTAGACTTTTAGAAGTGAAGCCACTTGGGCTGGACTTCAGTTGGGAAGTTTTTTTTTTTTACTACAGCTTCAAACTCTGCTCGCTATAACTATGCTTATTCATTTCTTCTTGGTTTAATTTTGTACGTCATTTATATCTAGAAATTCATTTTTCTGATGTATTGGAATATGCTTTCAAGACATATTCTAATGATTTTATGAATTTCATTAGTACTTGGAAATAATTACTCCCTTTTCATTTCTATTATTATGAGCCTTTTCTTTTGGTTAGTGTGGCTAAGAGTTTGTCAATCTTGTCAATATTTCAGAACCAAGTCTTTGCTTCATTAAAGCTTTAGACTTTGTTTTTCATTTCTATTTAATTGATTTCTGTCCTAATCATAATTTCTGTCCACTTACTTTGGGTTTGGCTTGTTCATATTTGCTTGAAGTCCTAAGGCATACCATTAAGTTATTTGAGATTTCTCTTTTTCTTTTTCTTTTGAGACAGGGTCTCACTAGGTTGCCTTACCTGGAACTTGCTATATACACCAGGCTGGCCTCAAACTCATGGAGATCTGCTTCTGCCTCCAAAGTGCTGACACTAAAGGCATGTACCACGATGCCTAGCCTTCTGTTTTTTAAATTTTTGGAATTGCTTTTATGTGTTTTGATTGCACATATGTGAGTGTACCTGTGTCATGCAGTGCCCATGGAGGCCAGAAGAGGGCTTCGGGGCCCTAGAACTAGAGTTGTAGACGATTGCTGAGAGCCACCTGTGGGTGCTGGAAACTGAATCTGAGTGCTCAGCATGAGGAGCCATGTGCTTAACCACTGAGCAGCTCTCCAGCCTTCTCTGGTTTCTTAATGTAGGTACTCCCTCAGGGAGGGCCTTTATTGCATCCTCTAGTTAGGTATGTTGCAGTTTAATTTTCATTCTATTATGGGAATTTCATTTCTTTCTTGATTTCTTTCATGACCCATTCATCATTCCATAGAGCATTTGTGCATGTTCTATAGTTTCTCTTACCAGTGATAGTTTTATTCCATTGATACATAGAATATAAGAAACCATTTCAACTTTACTATGTTTGTTAAGACTTGCTTCATGTCCTAATATATGGTCTATTTCAGAGGAAGTTCCATAGGCTGTTGAGAAGAATGTATATTCTGCAGTATTGGAGTAGAATATTCTGTAGATTATCTCTTAAGTACATTTTATCTCCAGTCTTTCACTAATTTTTGCCGACCTGTCAATTGGTAAGAATGGGGTTGTCACCAACTATAACCATACTGAGGTCAATTTATAACTTCAGTACTTTTTAGAATTTTTATTTATTTAATTTTATGTATATGATTGTTTTGCTTGCACTTATATAAGTGTATTCATGTTGTACAATGCTTGCAGAGGTCAGAAGAGGGTCTTGGATCTCCTAGAACTTGAACTACAGACAATGTTGGCCATCATGTGGGTGCTGGAAACTGAACCCAGGGTCAGTCCATTATAAGAGCAGCCAGTGCTCTTAACCACTGAGCCATCTCTCCAACCCCAAACTTTTTTTTTAGTACTTTTTATTTTGTGAAATTGGGTGTTCCTGTTTTTTGGTGCATGTGATGGTTAATCTAGACACTATGAGGGGGATTTAAAATCACCATGGAAACAGACCTCTAGCCATGTCTGGGATGGAGTTTTTAGACGTCCCCTAAATGTGGCGGCCCCATCCCATGGGCTGAATAAAAAGGAGAAAGCAATGTTGAGTGTCATCATTCACGGCTCCCTGCTTTCTGACTGTGGATGCAACAGCACGAACTGCCCCTGCTTCTGCTCCCCACCTTCCTCACCATGATGGACCACATCCCAGAACTGTGAGCCAAAATAAACCCTTCCCTCCTTGAGTTGCTTTTGCCAGTTGTCACAGCGATAAGACAAGTAACTAATATTGTGCAAATATGTTTAGAATTGTAATTTCCTCTTGATGGATTGTTCTCTTAAACAGTTCATACTGATTTTAAACCTAGGGATTTACATATACCCAGATAAACCTTCTACCACAGTGCCACTGTGCGCTATATGCACAGTTCTCCTTTTACTTTGAGACAAGGTCTCAGTAAGTTTTCCAGGCTGGTCTTGGATGCCCTATGTAGCAAGGGAGGCCTTGAACTTGCAGTCTTCCTGCCTTAGTGTCCCAAGAAAGTGCAGGCCTATGCTTCTAGTCTGGATTTTGAGTCCCTTTTGATGTTTTATCATGGGACATAAAATATAGTCCCTAGGAAACAGAGATGAAACCAATATCCATAGTGACCCCCAACAAACCAGGCCTGGGTAGATCTGCTACAGCTAATATGTTTTGATGAGGTAACAATTGGGGCTAGGCAGATGGCTCAGTGGTAAAGATCACTTGCTGCTCTTGCAGAGGACCTGAATTCGATTTCCCAGCACCCATATTATGGGTCATGGCCATCCAGGGGATTCAGACTCAATCCTGTCTTCTGGCCTCCTTGGGCACCACACATTCATGTGGTACACATACACACATATATCCAAACACTCACACATATAAAATAACATGGTAAGTATAAGACCTCTCCAGTGAAAAGTATACTATAATGCTAAAGAAAGAGGATCAGGCTGGAGAGATGGCTCATCGGTTAAGAGAACCCGGGTTCGATTCCCAGCACCCACATGGTGGCTAAGAACCATCTTTAACTCCTGTTCCAGGAGAATCTGACACCCTCTTCTGACCTCCGCAGCACTGCACGACATGGGTGTGCCTACTTACATGCAGACCGTACACTCATACACATAAAATAATAAATTTTTTTTAAAGAAAGAGGATCTAGACAAACACAATAATGTAGCATGTGTACAGACTCTATGGTATTTTATTAAAAGCTCAGCTCTCTCCAAATTAATCTATAGACTCAATGCACTGCCAATCAAAATTAAGAAGCAGGGTTGTAAGTAGAAACAGAAAAACTGGTCCTAAAATTTTACACAGATATTCAAAGGAACAGAAAAATACTGAAAAAAGAAAAAAAAAGGATACTGGAGGGCAAAGATGGAAGATCTACTGGTTTCCAAGACGATCAAGCCAGTGTGTGTTGGTATAAGGAGAGACACAGGAACAAAACCAAGAATCTAAAATATGTTCTTTTGATTTACATCAAAGACACTATGATGACTAATTTTAATTGTCAACTTGGCAAGATTTAGAATCACCATGGAAACAACTGTCTGTCCCTATCTGTGAAGGATTTCTAGATTAGATTAAGTGAAGTGTGAAGACCCACCCTAAATACAAGCAGCGCTATTTTATGGCCAGGGTGGTGGACTGGTAAAACGAGCAAGAGAGGTGGTCCACTGCCACTGCTTCTTAACTGAGGAGACAATCTGAAGCCACCTCCAGCTCTTACCACCAAGCCTTCCCTTCCATGACAGACTATAAGCCCCTGGAACTATAAGCCAAATTAAAATCTTCCATACTCAAGCTGCTTCTTGTCAGGCCTTTGGCTACAGCAACAAAAAATGTAGCAAATTCAGGCGCCTATGTAATTTAGGGCAAACAGATTTTTTTTTTTTTTTTGGTCTTTTCCAGACAGGGTCTCTCTGTAGCCCCAGCTGTCCTGGAACTCACTGTGTAGACCAGGCTGGCCTTTAACTCACAAAGATCTGCCTGCCTCTGCCTCCCGAGTGCTAGGACTAAAGGCGTGCACCACCACGCCCAGCATAGGGCAAATAGATTTTTATAATAAATGAGGTTGGAGCAACTGATTATCCATAGGAAAAATATACTCATCACACTAAACACAAAAAATAATTCAAGATGGGTCATAACATAAATGTAAACTTCTAAATGTCTGAGGGGAGAAAAAAAAAAATCACTGGAAAAATCTTTGTGATCCCAAAGCAAACAAACATGGAAAGTTCAAAATATAAAATTAAGCAACAATAAATTAATTTTCATCAATTAAAAACTTCCCCCCCCCTTGGGGCTGGAGAGATGGCCTAGCGGTTAAGAGCGCCGACCGCTCTTGCAGAGGAACCGGGTTCAATCCCCAGCACCCACATGGTGGCCAAGAACCGTCTGAAACTCCAATTCCAGGAGAACTCCAGTTCCAGGGGAATCCGAGACCCTCTTCTGACTTCCGCGGTGTTGCACGACACGGGTGCACAAACTTGCATGCAGACAGTACATTCATACACATACAGAAATAAATAAAATTATAAAAAAAAACAAAAAACTTTTCCCCTAACTAGAAAATATCTACAATGCATGTATCTGGCATTGAGCATTTAGAATATATAAAGAACTCTTTAAATTCAGTAAGAAGAAACTCAAAAAGTAGACAAAATTCTGGAGTGAACATTCGTAAGATAAGGTAAGAGCCAAAACTAGCAAAAGGGCATGTGAAAAGCTGCTCGAGGCTTTATCAGCAGGGAACAGCAAGTGAGAGATGGCTGCAAACACAGCAACGCAACTACAAACTGCACAGCAAGGACTGATAAGACTGTGGACCATGGAACCCTTACATGAAGTGTTGGTGAGAACTGTAATATGCTCCATACTTTAGAACACTCAATTTTTTTGTCTTTTTTTTGAGACAGGGTCTCCCTGTAGTCCCAGCTGGCCTGGAACTCAGAGATCTGCCTGCCTCTACCTCCCAAGTGCTGGAATTAAAGGCGTGCACCACCACACCCAGCAAAACACTATCAATTAAAAAAAATATTTAGAAGATCCAGCACTACTCTGAGGTGTTATTCAAGAGAAGTAAAAATGTATGTCTCCAAACACTTCTAACACCAAACAAGGCTTGTAAATGTTTAAAATATCCAGAAACCAGAAATAATTCAAATATCCATTACTTTGTGAGGCAAACTATGGTATATCCATATAATGGAATCAAAAGAACAGCATTATTGTAATAAGCAGATTAGAGGCTGCCAAAAATGGGAGCAAGGCAAGTTCTAATTGCTCAAAGGTAGGAGAGGCTTTTGGGAGTGACAGAAATGTTTTTATCTCGATAGTGGTATTGGTTATATGACTATATACATGTATCAAAAATTAGTAAGCTAAGCCTATACATCTGTAATACTAACTGGGAAGGCAGAATAGGAGAATCACTGAAAATTCAAGGCCAGCCTTCCTATACACAAGGAATTTGAGGCCAGCCAGGACTACAGAGTAAGAACCTGCTTACAAAACAAAATAAAACAAAACAAAACCTACTTAAATATATAGTTAAAATTAGTAGTTTTCATTATATACAAGCTATACATACCATAATGCAGCTGATTAGCAGGGCTCAGAAAAGGGGGCCATGGTAAAATGTGAATAGTTTCTCTGAATCCTCACATGAATACACACAGAAAATGATAGCAAAATCAAAACCAGGTATATAGTTGACAACAACTAGGTGTTAAAATATCCTATAAGGCCCAAACCAAACAGATGATTAAGAACACAAGAGGAGCCGGGTGTGGTGGCCCACGCCTTTAATCCTAGCACTTGGGAGGCAGAGGCAGGTGGATCTTTGTGAGTTCAAGGCCAGCATGGTCTACATAGTGAGTTCCAGGACAGCCGGAGCTACAGGGAGACCCTGTCTCAAAAAGACCAAAAAAAAAAAAAAGAACACAAGAGGAAACATAGATGATCTTGGCAATACCTTTCAAGATATAACACCAATAGTACAATCCACTAAAAAAAGCATTAGTAAGCCAACTTCACCAAGAGGAAAAAGTTCTGTTCTGCTCTGCAAAATACCACATTAAAAAAAAAGTGAAAAGATAAAGTATTTGAGAAAAAATTTGCAAGACACATATCTGATAAAGGAGTGGTATCTAAAATATACAAAAAAACCCCTTTGAATTTAAGTCTAAGAAGAGTCTGGTGAGATAGCTCAAGAGGTAAAAGCACTTGCTGCCAAATCTGACAACCCAATTTCAAGCCCAAGGAGCCACATGGTGCAAAGAGAAGCTACTCCTGCAAGGTGTCCCCTGACTACCACATGTACATTGGCATGCAAGCACAGGAACACAGAAACATACACAAATAGATAAATGTAATATTTTTTTTAAAGTGTTAGAAAAGACACTTAGCCAAACCAAGTATATAAAGACTGTATGGCTCAGTGATAGAACACTTGCCTCATACACACAAGGCCATCCCCAGCACTGAGCCAAAAAGCACACTATAGCCAGGTGTGGTGGCACATGCCTTTAATCCTAGCACTGAGGCAGAGGCAGAGGCAGAGGTGCAGAGGTGCAGAGGTGCAGAGGGGCAGAGGGGCAGAGGGGCAGAGGGGCAGAGGGGCAGAGGGGCAGAGGGGCAGAGGGGCAGAGAGGCAGAGAGGCAGAGAGGCAGAGAGGCAGAGAGGCAGAGAGGCAGAGAGGCAGAGAGGCAGAGGCAGGCGGATTTCTGTGAGTTCAAGTCCAGCCTGGTCTACAGAGCGAGTTCCAGGCTAGCTGGGGCTACAGGGAGACCCTGTCTCAAAAACACACAAAAATAAATAAATAAATAAATAAATAAATAAATAATTTTTAAAAAGCAAACTATATACCGATGGCTTACAAACATACGAAAACAGACTCAACATCTATGTCGTGAGGAAATTAAAATTTTAACAAAGAGTTAACACTACATATCTGAAGAATGTCTAAAGTTCTAAGGCCAACAATGCCTTATTCTGGCAATAACGTGGAACAAAGGAACTCTTTCATTGCTAGTGGGAATGCATAAAAGTTTAGCCATGTGCAAAAATATGTTGGCAATTTGTTATAAAACTAAACATATGGCTAGAAATCACCATCCCTCAGATTTATCCCAAGGAGTTGAAATTTTACATTCACACAAAAATATGTACATGAATGTTTATAGTGGGTTTTATCCATAATTGCCAAAATTTAGAAGCAACTCAGAATCCTTTGTTAAATACATGAATATGACACATCCTGATAATGAATTATTAATACAAAAAAATGAAGTGCCATGCCATAAAAGAATACAAGAACTTTAAATGCATATTTAAGTGAAAGAGAGCAGCTGGACAGGGCACATACTGTGTACAACACTCTGAAAACTGCAAGATCAGAGGCTGCCAGCGCTTTGGGATTGGGGGCGGTGACTAGATGGACAGAGATGATTTTTGTTTTGTTTTGTTTTTGAGACACTCTAGAGTCTCCCTGTAGCCCAGGTGGCCTGTAATTCACTATGTAAATGAGGCTAGCCTCAATCTCAGAGATCCACCTGCTTCTGCCTCTTGAGTGCTGGGATCAAAGGTATGCACCATAACACCTGGCTTCGGTAAGGGTGATTTATTTATTTATTTATTTATTTATTTATTTATTTATTTATTTATTTTAGGAAAGAGAAACCATTTTGTATGATATTGTAATGGCAGATATATGTCACTTCACATTTGCCAAGATCTACGAAGCCGTACAACACCAAGCATAAATCTTAATGCAAACTGTAGACTTAAGTCAATAATATTAATATTGGCCCAACTGTTGCAAATAAATCACACTAATACAAGCTGTTAATAGTAGGGGCCACAAGTAGAGAAACTAGGTTTATGGAAACTCAGTGTATTTTTTATCACTCTAAAACTTACAGAATTTTAAGTATGAGCTGGGTATGGGGGTGCATATGTATAATGCCAGCATTTGGGAGTTGAAGCAGGAAGAGTGCTTTGAGTTCAAAGCCAGCCTGGGCTACACAATGTGAGATCCTTTCTCAAAAACGTTAAAACTACATGAAAACCTACTGATTTTCTTTTAAAAAGTAGATCAAAACCCAACTATGCCCACAAGAGCTGCCCACATCAGTGCAGCAACCAGTGGAGTATGTGAACAGAGTATATGAACCTTGAAAACAGAAGTAGCAGGTATTCACGAGAACATACGGCCAGCCAAGATGAGCAGCTGCGCTCCAGCAGTGGTGGGCGGCTGTGGAAACCTGTAAGGTAGCCATACTGTGGAACCTGTAAGACAGCCATACTGTGGAACCTGTAAGACAGCCATACTGTGGAACCTGTAAGACAGCCATACTGTGGAACCTGTAAGACAGCCATACTGTGGAACCTGTAAGACAGCCATACTGTGGAACCTGTAAGACAGCCATACTGTGGAACCTGTAAGACAGCCATACTGTGGAACCTGTAAGACAGCCATACTGTGGAACCTGTAAGACAGCCATACTGTGGAACCTGTAAGACAGCCATACTGTGGAACCTGTAAGACAGCCATACT
The DNA here is from genome assembly GCA_009823505.1 of Rhizomys pruinosus. NCBI lineage: Eukaryota > Metazoa > Chordata > Mammalia > Rodentia > Spalacidae > Rhizomys > Rhizomys pruinosus. The sequence goes on from VZQC01006976.1 coordinate 388,066, forward strand.
GTGGAACCTGTAAGACAGCCATACTGTGGAACCTGTAAGACAGCCATACTGTGGAACCTGTAAGACAGCCATACTGTGGAACCTGTAAGACAGCCATACTGTGGAACCTGTAAGACAGCCATACTGTGGAACCTGTAAGACAGCCATACTGTGGAACCTGTAAGACAGCCATACTGTGGAACCTGTAAGACAGCCATACTGTGGAACCTGTAAGACAGCCATACTGTGGAACCTGTAAGACAGCCATACTGTGGAACCTGTAAGACAGCCATACTGTGGAACCTGTAAGACAGCCATACTGTGGAACCTGTAAGACAGCCATACTGTGGAACCTGTAAGACAGCCATACTGTGGAACCTGTAAGACAGCCATACTGTGGAACCTGTAAGGTAGCCATACTGTGGAACCTGTAAGACAGCCATACTGTGGAACCTGTAAGACAGCCATACTGTGGAACCTGTAAGACAGCCATACTGTGGAAACTGTAAGGTAGCCATACTGTGGAACCTGTAGGACACCATACTGTGGAACCTGTAAGATAGCCATACTGTGGAACCTGTAAGGTAGCCATACTGTGGAACCTGTAAGACAGCCATACTGTGGAAACTGTAAGACAGCCATACTGTGGAACCTGTAAGGTAGCCATACTGTGGAACCTGTAAGGTAGCCATACTGTGGAACCTGTAAGGTAGCCATACTGTCACTCCAGGGACAAGAGGAAAACAGAAGGCCACACAGAAGTGAGTGATGAACAGAGCCAGGAATTCTAAAACAACGTAGATACTATGTCATATATTTTCTTTTTATAAATGCATAAATAACAGAAATGGGAACTCTGTGAAATTAGGAGTTATTCTAATGTACACCTTCTTCTACAATGTATAGAAAATGAGTACTTTACTGTAAAGTAAAGTACCAAGGTCAAGTCCTACATCCATTCATAACAAAAAATGGAATATATGTAAAAATGTAATTTTTTTTGGTCTTTTTGAGACAGGGTCTCCCTGTAGCCCCAGTTGTCCTGGAACTCGCTCTGTAGACTAGGCTGGCCTTGAACTCACAGAGATCCGCCTGCCTTTGCCTCCCAAGTGCTGGGATTAAAGGCGTATACCACTATGCCTGGCCAAGAAGGAAAACATCAGAGTTAAAAAAAAAGAGAAGAAATTAATAAGAGAGAGTTTCCTCACAGGAATAAGCATGGGTGTTTGGAAGGTTTCATATTATCACTGTGGTACTTATTATCCTCCAAATGGAAATAACATTTTTAAAATAACTGAAAAAAATCTCTAAATTGTCATCAATGTACCCAATTTGTTCTTTGTTTTATATATAAGATGGGGTCTTGAAATAAGGCATCTAAGGACCCATCCACCCCTCATATCAGATCAATGTTAGTACACTAACATAGGGGAGAAGACATAATTATGTTGCACTCAGATTTTGCTGCTTAGAAAACAGCTTCATGAAGATGATCATTAAGCATTAGACAAAGGCTGTCACTAGCACTTACTCTAATGTTTCCAAACACTGGCAGAGCTTTGTCAGATAGTTTCCTTGGCATGTCCATTTCTGGATTAATATAGTGTCGGTCAGGGCAGATCCTTTTGTCCCTAAAAAATGATAAAATTTTAAAACTGGAAGAAAATAATCCCATGACTTTTATTTTTATTTATTTATTTATTTATTTATTTATTTATTTATTTATTTATTTATTTTTTTGGTCTTTTTGAGACAAGGTCTCCCTTTAGTCCCAGCTGGCCTGGAACTCACTCTGTAGACCAGGCTGGCCTTGAACTCACAAAGATCTGTCTGCCTCTGCCTCCTAAGTGCTAGGATTAAAGGCATGCGCCACCACGCCTGGCTTTTTTTTTTTTTTGGTCGACTTTTAAACATTCTCCAGAAAAGTGATCTCCAACTATAATCAGAGACATTTTATTCCACATGCCTTAATGTTAATAGCCAGGTTAAATACTTTAAATGACACTAATAAAACATATATAGAGGGGCTGGAGAGATGGCCTAGCAGTTAAGAGCACTATCTCCAGCACCCACATGGTGGCTGAGAACCATCTTTAACTCTAGTTCCAGGGGAATCCAATACCCTCTTCTGACCTCTGTGGCACTGCACGACATGGGTGCACAAACCTACATGCAGACAGTACACTCATACATATAAAAAATAAAGAAAAATACTCAAACATTTCATCATGATCTACAATACAGGTCAACTAACCTCTACGCCACAAGCCTCTCCTTGACTATGTTACCTCCAAACTAAGTTGAAGTTCTAGTATAAAAGGCAATAATCCATTTAAATGCAAACCTCCTCAGAGAGTAATGTGATAAAAGTAGGAGCTAAAAATTGGCTAGGCAGCTTAGGGTCAAGGTCCCCCAGAGAGCCAGTTTCTTTCTCAGCTGAGAGCTGAAGACTTCCTGGATCTGCGAGTAAACTTATCCTTCTGGTTGCTCTGACTTGTGGCCCATACATCCTTAACTCACTTGTCAGATTTATTTACCAGTGGGTAAATTCCATTAAAATCATGGTGCTAAGGACCCAGCACAACCCCCTCCCTAATCGAGATCATTCCATCTTGGACACACCAACTGTGGTTGACTCTTATGAACTTCCTTCAAGGATTTGAGACCTCAGAACAACAGGGGCAAATGAAATAGAGGATTATTGAGTTAGAGGATTATAAAAACTCAGGGGTAGTGTTCTCAGATCCCATTAAGCCATTTTTCCTTAGTCATTCTAGGAATGATTGGTTTGCTTGCTTCATGCATTTCCCCTTGATTGGTAACTTTAACTGTGGTGTTAAACTCTGATTGGCTGGTGTACTTCATTGGTAACTTTTAATTGTGAAGCTAAACTCTGATTGTTGTTATACTTATAAATTACCCTGTAACCCTCACCTCAAGGCCACACTCCTCCCAAGTTGAGTGTTGGCCTGGCGTCATAATTAAATTAAACCCTCCTTTAAAACTCTCCCCCCCCACACAAAAAAAAGACTGTCCTTAACAGGCAGTTAATATACCATAATTCAAAAAGTTAATGTTAATGGTACTGTGACACTAAATGTGATTCAGCAGATATATTAAACACTGATGCTCTAGCTGTCCATTTCCATCACACCTGGAGGCCCATCTAGGTTGTTAGGGTACTCAATAGGGTACTTAAATTCATCTACGCAATCAGTGCAATTCCTACGAAAATTACAGCTAGGTTTTTTGAGAATCTGGCAGGCTTATTTTAAATCCAAGTGTAGATACAACTGATCTAAAACCACCCTGAACAGGGGCAAACTGGAGAAATAATGCCAGATGCCAAGACCCTCCATAACACTGCAAACAGAGTGATAGCAGACACGGAACAGTGTGACAGAACAGCACCCCAGCAGACTGACCAGAGAGCCCATCACCTTCAAGAAGTGAGGACACAGTGTCCTAGATGAAAGGTGCTGGAACAGATGGCCAGGCATAGAAAAGACAAACTGCTTACTATCCACGCAGATCAATACAAGTCACAAATACTCAAAAAGTTTTAGACTTCAGAGAATTTCAGACTGAATTTGACTGTGGCTGTTCAATCTGTACCAAGAGAAAGCAATCATATCTGGAATATGTAAATGATTTCTAGAAACCAAGAACAAAAAGATAAATGCCTCCATTATTAAGATGGAGAAAAGACATATATACAAACATTTAATAAAAAGAGGCTGGGGAGGTGGCTCAGCGAGAACTGGCTGCTCTTATAAAGAACTGCAGTTGGAATCCCAGCACCTGCATGGTGGCTTGCAACTTCACTTCCAGAGATTCCAACTCCCTCTTCTGACCTGAGGGCATTGCACAACATGAGTACACCTACCTATATGCATGCAATACTCACACACATAAAAATAAGTTTTAAAAAGGGGACAACAATATATACAAAGATATTCAGCAGCACTAATCACTATGAAAACACAAGTTAAAGCCACATCCCCATGAATCTAAGCATTGGAGATGACGTGGAACAACTAAGATTTTCTCATCACTCTTCACAGGTTTGTACAAATTAACCATGTTGAAAGAGTTAAGCATTTGCCTACCCCATGATATAAAGACCTTTCCTTTGTATCTGCCACAGAAGTACATACATATTTCCACAAAAAGACATGTATGAATACATTCAAAGCAGCTCCACACATAATAGTCCCAAACTGGAAACCACCACAGCACTGTCAACTGAAGAGTGGCACAAACATTGCACTATATTCACATACTGAGCCACGATATAAAGTCAAATACAAACACAATGACAGAGACAAATGTTGATACTAGGTTAAGAAAAACTACACCCGGGGCTGGAGAGATGGTTCAGCAGTTAAGAGCACCCAGGTTGGAATCCCAGCACCCACATGGTGATAAGAACGGTCTTTAAGCTGGGCTTGGTGGCACACACCTTTAAACTCGGGAGGCAGAGGCAGGCAGATCTCTGTGAGTCCAAGACCAGCTGGGGCTACAGGGAGACCCTGTCTCAAAAAGACAAAGAAAAAAAACCCTACACACTATCATGTAGATGGAATTAAAAAAACAAGAAAACCTGGGCTGGAGAGATGGCTCAGCAGTTAAGAGCATTAACTGCTCTTGCAGAGGACCTGGGTTTGATTCCCAGCACCCACATGGCAGCTAAGAACCATCTTGTGCCAGGCATGGTGCCGCACGCCTTTACTCCTAGCACTTGGAGGCAGAGGCAGGGGATCTTTTTGAGTTCAAGGCCAGCCTAGTCTACAGAGTGAGTTGCAGGACAGCGGGGGCTACAGGAAGACCCTGTCTCGAAAAGACCAAAAAAAAAAAAAAAAAGAACCATCTTGTAACTCTAGTTCTAGGGGAATCCCACACCCTTTTCTGACCTCTGAAGCATCGCACGACACAGGTGTGCACCTAACTACATGCAGACAGTACACTCACGCACATAAATAAAATTAAACCCTAAAAAAAAAAATTAAACCCTAAGACATGGACTCAGACTATGTTGTCTGGTTAGCATCTACTGTCAACTTGACACAACCTAGAATCAGCTGGCAGGAGGGACCCTCAGCTGAAGAACTGTCTGTGCACATGCCTGTGAGGCACTGATCTGACTCCTAGTTGATGAAGGAAGGACCAGCACCCACTGGGCAGATAATCCTGAGCTATATAAGGAAGCTAGCTAAGGATAAAGCAAGCCAGTAAGCAGAACTCTTCCATGGTTACTGCTGCAGTTTCTGCTTGAGTACCTGCCTGAACTTCCCACAATGCTGGACTGTGACCTGGAAGTGTAAACTCCCCTAAGTTGCTTTTAGTCAGACTGGTTTTTCACAGTAACAGAAAATCAAATGAATATGGTACCGACGAATGGATGAATGGATAAAGAAAATGTGGTGTACACACAAAGAGTATAGTAGCATTCAGTCATGATGAAGAATGAAATCTTATCTGTAGCAGAATCGATGGAAATGGAGGAAACAAGTATAATAATCCAGACACAGAAAAGCAAATACTGTATGATCTCTTACATGTGGTAATGAAAAGAAGTTGTCTAGAAAGAAGTCTGATTACTAGAGATTAGGAAGGGCATATGGGAGATTGGTACAAAATGGAGGTTGGATTTGGCCGATGTGCCCTGTGTATGTATGAAATTTCACAGATTCCCATTAACATGTACAACTAATATGTGTTAATTTAAGAATCATACTTTTTAAATATCTTATTATTTTTATTTAATGTGTATGAGTGTATTGCCTGCATGTGTTTAAGTGCACCCATGTTGTGCAATGCCCAGGAAAGTCAAAAGACTTCCATCTTCTGGAGTTATGGATGGCTGTTAGCCACCATGTGGGTGCTGGGATTCGAACCTGGGTTCTCTGCAAGAGCAGTCAGTGCTCTTAACCACTGAGCCATCTCTCCATGCCCCTAATAGTGTTAATTAAAAATAAAAGAAGTACAGGCATGATGGCACATGCCTTGAATCCCAGCACAGAGGAGGGAGAAACAGGCAGATCTCTTTTTAAGCCCCAGGACAGCCAGGGCTATATAGTGAGATCATTCCAATCCCAATCCCAATCCCAATCCCAATCCCAATCCCAATCCCAAACCCAACCCAACCAACCCAAACCAACCCAAACCAACCCAAACCAAAATAAATATAAATTGAATCATAACTTGTTGGTGCCAACAAGTTGTTGGTGCTACAGGAGGGTAGTCACTTCTAGAAAATGGTACCTCAGGAAGACCACGAAGGAACCTCTGGGTATTCCCTTTCAAGTGAAGGCTTGTTCACCCAAGGGCACAGGTATGTGACATTTTCATCGAGTGGCAAATTTATTACCTGTGAATTTTATTTTTTTAATTTTATTTTATTTTGTATGTGTATGAATGTACTGTCTGCATGTAGGTTTGTGCACCCGTGTCATGCAATGCCAAGGAGGTCACAAGAGAGTCTTGGATTCCCCTGGAACTGGAGTTAAAGATGGTTCTCAGCTGCCATGTGGGTGCTGGGGATCGAACCTGGGTCCTCTGCAAGAGCAGTCGGCGCTCTTAACTGCTAGGCCATATCTCCAGCCCTTACCTGTGAATTTTAATGCATGCTGTAATTCAATTTTAGAAAGAGCATTGGCTTACTTGCAAAAGCCAAAAGCCTTAAGATACGGACAAAGAGGTCTCCTGGCTTTCTTGTCTTCTTTGGCTTCCAGAACCCCTGCAGTAAACTCATACAGCTCGGATGGGATTTTGGCATCCGCTCGCTCCAGGTATCGCAGAACACCAACAGCATGGCTTGCATTTCTCTCCGTCAGCAGCAATACAGATTTGGTTTTTTTATCTCCCTGCTCTGCAGGAGAACCCTTAATAGTCGGGGTGGGGATGAATAAAAGAAGATCATTCATACCACTCTGATCTCAGTGATGCTTTATAGGCTCTGAATTTTCCATTACACAGAAAATGTCAAGAATAATAAAGATAATAAAAATGGATCAAACCTGTTCAGTGAAACTCTGAAAATGATCAGACATGCAATATAGGCGTCCACCAAACACTTTAGGTGAGGACGGGAAGCTGAAGTGAACCACACAGGTGGCATCAGTGATGGCTAGGAGTGGGATGCAGTCATCTGTTAAGGCTAGAAAAAACATGTCCACAAGGCCTGTGACCTGGAGTTTCTGCACGTATGTATTCTAATAATCAGGCCTAGTACCCAAACTGCAGTACATTTCTGTCTTGTATTTTACTCTTATTTCAGGGTCTGAGGACTGAACCCATGCATGCTGGGCAAATGCTCAACTACTAAACTGTAGTCATAGCCTTGCACCCTATTTTTAAAAAAATATTTTATGTGTATGAGTATATGTATGTAGGTAGGTGCACCTGTGTCATGCAGTGCCCATGGAGGTCAGAGGAGGGCACTGGATCCCCTGGAACAAGAGTTACAGACAGTTATGAGCAACCATGTGGGAGCTGGGAATAGAACCTGGGTCTTCTCAAGAGCAGCTAGCATCATACTTTTTAAAATGAAAAGTAGTATCTTTCTCATTTTTGGTAAAAATGCCACAGACTACTCATTAAATTCCAGGAAAAAAGTGGCCTTTTAGCTTGAAAAATACTTTTTTTTTGGTCTTCTTGAGACAGGGTGTCCCTGTAACCCCAGTTGTCCTGGAACTTGCTATGTAGACCAGAGTGGCCTGGAACTCACAGAGATTCATCTACCTGCCTGCCTCTGCCTTCCAAGTACTGTCTCTGCCTTCCAAGTATTGGGATTTAAGGCATGCACCACCATGCCCAGCTCTGAAAGATACCTTTTTCTATTATAACTCCAGGCTGCCCATACAGTTTTCACATACATAGGCCTTTATATCTTTTCTTTTCTTTTTTAGGTCTTTTTGAGACAAGGTCTCCCTGTAGCCCCAGCTTTCTGGGAACTCACTATGTAGACTAGGCTGGCCTTGAATTCACAGAGATCCATCTCCCTCTGCCTCCCAAATGCTGGGATTAAAGGCATGTACACCACACTTGGCCAAGAAGGCATATCTATATTTTTTTCCTAGTAATATTATAATGCTTCATTACAGTTATGTGCAGGCAGACAGACTTTACAGACTACATCATGTGGATTTTATATATAGGACAGCAATCTTCAAGCTGGAGCTCCAGGAAGAACATCTAGATGAAGGGTCACTCCCTACAAAGCTATGAGGCCTGGGGGCACCTAGATTCACCTTGTAAGAATTCTAGAGGAGATAATCAATCAAGATTACTATAAATTCTGAGCAAACATGAGAAGTAGTGAGAAATCTAGAGACAAAATACATAAATGAAGAAATGACCCCTATTAGCTCAGCCTTGTCTAAATACAAGTAGAAACTAAAACACTCACCTAATGCAATTTGAGAGCCAGAACTTAGCTTCTTCTTCCACTGCTCTAAAATACTTTTTAAGTTAAAAGCCATTTCTTTATGCATTTTCAAGCAGAATACTGAATTGCTTTCTACTACCTAAAGAAGAAATCAAGGGTGCCAGTTCACATTAAGGAACATGTAAGCTTGAAGTCAACTGTTCCACCAATAATTATCAATGTAAACAACTTCAAAATAACCCAGGATAGCATAAGTCTTTAGATTCGACAGTCAACTTCAACAAATAAATCTCCAAGTTCTTTAGTTTTTATCTAAAAATGTGCTTTAAGCAAAACACCACTGTTCAAGCTACTTCCATTCCTTTAAAAAAAAATGCATTGGTGCATGTGTGCATGTGTCTACAGCAAATATGGGGTACTGTCGAGAAGGGCTTTTAAGCTGTACACTCTAGCTTATGATGAGGACTGGTTTGTAAATTTTATTTTTTATTCTTTGTGCCTGCATTTTAGAATGAATGTTTATAGAATTAAGCAGAATAAATATTTAGCTATTTTTTTTGGCTTTCTGCTACATGACAGTATCCTTACTATAATCTACTCAGGTTTCTTAAGTAGGGAGCACAGATGTTAATGTTTCTTCACCAAGAAACCTTTCGTACTTTTATCATGCCAAAGCTTCACAGCACTGCTCCCTAGGAGACCTTTTCATGGGACAGGCTGGGTCCTGTGAGGCTCCTGCTCTGTGCCAGGTCCCTGCCTTCAGTGCTTCCCCACAATGCCTGCGCCCTTCTGATTGGTGTAACACTGTGAACTTAATCTCCCTAACACATACTCAACAACAACCCCTTTCAGTTATTTTTGGATCATTACAGATTTGGCTATGGCATAAACCAATGGTGGAAATGTATTGATAAGTGGCTAGGCTTACCTTACACACCATTTCTGTTTCAGCTACTGAGCAGGTGAAGATCAAAGTCTTCTGGGCTTGACTTGGAACAAAATCAAGAGCTTGGAGCAAGGTAGAGGTTTTTTCACACTCTAGGCAAAGATGCACTATCTGATAATGAAATATAGAAACAGGTGTTTGCCAAAATGCTCAAAGCACTCTAGTTTCACTCTTCCTAAGTATTGCTTTAAACGAAAAGAATGAAAAGGACATTGATACAAATTTAATTCACAGTTACAGATTTGTGTATGAGCACAACTATTCCTATTTAATAGTCAGTCACGACATACAAGTTAGTCCCTGTGCGTACCAGCCCCTTCCCATCACCTGCTGGACATTGCCATAGAGGGCAGCTTCCTCCGGAGCAGTGATCACAATGTAGGGATCCTTCATGGACTCTCTGACTAGATGCTCTACGTGTCTGTTCCAGTGAACGCCCACTGCCACAATCTGATGTGGTGCTGACTCCCGTTCTTCCACTTCAACGTTTTTTTTAAAGTTATCTAATATGGCAAACATCTAAAAAAATTAGTAGAATTTAATCTTTATTCCAAAAATAGATTAAGAATTAGTTTGACAGATCATAAAATTAAAGGACTATACATCTAGTTTTTTTTTTTTTTACCTCTCAGAGGAAAACTGCACATAGACCTGCTGCCTCTTGAGGAGGCCTGCCTTGGCTTCCTCTGGAGGATGCTTTTTCTGCAAGTCTCTAGGGTATCTCAACCCACAGTGGGTTCAATACTACAGATACATCTGATGTTTTAAGAGTGGGGAAAGCCTTTCTAACTAACAATAAAAAGGGGGGAAAACTTTAAAAATGGTTAGTGTCAATAAATATCTTAAAATCTCACTAGGATGGAATCAAGCCACAAACAACATCTTGGTAAATATGTATACTGAGTCCAATAAGAGATTAACGTGCTTACATTAAAAACTTCAAAATTCAATTACAGAAAGATGATCCATCAACTAAAAGTAAGGAAATGTCACCCATCTTCTTTTAGTCCCAGCACTTGGGAGGTAAAAGCAGGAGGATCTCTGTGAGTTTGAGGTCAATCTGGTCTACACAGAGAGTTCCAGGCCAGCTGGGGCTAAAGGGAAACCCAGACTCAAAAAAAGAAAGAAACCCAGAGGAATGGACGATAATCAATATGCATAATGTTCAATTTAAGTAACCAAGAAAATATGAACTATATTAACAGGACCCCACTGTTTATCAAGAAGCATGGAAAGAAAAAAAGCAAGGCCCAGGCCTTCTACTGTCAGGGAGGTAGGCATTATGCATGTACAATGGCACACTGGTCACAGAAGCATAAACTGTTCTGTGATTTTAGAAAGGCACCTGTACAAAATGATACATCTAGATATCAGTTGGGTAATAAGCTCTTAGACTTCAGAGAAGCCCACATAATCAGTAAGTAACAAGCTGCTGCTTCATCTTGGGCCTGCTGCTACTCCCAAATAACGTTCTTGGTCAGCAGGTTACACTGCTTCTAACAAATATTTCACAAAAATGTGTCTCTAAGAGGATCTGGCTGGGTAGCAAAGCATTTCCCTAGCAGGCATAAGGCACAGGTTTTTTTTTTTAATTAATTTATTATTTTTTATGTGTATGAGTGTACTGTCTGCATGCAGGTCTGTGCACCCGTATTGTTCAATGCCTCGGCGGTCAGAAGAGGGTGTCGGATTCCCCTGGAACTGGAGTTAAAGATAGTTCTTAGCCGCCATGTGGGTGCTGGGAGTTGAACCCGGGTCATCTGCAAGAGCAGTCGGTGCTCTTAACCGCTGAGGCCATCTCTCCAGCCCCAAGGCACAGATTTAAAATAAGTTGTTACTAGGGTTGGAGACATGGCTCAGTGGTTAAGAGCACTGGCTGTTCTTGCAGAGGACCTGGATTTGGTTCCTAGCATATACATGGCAGCTAACAACAGTCTGTAAACCCAGTTCCAGATTATCTGTCACCCTCTTCTGACCTCTGTAGCCAATGTACGATATGGGTATACTTATATTATCTGTAAGCAATACACTCATACTCGTAAAATAAAAAATACATTAAAATAACTTGTTATATGTACATGGTCCAGTATCATAAGAGTAACAGCAATCATACTGCAGAGTAGTATAACACTATTAACTATACAAACTAAGTTATGAAACAGTTCAGAACTGACTCTTGACCTTAACTACATATCCACAAAAAGGCATTTTTAAAAAGAAATATTCCAAAATAGGGTAATTAACTCTGAGTGTAAGATTAGGGTTGTTGAATTTTTTCAAGTGCTCTTCTACTTCTCAATTTTCTTTAAATAAAAACTGCTTCTTCCTCTGGGGCTGAAGAGATGACTCAGCTGTTAAAGAGCGCTGGCTGTTCATGCAGAGGACCCAAGTTTGGTTCTCAGGACCCACATGGTGGCTAATAATAGTCCGTAACTCCAGTTCCAGGGGTTTGTGCCCTCTCTTTTCTCTGTGGGCATTACATGACCCAGGTGCACTTATATACATGCAGCCAAAATAGTCATATGCATAAAATTCTTTTAATTTAAAAAACTATGTCAATAATCAGAGAAATATTAATGAAATAAATAAGTCTTGGGAACTTTTGTCCTTCAAAGAGAACTTTAACATTAGGGAGAAAACTTCAGGTAAATATTTTCTCTTCTAAATTATAATGAAGGGCTGGAGAGATGGCCTAGCGGTTAAGAGCACCAACTGCTCTTGCAGAGGACCCGGGTTCGATCCTCAGCACCCACATGGTGGCTGAGAACCATCTTTAACTCCAATTCCAGGAGAACTCCAGTTCCTGGGAATCGACACCCTCTTCTGACCTCCGCGGCGTTGCACAACACGGGTGCACAAACCTACATGCAGACAGTACATTCATACACATAAATAAATAAATAAAATTAAAAAAATAAAAAGCCTGCTTTAAAAAAAGAATAAAAAAATATAATTAAAGGGAACATTTTAGATTAACCAACTGATTTTCCAACTGGATGTTTTCCTGATTACTTAAAGCAGTACAGTTTAATTCTATGCATTTCAGAAACATATATGTATATAACAGGTAGCAATGACATCTAGTGTGGCCACACTTACTTGCTCAGTAGCTTTATGAAACAATACTTGCACTTCATCCAGAACCAGGTGACAGAGTCTAAGAAACAACAAGCTTTGGTATGTGAGAAGTCTTGAAAGGCTGTGTGGGGTTGTGACAATTACATCACCTACATTTAAAAAAAAAATGATCATTTTTCAGGTTTTCTGCAGGTTTCTCCAATTCTTCCTTTACTAAGATTACATTCTTTTCAAAAGCAGTTTCTCTATCAGGTGACTGAGGCAAGCCCCTGTCCACCCTGAGTCTGTAGTATGGGAATACACCCCTGGATCCCAAAGGCTCTCCTCCCCAGAAAGGCAGATTTCCTCAGTCCTGTACTTGTAGTGAATGGTCAGTAAAATCTTATAGTGAATGGTCAGTAAAGGATGACAACCGAATGAAATCATCTTCTTGAGATGGATATAGGTCAAGATGAGCCTCGCTACTCACACCATTGGTAAACTGGTGAGGTCAGAACCCACAGCTACCAAACTGCAGCCTCACATAGGCCATGTTGCCGAGGTCCCAGGCCTGCCCAGGCAAACTCACTGTCTTCTGCAAGGGAAACCAAACACCTGGAAAGGATGCTTACACCCCCTTGGAAGCTTCATATTTTTGGCTTCATCTTTGTGAAGTCCAATTGTTAACAACGCAGGATGAAGAGGCCTGGAGGACATGGTATAGTCTCCCAGTAACTCAAAAATAAACTGGGCCTTTTTCCACCCAGGACACACGATGACTGCAAGAGGCTGCAAAGACAAACAAATTCAAATGATTTTGGACAGAGGTTTGGAATCAAACATAACATGTATGAAACATCCAGAACATGTCCTTGCACAGAATAAACACTACCTAAGTCTTTCACTATCATACCATTGTGTAGATAAGAAAAATTAAAAAAAAATCATTTCATTAAAATGCGTTAGAAGCACTGACCTAGATTTTCATAGGATTAAACCGAAACACTCTTACAAAGGGAAGGACCAAGTATTCCTCCCTTCACAGAGTAGGAGCCTGGAGCAGAGCTGAGTCAGTTCGTCAAGGCTGTACAGCTAATACATGGTAGCAACAAAATGTGAACCTCAAAGTCCAGCTCCAGATTTCTTGTTCTCAAGCACCAGGATGCATGAATGCCTTACAAAAACGGTCACCTTGAGAGGCCTTCAAAGACCTATGGCTTCTTTCTTAGGAAACTGCCTTCTGAACTCTGCTCTCCATCAGTCCACAGAGTCTCCTAAAGGTGCTCCGGCTGCCAACACCTTCCTGGACTTAGGCTTCCTGAGACAAACCTGGTCTTTTCCTTCCTTTAGGCAGGTCCAGATGAATGCCAACTTCTTCACGGGCCTGAGAGCAGGCTGCCCATGGAGGCAGAGAGAGAACAAGGGAAAGAGAGGAGCAAGCCCTGGACAGTCCTCTCTGCTCCAGCCAGGGCTGTCTCAGCAAAAAATGCATCCATTTCCTTTAAGTCAGTACATAGCTACCAGTGCAAATTCAGCCTGCATGGCAGGGTTAGAAAAGTAAGTCAGGATCGGTTAAACTTCAACTTTACATGTGTTTCCTCACTGTGGTTTCACCTTACGGCATGTGGTGGACCATCTGTACTGCATCTCTTATGCCATGCTCTGGAATGGAAGTTTGATAACTTACAGTTCCTTTGACAGCCAAAACTCAGAAAGGCAGAAGTCAGTACCCACCACCAAATGGTCCTTATGTCCCATATTTCCTGCCTTTCTATATTAAGTATTTTCAGATTCTTAAACATGGCAAAGATTACAAATCACTGTGGAGTGCTATGAAATACTTTAAGGAACATGGGACAAGACGAAGAAACTAACTTCTGATCCCACATCCACAGGTCAGCAGTTAAGAATCACTAACAATAGATTCCCATGCACTGAGTGTTCTCATGTAAGAGATGGTAAAAATGATTCATGGCCTGGACATCTTACCTACTTGATGTGACACAAATTCAGTTAAGATAATTTTATAAACTCTACGCTCATCTCTAAAAGCCAGGACTCTTCTGCCTGCTAGAACCCACAGATGGGAATCAAGGTGAGAATTACCTGGGAGACTTAGTGACAGTAAAAACCAAAGGCTATTTTCTAATAGTCTAGGTTTGGTTTTATTGAAACATGGTCTAAATGTGTATCCCAGGCTGACCTCAAACCCGCTATGCTGTGCAGGCTGACCTCAAACCCGCTATGCTATGCAGGCTGACCTCAAACTTGTGATCCTCTTCCCTCAGCCTCCCAAGTACTGGGAACACAGCACAGCCCCATCAGGCCAGGCTGACAAGTCAGCTTCAAGTCTAGTAGTTTGGAGAAAAACTGACCAATATAAGCTTAACTTTACAAAAAAAAGTAGATACATTGCTTGAAAAGAAACATTTAACCCATTTCAAGATTATCTCAACTTACTCCGTTTCTACTCGGTAACGACTTGTAGCAGCCCCCCATCTGTAAAATCGTAAGTAGTGGTGGGAGGTACAACAAAGGGTCATTTCCACAGTGAGAAATAACGAGCACATCGCAACCCCGGGCAATGGGAGGCCAAGAGTAGGACTCCGTGAGGCTGGGTCCTGGAAACTTGTTTCTGTGAAGAGCCTATTAAAAAGGAGGGGAGGGAGAAGGGAGGGTAGAAAACAACAGACAAAATGAAGATGAACAGCTCCATCCTGCAGCTCCGGCTCACTCCACTCCATCCACCAGCACAGGAGCAAGCACAGCTTACTCTGGTATTCTCCTAAGACAAACCTTAAGTTCCTTACCAATCTTTCACAAGTATAAAATTCATGTTTTGGGGCTTTTTGGTCTTTTCGAGACAGGGTCTCCCTGTGGCCCCAGCTGGCCTGGAACTCACTCTGTAGACCAGGCTGGCCTTGAACTCATAAACATCTGCCTGCCTCTGCCTCCCAAGTGCTAGGATTAAAGGCGTGCACCACCACACCCAGTTTAAAATTCATGTTTTAAGAATGTTGTTTTGGGCTGGAGGGATGGCCTAGCGGTTAAGAGCGCAGACCCCTCTTACAGAGGACCTGGGTTCGATCCCCAGCACCCACATGGTGGCTGAGAAACGTCTGTAACTCCAGTTCCAGGAGAACTCCAGTTCCAGGGGAATCCTACACCCTCTTCTGACCTCCGAGACATTGCATGACACGGGTGCACAGACCTACATGCAGACAGTACGTTCACACATACAAAAATAAAATAAAAAAAAATGTTTTGCTGAGCCCATTTTTTAAAGTATTTTAAAATTTTATTTTTTGTGTGTATGAATATACTGTCTGCATGTAGGTTTGTGCACCCGTGTCATGCAATGCTGTGGAGGTCAGAAGATGGTGTCAGATACCCCTGGAACTGGAGTTCTCCTGGAATTAGTGTTATAGATGGTTCTCAGCCACCATGTGGGTGCTGGGGATCGAACCCGGGTCCTCTGCAAGAGCGGTCGGCACTCTTAACCACTAAGCCATCTCTCCAGCCCAAGCCCTTTTTTTTTTTTTTGTCAAGACAGGGTCTCCCTGTAGCCCCAGCTGTCCTGGAATTCATTCTGTAGACCAGGCTGTCCTTGAACTCATAAAGATCTGCCTGCCTCTGCCTCCCAAGCGCTAGGATTAAAGGCGTGGCCACCACGCCCGGCTGCAAGCTCATGTTTTAAACGAGCCAATGAGTAGTTGGTCCTCTGAGCAGGTTATGAAGTACACTGCAACAAGTATATGGTTTGGTCTCCTTATTTTCTTAATGACCCCCAGGTCCATCAGCCTTGTTAAACCTTTCCTTTTGATCTCTGACACACGGTCTTGCTACAACAGCCCATCTAGCCTCAAACTCTGATCCTCTTGCCTCAGCTTTCCAAGTCCTGGTATCATGTGAAACCTACCACCTAAAAAAATTAAAACATGCACCAGGTGTGGTGATGCACTTCAATCCTGGCACTCAGGAGGCAGAGGCAAGTGGAGCTCCTTGAGTTCAAGGCCACCCTGGTTTGTATAGTGAGTTCTAGGCCAGCTGGGGCTACAGGGAGAACATGTATCAAAAAGACCAAAACACAAATGAACAAGCAAATGTGTTATTGGGTTTATTATTCTCTGAAGCTATCACTAAAACCTGAATGTTCCAGCAAAACTCTGCGACTACAGATAAATGATTTTCCAATGGGTACCAAGGTCTCTGTGCCATCCCCTTCCCAGAGCTCTGAGACCCCAGGGGTTCTCAATGGGTATGTCAGCCTGCTCCGTCGTCTTCCTGAGAGTCTCCTTGGTCTGAAACCCATGTAGTTTTCATGTAGCAGATTTCAGTGGTTCCTGGACACAGGGTATAGAAGGCGAGTTTTCTTGAGAGCTGGCAAACCTGAAAACCTTTCCACGCTGGCAGCTAGCTCAGTGAGCATGAGTCTGCACGCAGGGCTGGAATGACTGTTCTGAACGCTCGAATCCCAGGTCCCTAGAGCTGCTGAGAAGCTTGAGGTGGTTCTCAAACCTGACCATCTAGTGGGGCCTCTGGATCTGAGGTCAGGTGGGTCCGCCGTGTGCCTGAAGTCTCTGTTCACCAGCTGTACTGGCCAAGGGTTGACAGATGCTCAACATGAGAGTTTGTCACTTAGGTCTACAAAGTATTCATGTGTACTGCTGTCCTTCTTTCTAGCAACTCTATTTTCAGATGTTGGATCCCAAGATAAACTTCAAACTTTTTTCCTTCCATTCTAATTTTTTGTTCTATTTTCAGTTTACTTCTATTTTATACCTCAGACCTACTATTGCATTTCTGTATTTTGAATTTCTGAGATTCTTATTTTCTGAATGTTCCTTACCTTCACCTTTCTGTGTGTGAAGTTTTGTTCTGAGAGGGTTTCATGTAGCCCAGGCTGGCCTTGAACTTCTGTTCTTCCTGCTTCTCAAATGCTAAGATTTGGGAGACATATCAGTTCTTTTTTTCCCTTTACAGTCTAGATCTTTTATTTCTCTATGTACATTAGCCATGAATTCATAGCTCTGGCAGCTTGGGCTCTCCATTAGTTCGCCCAAAGTGCTCCTCACAAAGGTGGAGTGGCTGCTGTTTCAGCTGAGCAAGGTGGTTCCTTCCTATTTGGCTTTTTTCTGATCACATTCCTTCGCCTATTTCAGTTAGCTATTTTGGCTCTTAGAATGCATAATATGCTCATTATGTAGTTAATTCTGGCAATGCTCAATAGGCATGTTAACTCCCTTGGCAAAAATGGTCTGCTAAATTGTGTGTTTACAATGCCCAAAGCATGCTGAGTGATATTAAGGACTCTTTCAGTTTTGCCATGGTAACATTTATGAAGCATTACCATTTCAACAGTATCTATTCCCTTGGTGTCTACACTATTGCCCTTCTAGTAGAGTTACATATGTGATCAAACGAACACTGTTTTTCTACAGGCTAAAGAACAGTAAGTGTGTACCTCTCTTCGGTCTCTTTGTGTCTGTCATTTTGGCAAATTACTGGAAGGTGGCAGCTCCAGATGAAAGGACCCCCATTAAGAAAAAACACCTTGCTACTGGTTCAGTGGGGGCGACACCTCTTTTCCCTCTGATGATCTTTTTTTCTTTAGAGAGGAATCCGCTTCACTCAGGCTGACTCCCAGCATTCTGAGCTCAAGGGATCCTTCTGTCTCGGCCTCTCAAACACCTGGGACTTCAGGCTCATGCCATGCACCCAGTGCTGTGTACTTTCTAACACTTTCTTCTACTCCCTACATCAATTACTTCTTTGAGGTTGTTCTGGTATTTTTGAGGTGAAGACAAATGTCTATGGTTGCCACTGTCTGTTCATATTGAAGAGCAACAAAAAACTCAAAAAGAGGCTTGCGAATGAGGCAGATCAGGCCATCACTTAGCACAACTCTGCAGAGAGACAGGGTGGCAAGCAGGCAATTTTCACTGTGACAATTCCAAATGAAAAGTCATCTGCTAGAGCCATTCAGTTTTTGCAGAAATGACTAATTGTCCTCCTTAGAACACCACAAAACTAGCAGTGTATATTCAAGAAGCAGTCTTGGAAAGTTTCCTCCCCTATTAAATGTCAGCCACGCTCTGCCATCTGTCCCCTCCTGAAGGTCTGTAATATTTCATCCCCACTCAAGACCTCTTAGCCTTTCTCAATCTGTTCATCCTTATAGTTTGGTTATTTTCTTTTTGTTTTTTATTTTTTGAGGCAGGGTCTCACTTTATATCCCTAGCTAGCCCGGAACTTGCTCTGTAGACCAGGCTGGCCTTGAACTCCAGAGATCTGCCTGCTTCTGCTTCCTGAATGCTGGGATTAAAGGCATGTCTCACTTGACTTTCTATTTTTTAAAAACGAATTATAACTTTTTCTTTTTTAAAACAGGAAAGGAAATAGATAACCATGTAAAAGTGATTTACCAAGTGAAGTCACAGGATCATGAAACAACTGGAAAGAACAGCTAAGAAATCTATTACAACTGCTCTGCCAATATGCTGCTCCAAGTCCCCTTTCAGAGGAACATTTGAAAACTCATTTCAGGAATGAATCTACAGTTATACAAGTGCACCCACGTCCTGTGATGCTTGCAGGTCAGAAGAGAGCATTGAATTCCCCTGGAACTGGAGTTAAAAACGGTTCTTAGCCGCCATGTGGGTGCTGGGAATCAAGCCTGGGTCCTCTGCAAAAGCAGTGTGTGCTTTTAACCACTGAGCCATCTCTCTAACCCCATACACTGGGTATTTTACAAAAGAATTACTCTCTTATGGGAAGCTAATCTGGATTTACAAATACATGAAAAAAGCTAAAAAGAGAACTGCAAAAGCAAGAAATTATACAATGAAACCTTAGATATTTATTTATTTATTTATCTTTTTGAGACAGGGTAGCCCCAGCTGGCCTGGAACTATGTAAACCAGGCTGTCCTTAGAACTGTTTTTTAATTAAAAAAAATTTTTTTATGTGTATGAATGTACTGTCTACATGTACATTTGTGCACCCGTGTCTTGCAAAGCCCCAGAGGTCAGAAGAGGGGTCGGATTCCCCTGGAACTGGAGTTAAAGATGGTTCTCGGCCACCATGTGGGTGCTGGGGATTGAACCCCGGTCCTCTGCAAGAACAGTCGGTGCTCTTAACCACTAGGCCATCTCTCCAGCCCAGAACTATTTTTTTTTATTATTATTTGTTTTTAATCCTACTTTGGGGTTGAGGGTGGCTCAGTTTTTTTGTGTGTGTGTGTGTTTTGAGACAGGGTCTCCCTGTGCCCCAGCTGGCCTGGAACTCACTCTGTAGACCAGGATGGCCTTGAACTCACAGAGATCCTCCTGCCTCTGCCTCACGAGTGCTAAGATTAAAGGCATGTGCCAGAGGGTGGCTCAGTATTAAGAGTACATCCCTAGTCTGTGTGAGACCCTGGGTTCCATCCCCAGCACTGTTAGAAAAGAACAAACAAAGCAAAGCAAAATAATCCTTCTGTGTTGGAAAAGGCTGGCATTTCTTCAGGAATCTGGTTAAGAGCATGTTCACCTTCTTGAGGTCTGCTGACAGCGGTGATTTATCCACAGTCAGGCAGGGTTCTATCCTGTTCCGGAGCACCACTCCAGGCTGTGGTGTGCCCGACTTCACCTTCTGCAACTAATCAACACAGATGTTAGATAACCACAGCCAGATCCTCCTTGAGTGTGCAGCAGAATATTAACTTTACAGAGAAGAAAACATGATTGTCGTATAAAACCCTGGGTATACACGCTGCTGAAAAACACACCTAGATGAAAGATCATTGACTCCCCCAATAAAATACAGCACTTTCTACAGCAGCGTAGATTCTATTAAAACCATGGTTCGGGAAAGCCTCCATGTGAGGAGGACTCAAGTCTGGAGGGAGAAAGGTGGTATAGTACAGCAGTTGACAGTCTTCTCTCCTGTCTAACCTCTTTAGGGCTTGTAGTACCTGCTGCAGATCAGAGATCCCATCGGCTCTCAAAGGATCAGGATTTAAGAACTGTAGTAATCTGTAAAGTAGTTAAAAGGACAATTTGAAGAAGAAAGCATTTACAGTTCCTCCACTGAGCTATTATTTTAATTCTTTGCTGTGCAGGAGTAAAATTATTATCTATCCCAGGGCATGTTTATGGAAAACCTGTGTGTTCTGTGTTGTTTGGTTCATTGAGATGCAAAGAGGGTGGTGGTCCTGCCAGTTTCCTCCTTCCCACTTCCGCCCCTGAGTCTGAGTCTGAGTCTGGGCTTCTATAGCCCTACCACTAAAGTCCTCTACAGTACCTGAAAGGTGACTGGCTAAGCTCAATAACTACTGGTGTACTTCTTTAGTTTTATTTTGCAATTAGAAAATATCAGATTAGGACCTGTCCTCTACCACCTCTTATAACTCAGAGCAAAAAGGACTTAAAATTGCTTATCTTTAGACCCAGAACTACCTGCCCCCATATTCTAAGTATCTATCAAGTGATGAGTGGATAAATAAAAGGTGTGCCCCATGCAATGGAATGCTACTCAGACACTTATTCATGCTACAACAGAGAAGAATGTCAAAGACATTCTAGCATGTGAAGGAGACCAGTCACAATTGTGACTTGGTCTCTATATAATATCCCCAACAGGAAAACCCAGACAAAAGATTTGTGCTATCCAGCTTTAGAGGGTGGTGACAAAACTGTTCTGAAATCTGATTACTGGTAATAGTTATAAGAATATACCAAGAACCATGGAACTCTGTATTTTAAAAGGGTAGATTTTATGGTATATAAATGGGATCTTTTTTCTTTTTAATTTTTCCTTTTTTTTTTTTATTTTTTGGTATTTTTGAGGCAGGGTCTCCCTTTTAGTACCAGCTGTCCTGGAGCTCCCTCTGTAGACCACGCTGGCCTTGAACCCACAGAGATCCACCCACCTCTACTTCCGAGTGCTGGGATTAAAAGCACGTGCCATCACGCCCGGCTTATAAATGGGATCTTGAGGGGCTGGAGAGATGCCTAGCGGTTAAGAGCACCGACCGCTCTTACAGAGGACCCGGGTTCGATCCCCAGCACCCACATGTGCGCGGAGAACCGTCTGAAGCTCCATCCAGGGAGAACTCCATGTCCAGGGGAATCCGACGCCCTCTTCTGACCTCCCGGCATGCACGAACACGGGTGGCACAAACCTACATGCAGACAGTACACTCATACACAAAGAAAATAAATAAAAAAAAAAAAAATAAATGGGATCTTGATATAGCTCTTTTTTTCCTTTTTCTTTTTTTTTCTTTTTTTTTAGACAGGGTCTTCCTTTAGTCCCAGCTGGCCGGAGCTCCGCTATGTAGACCAGGCTGGCCTTGAACTCACAGAGATCCACCTGCCTCTCACTCCCCAGTGCTGGGATTAAAAGCGTGCACCACCATGCCCGGCTCTAAAGACAGTTCTTAGCCACCATGTGGGTGCTGGGAATTGAACCCAGGTCCTCTGCAAGAGCAGTCAGTGCTCTTAACCACTGAGCCATCTCTCCAGTCCTATATAGCTGTTTTTAAAAGGTACAGTGAAGGAAACAATACCTCAAATATCATTTTAGAAACCTAGAAACAGATGAGTAAGTAACTAACTTGGAATATACATGACAGCTGAATCTGAGCCAGATGTAGAAGAAAAAATGTTATTTGCGTAAAACATCAATTAAGGGGCTGGAGAGATGGCCTAGTGGTTAAGAGCACTGACTGCTCTTGCAGAGGACTCGGGTTCAATCCCCAGGGGAATCCGACGCCCTCTTCTGACCTCCGAAGCATTGCACGACACGGGTGCACAAACCTACATGCAGACAGTACATTCATACACACACAAAAATAAATAAAATTTTTAAAAAATCAATTAAAGCCAAGCTCCTGGGCTGTGGCGGTGTGTGGCAGAAATGAAGGGGCCATGTCTGCATCCTCTGGAAAGCACCAATGCCAGACAGCTGCATGCCCCATCCTAAGGGAAGCCCAAGAGTTGAATCTCTTGAGGGGAAAAGCAGAGCTAGCTTGGGCACTAGAGGCACAGCTATGTGTAGCACCTCACTGAGAAGGGGAGACTGACAGGGACACTGAATGAGCCTCCAGCTAGCTTCTCTAACTCATCACCCAGGACAGCCCGAGGATGAGGAGTCTTCCCTAGGGAGCATAACCCATCCAGGTGGAAGACTAGTGAGTGAGTTCAACAGTCCTGCAGCAGCAGCAGCAGCAGCAGCAGCAGCAGCAGCAGCAGCAGCTTATTCCACAGTGAGACTCAGTTAACATACCAATGAGCACTACTCAGCAACTCTCGCTGCCTTGATAGGCCCTTACACTACATTTGAGTATATAATCAAACCACAAGGTATTTAAGAAATGCCTCCACCCTTACAGAAACAAAAGGAACAGAAATACAACATCAGGAATAGAAACACAACAAAACATCTTTCCAAAATATTAGCAACTGCCGGGCGTGGTGGCGCAGGCCTTTAATCCTAGCACTTGGGAGGCAGAGGCAGGAGGATCTTTGTGAGTTCAAGGCCAGCCTGGTCTACAGAGTGAGTTACAGGACAGCTGGGGCTACAGGGAGACCCTGCCTCGAAAAGACAAAAAAATAAATAAATAAATTAGCAACTTTAGAAAAATAAGGGAAAAATAACATATGAAATAAGGACAAGATACTGTAAGCGAGGAGGGCCATCTCTCCAGCCCCATAAACGATTTTTAAAAATCAAAGCTAGCCAGATCACTCAGCAATTACAGGTGCTTGCCTCCAAGCTGACAGTCTGAGTTCATTCCCAGGACTCACATGTTGGAAAGAGAGAACTAACTTCGCAAATTGTCCTCTCCATCAAACGTGTTAATGCTCATACACAGATACACACACAAAAATAATTAAAAAAAAATAAATAAAAAATGTTTATTAAGGGGCTGGAGAGATGGCTTAGTGGTTAAGAGCACTAGCTGCTCTTGTAGAGGACTCAGGTTTGATTCCCAGCACCCACACAGCAGCTAATAAGCTGTCTCCAGCTCCAAGAGGAATCTTGATACACTCTGCTAACTTCCACTGGCATTGAACATACACAAGTACACTTACATACATGCAGGCAGTACACTCATACACACAAAATCAATTAATAAAAATTTTAAAATGTTTATTAACACAGCCAGGCATGGTTAGTGTACTCCATTAATCAATCCCAGCACTCAGGAGGCAGATCTCTAAGATGATTCCAGCCTGCTCCACCTAGCAAATTTCAGGCCATCAGTAGGGAAACCTTTTCTTACTAAAAAAAAAAAAAAAAAAAAAAAAGGCAACACAAAACAGGTAGAGAAGGTATACTAGAGGGTCCTTGATTGACTTCAACTGTAAGAAGGCACCAGATGGTTATCAAGACTGTATATGGTGCAGTATAACAGATAAGACAGCCTCAAGGTTGTGAACTAGTGGGCTGTGGCTGATCATGAGGTGCTACAGATAACGAGTGACCCAGCCAGTTAGCTCATGCTGGAGCAGATGCAGAAGGCTTCCTAAGTACTCAGTGAATGCTTAAAGAGTCCATAACAGCACAGAAGGTGCAGATGCTGATGGATGTGGGTCTGATACAATTTATTGGTGACTTGTTCATCAGCCCCCTCCCTTTGCCCACTGTGGAAAGGTGAACTGAGTTGGCAGCAAGTAGTGTAGAGGGGAGGGAAGCAGGAGAAGCAGAGCTCATCTTTGTGTTCATCCTTGGTTATGTTGAATGCACACTCATCCAGCATCACCTTGTTCCCTCCTGACATCCGCATGGTCTTCTCACTGCTACATTCCAGTCAGTGTCTTCTTCCCCTGCTTCTGTTCACTGTGTTGGTTCTCCTCCCCCCACCCCAGTTGGTTATTTTTTTTATTTGGGACACTGAGTGCATATGAGGAAGGGAGATTCTTCCCAATCTGGAAGTCCAGCTATCTTCACATCCCTAGTTCCACATCTCTTCTCTAAATAACCACATCTGATTGGATTGTTTTATGTGTTTCAAAAAATGAAGGCTGAAAGGAGACATGATTTCCTCAAAGATGGTCAGTTAGGGACAGATAGGTTTTAGGTTTTATAGAACTTCATGTGTGGCAATAAAGTTAGAGAAAGAGCCAGCAGACTGGGACCTGTCGAAGGTGCCTTCAGGTCAGGGACCTAACCATCCTTCTCTCCTTGAAGCCTATGCGTTCCTATCTGTCTTTCAGGCTAATCACATCACTCAGCTTTCTATAGCCAGTTGTTTGTTTGTTTCTTTTCTTTTTTGTCTTTTTGAGACAGGGTCTCCTTGTAGCCCCAGCTGGCCTGGAACTCGATATGGTAGACCAGGATATCCTTAAACTCAGAGATAGGCCTGCCTCTGACTCCCAAATGCTGAGATTAAAGGCACAGTTCTTTCTTTCTTAGTTATCTGAAGGGCGTGAATCTGATATAGAAAGTCTGAAATAACAGTGAATTCAGGAGGAGATTATCCCATATTAGGTCAATTCCCATTCTAGATTGTGTACCTCCCTTTCCTTTAGAATGCTGGACTCTCGAATGATGGAAGATGTGTAAGATCCATATCCAGCTGCAGAGGCCCAGTATTAGACTGACTTTATTCCTCTTTGAGTGTCTGTAAAGTCCCAGGAACCTTATATGGGGCCTGAAATGCACTTTCTAACCTATTGGCAGCTTTGTCAGCTACTTTCAGATAAATGTGGGAGGCAGCAAGTGAGTTTCCACCCAGTTTGGTTGGTAGCAGCTCCCTGTTAACATTTTGAAGACTATTTTGATACTGGGACCAGATGTGCCGGGGAGAGTACTTTTATAATCAGTTAAGATATTTGGTATGGTTAACAGAGCAGAGTGGCTTGCCTTAGGGGAGCAGGACATGTAATAGAGAGAACATGCCTTCACTGGTGTACCCCTGCTTGTCTTCTGTCTGGCCTCCAGCTAGTAGGGGGGGAGGGGGGATAGTCACTACCCACATTTAAGACTGGTCTTCACCCCTTTGTTGCTGTCCAACATAGCAGTTCAATGGAAGCGTCCTCACAGATATACCCAGAGGTGAATATTACTAATATCCTAAGGACTTTCTCAGTCTTGTCAAGTTGGCAGTTAAAATTAACCATTATAGCCAGACATGGTGGCACATCCCTTTACCTCACAGCACTCAGGAAGAGCAGGTGGCTCTCTGTGAGTTCAAGACCATCCTGGTCTACAGAGCAAGCTCCAGGCCAGCTAGGACTAAAAGGAGACCCTGTCTCAAAAAAAAAAAATAGCCCTTAAGTATCTTGTCTTATTTCTTTTATTTTTTCCCTTATTTTTCTAAAGTTGCTAATTTATTTATTTATTTTTTTGTCTTTTCGAGGCAGGGTTCTCCCTGTAGCCCCAGCTGTCCTGTAACTCACTCTGTAGACCAGGCTGGCCTTGAACTCACAAAGATCCTCCTGCTCTGCCTCCCCAAGTGCTAGGATTAAAGGCCTGCGCCACCACGCCCGGCAGTTGCTAATATTTTGGAAGATGTTTTGTTGTGTTTCTATTCCTGATGTTGTATTTCTGTTCCTTTTGTTTCTGTAAGGGTGGAGGCATTTCTTAAATACCTTGTGGTTTGATTATATACTCAAATGTAGTGTAAGGGCCTATCAAGGCAGCGAGAGTTGCTGAGTAGTGCTCATTGGTATGTTAACTGAGTCTCACTGTGGAATAAGCTGCTGCTGCTGCTGCTGCTGCTGCTGCTGCTGCTGCTGCTGCGGACTGTTGAACTCACTCACTAGTCTTCCACCTGGATGGGTTATGCTCCCTAGGGAAGACTCCTCATCCTCGGGCTGTCCTGGGTGATGAGTTAGAGAAGCTAGCTGGAGGCTCATTCAGTGTCCCTGTCAGTCTCCCCTTCTCAGTGAGGTGCTACACATAGCTGTGCCTCTAGTGCCCAAGCTAGCTCTGCTTTTCCCCTCAAGAGATTCAACTCTTGGGCTTCCCTTAGGATGGGGCATGCAGCTGTCTGGCATTGGTGCTTTCCAGAGGATGCAGACATGGCCCCTTCATTTCTGCCACACACCACCACAGCCCAGGAGCTTGACTTTAATTGATTTTTAAAATTTTATTATTTTTGTGGTATGAATGTACTGTCTGCATGAGGTTTGTGCACCCGTGTCTGATGCAATGCCGGAGGTCAAGAGGCGTCGGATTTTCCCTGGGAATTGAACCGAGTCACCAAGAGCAGTAGTGTCTTAACCACTAGGCCATCTCTCCACCCTTAATGATGTTTACCAAAAACATTTTTTTAAATTTTTATAATTTTATTATTTCTTTACGTGTATGAATGTACTGTCTACATGATAAGTGTGTGCACCCGTGTGCAATGCCGCGGAGGTCAGAAGAGGGTCTCAGATTCCCTGGGAACTGGAGTTCTCCTGGAATTGGAGTTTCAGACGTTATCGGCCGCATGTGGGTGCTGGGCTTGAACCCGGGTCCTCTGTAGAGCGGTCGGCGCTCTTAACCGCTAGCCATCTCTCCAGCCCGCAAATAACATTTTTTATTCTACATCTGGCTCAGATTCAGCTGTCATGTATATTCCAAGTTAGTTACTCATCTGTTTCTAGGTTTCTAAAATGATATTTGAGGTATTTTTCCTTCACTGTACCTTTTAAAAACAGCTATATAGGCTGGAGAGATGGCTCAGTGGTTAAGAGCACTGACTGCTCTTGCAGAGGACCTGGGTTCAATTCCAGCACCCACATGGTGGCTAAGAACGTCTTTAGAGCCGGGCTGTGGTGGTGCACGCTTTTTAATCCCAGCACTGGGGAGTGAGAGGCAGGTGGATCTCTGTGAGTACAAGGCCATGCCTGGTCTACATAGCGAGCTCCGGCCAGCTGGGACTAAAGGAAGACCCTGTCTAAAAAAAAAGAGAAAAAAAGAAAAGGAAAAAAGAGCTATATCAAGATCCCATTTATTTTTTTTTATTTTTATTATTTTTCTTTGTGTATGAGTGTACTGTCTGCATGTAGGTTCTGTGCCACCCGTGTCGTGCAATGCCGTGGAGGTCAGAAGAGGGCGTCGGATTCCCCTGGAACTGGAGTTCTCCTGGAATGGAGCTTCAGACGGTTCTCGCCGCCATGTGGGTGCTGGGGATCGAACCCGGGTCCTCTGTAAGAGCGGTCGGTGCTCTTAACCGCTAGGCTCTCTCCAGCCCCTCAAGATCCCTTTATAAGCCGGCTGTGTGGCTCGTGCTTTTAATCCCAGCACTCGGGAAGTAGAGGTGGGTGGATCTCTGTGGGTTCAAGGCCAGCGAGTCTACAGAGGGAGCCTCAGGGCAGCTGGTAACTAAAAGGGAGACCCTGCCCTCAAAAATACCAAAAAAAAAAAAAAAAGAAAAATGAAAAAGAAAAAGATCACCATTTATATACCATAAAATCACCCTTTTAAAATACAGAGTTCCATGGTTCTTGGTATATTCTTATAACTATTACCAGTAATCAGATTTCAGAACAGTTTTGTCACCACCCTCTAAAGCTGGATAGCACAAATCTTTTGTCTGGGTTTTCCTGTTGGGGATATTATATAGAGACCAAGTCACAATTGTGACTGGTCTCCTTCACATGCTAGAATGTCTTAGACATTCTTTCTTCTGTTTAGCATGAATAAGTGTCTGAGCAGCATCATTGCATGGGCAACACCTTTTGATTTATCCACTCATCACTTGATAGATACTTAGAATATGGGGGCAGGTAGTTCTGGGTCTAAAGATAAGCAATTTTAAGTCCTTTTTGCTCTGAGTTATAAGAGGTGGTAGAGGACAGGTCCTAATCTGATATTTCATATATTAAATAAAACTAAAGAAGTACACCAGTAGTTACTGAGCTTAGCCAGTCACCTTTCAGGCACTGTAGAGGACTTTAGTGGTAGGGCTATAGAAGCCCAGACTCAGACTCAGGCTCAGGGGCGGAAGTGGGAAGCAGGAAACTGGCAGGACCACCACCCTCTTTGCATCTCAATGAACCAAACAACACAGAACACACAGGTTTTCCATAAACGTGCCCTGGGATAGATAATAATTTTACTCCTGCACAGCAAAGAATTAAAATAATAGCTCAGTGGAGGAACTGTAAATGCTTTCTTCTTCAAAATGTCCTTTTAACTACTTTACAGATTACTACAGTTCTTAAATCCTGATCCTTTGAGAGCCGATGGGATCTCTGATCTGCAGCAGGTACTACAAGCCCTAAAGAGGTTAGACAGGAGAGAAGACTGTCAACTGCTGTACTATACCACCTTTCTCCCTCCAGACTTGAGTCCTCCTCACATGGAGGCTTTCCCGAACCATGGTTTTAATAGAATCTACGCTGCTGTAGAAAGTGCTGTATTTTATTGGGGGAGTCAATGATCTTTCATCTAGGTGTGTTTTTCAGCAGCGATGTATACCCAGGAGTTTTATACGACAATCATGTTTTCTTCTCTGTAAAGTTAATATTCTGCTGCACACTCAAGGAGGATCTGGCTGTGGTTATCTAACATCTGTGTTGATTAGTTGCAGAAGGTGAAGTCGGGCACACCACAGCCTGGAGTGGTGCTCCGGAACAGGATAGAACCCTGCCTGACTGTGGATAAATCACCGCTGTCAGCAGACCTCAAGAAGGTGAACATGCTCTTAACCAGATTCCTGAAGAAATGCCAGCCTTTTCCAACACAGAAGATTATTTTGCTTTGCTTTGTTTGTTCTTGTTCTAACAGTGCTAGGGATGGAACCCAGGGTCTCACACAGACTAGGGATGTACTCTTAATACTGAGCCACCCTCTGGCACATGCCTTTAATCTTAGCACTCGTAGGCAGAGGTCAGGAGGATCTCTGTGAGTTCAAGGCCATCCCTGGTCTACAGAGTGAGTCGAGGCCAGCTGGGGCACAGGGAGACCCTGTCTCAAAAACACACACACACACAAAAAATAAAAACTAAAAACAAAGTAATTAAAAAAAATAATAAAAAAAAATAGTTCTGGGCTGGAGAGATGGCCAGTGGTATAGAGCACCGACTGTTTTGCAGAGGATCGGGTTAATCCCCAGCACCCACTTGCCGAGAACCATCTTTAACTTGCCAGTTCCAGGGGAATCCGACCCCTCTTCTGACCTCTGGGGCTTGCAAGACACGGGTGCACAAATGTACATGTAGACAGTACATTCCTACACATAAAAAATTTTTTTAATTAAAAAAACAGTTCTAAGGACAGCCTGGTTTACATAGTTCCAGGCCAGCTGGGGCTACCCTGTCTCAAAAGATAAATAAATAAATAAATATCTAAGGTTCATTGTATAATTTCTTGCTTTTGCAGTTCTCTTTTTAGCTTTTTTCATGTATTTGTAAATCCAGATTAGCTTCCCATAAGAGAGTAATTCTTTTGTAAAAATACCCAGTGTATGGGGTTAGAGAGATGGCTCAGTGGTTAAAAGCACACACTGCTTTTGCAGAGGACCCAGGCTTGATTCCCAGCACCCACATGGCGGCTAAGAACCGTTTTTAACTCCAGTTCCAGGGGAATTCAATGCTCTCTTCTGACCTGCAAGATCACAGGACATGGGTGCACTTGTATAACTGTAGATTCATTCCTGAAATGAGTTTTCAAATGTTCCTCTGAAAGGGGACTTAGAGGGAGCAGCATATTGGCAGAGCAGTTGTAATAGATTTCTTAGCTGTTCTTTCCAGTTGTTTCATGATCCTGTGATTGTGTACTTCACTTGTAAATCACTTTTACATGGTTATCTATTTCCTTTCTGTTTTAAAAAAAGAAAAAGTTATAATTCGTTTTTAAAAAATAGAAAGTCAAGTGAGACATGCCTTTAATCCCAGCATTCAGGAAGCAGAAGCAGGCGGATCTCTGGAGTTCAGGCCAGCCTAGTCTAAGAGGCAGTCCAGGGCTAGCGGGATATAAAGTGAGACCCTGCCTCAAAAAATAAAAAACAAAAAGAAAATACCAAACTATAAGGATGAACAGATTGAGAAAGGCTAAGAGGTCTTGAGTGGGGATGAAATATTACAGACCTTCAGGAGGGGACAGATGGCAGAGCGTGGCTGACATTTAACAGGGGAGGAAACTTTCCAAGACTGCTTCTTGAATATACACTGCTAGTTTTGTGGTGTTCTAAGGAGGACAATTAGTCATTTCTGCAAAAACTGAATGGCTCTAGCAGATGACTTTTCATTTGGAATTGTCACAGTGAAAATTGCCTGCTTGCCACCCTGTCTCTCTGCAGAGTTGTGCTAAGTGATGGCCTGATCTGCCTCATTCGCAAGCCTCTTTTTGAGTTTTTTGTTGCTCTTCAATATGAACAGACAGTGGCAACCATAGACATTTGTCTTCACCTCAAAAATACCAGAACAACCTCAAAGAAGAAAATTGATGTAGGGAGTAGAAGAAAGTGTTAGAAAGTACACAGCACTGGGTGCATGGCATGAGCCTGAAGTCCCAGGTGTTTGAGAGGCCGAGACAGAAGGATCCCTTGAGCTCAGAATGCTGGGAGTCAGCCTGAGTGAAGCGGNTCCCCTTTTCCTTCTCCTCATTTTGTTACACTCCTCCAATCTATGCTTCTGCGTCCCCCTTTTCCCTCTCTTTCTTTTCCTTTCCCGCTTTCCCCTTTTTTCTTCCCCCCCCCCCCCCGCCTGCTTTCCATTCGCAGCTCCCTGTTACACTTTTGAGACTATTTTGATACTGGGACCAGATGTGCCGGGGGAGTACTTTTATAATCAGTTAAGATATTTGGTATGTGTTAACAGAGCAGGTGGCTTGCCTTAGGGGAGCAGGACATGTAAGAGAGAACATGCCTTCACTGGTGTACCCCTGCTTGTCTTCTGTCTGGCCTCCAGCTAGTAGGATAGTACTACCCACATTTAAGACTGGTCTTCACCCCTTTGTTGCTGTCCAACATAGCAGTTCAATGGAAGCGTCCTCACAGATATACCCAGAGGTGAATATTACTAATATCCTAGGACTTTCTCAGTCTTGTCAAGTTGGCAGTTAAAATTAACCATTATAGCCAGACATGGTGGCACATCCTTTGAACCAACACTCAGGAAGCAGAAACATCTCTGTGAGTTCAAGACAAGCCTGTCTACCAAGAAGAGACTGTCTCAAAAAAAAAAAAAAAGGAGACCCTGTCTCAAAAAAAAACAAATAGCCCGTTAAGAGCACCGACTGCTCTTGCAGAGGACCCCGGTTCGATCCCCAGTACCCACATGGCGGCTGAGAACCGTCTTTGACTCCAGTTCCAGGGGAATCCGACACCCTCTTCTGACCTCTGCAGCACTGCACAACACAGGAGCACCAACCTATATGCAGACAGTACATTCATACACATACAAACATAAATTTAAAAATTTTAAATATATTTATTTATTTACTTATTTGTGTGTTTGTATCTACACAAACATGCCATGGCACATGTGTGCAGGTCAGAAAACAGTTTTTGATAGTCAGTTCTCTCCTTTTACTGAGTGGGTCCTGGAGATTGAACTCGAGTGGGCAGGCTTGGTGGCAAGTACCTTTACCCGCTGAGCCTCTCACACCTGCCCTACTTTGTGTTCTAAACCTTTCTCGGAGGTTTTCTTGGCTTTTTCAAACCGATTTAGGAACTCAAGAGCTGCTGCTTTTCTTGACTAGCCCTTGCTCCAGCTGAGCTTTAGGCTAATGGTTTTGCAGCCATCCTCAGCAGCCTTCTGTAGTCTCCTTCGCTGGCGCAGGTTACGGTAGGAGTGACTGCTGTGGAGCACATGGTTCTGGGGACCTAGCTGAACCATCACTCATGTTACTGGCCCTTAGGGCCATATGAACCTTCTGCTTTGGCTCGTTTACCTGCTCCTTAGCCTCACCCAGATGTACATGGAAAGAATTCCTTCTTTCTGCATTCCCACACCCCACTGTCTTTTCTTCATGAAATGATCCGTGGAACCCATAATGGACTGACAAATAACTGACATATTTATCATCAATCCAAACTAAGCAAAGAGTACTTAGCAAGATAGCAGGTAAGACAAGACTTTATGCTACAGAAATGAAGGGAAAAAGAGTTCATCAGATTTACTAAATTATAATTTAAAATATAAGTGGCATGGAATGTGAAACTCTTTGATCCAAGGAAAACAGATACTTATAAGCAAACACCTTGGGCACTAGGGTGGGAGATTTTTCTGGAAGAGGGTATCAGAATTAGGTACATTTGTTAATGCACCTAAGCCCCATCTCTAAGCCCCATACCAGCCTTCAAAGCTCTTGGCTTCAGAACACCCTAAAGCACTTGTCAGAGACTATGACGGGCATCAGGGTGGCCTCCTGGTGGGTGGTCAGCAGGCTAACAAGTGATATAGCACTGCCCACTGACCCCTTCAACAGTCATCAACTCTGTTAGTCTGGTGACTACAGAGGATCCAGTTATCTACCCAAAAGGTAAAACTGTTGAAACTAGTAAAATCTGGTATTAAAAAAAAATCAGAAATATGAAAACATTTTGTGTATTAAACTAAACTCTGTTGTAAAGAAGCAGGGTTAGACCTATTTAATATCAGAAAACTGGGAAGGAAGCCAAACATCACCTCACAAAGAGTAATAGTCCCAAGATATGCAAACTATATCTAATCCCTTTGCAACATTGTCCATGTGAGGATATGGATTCAGGGGTTCCAAATTTGTTTTGTTTGTGTGGTTTCAAACTGGCCTGACTCTACCCTGAGCTAGCTGCAAAGCCTACTGGAGACTTCTTGGATATTTACTGCTATATGGGAATGCAGGACTGAAGTCAGCAACTATACAGGTAAATCATTCCTGCTTACAATTTTACTACAATTATTTCAGTAAACACGTCAGTCCAAGAAAAAAAACTTACTTCACACAGCCATTCTTTTCGTCACACTCTTTCTTCTCAGTTGACTGGAGTGGCTTCTCATTTGGCTTTTGCCTAAAAGAACTGGAAATCAAAATACATGAAAAGATTTGTTCACAAATCAACTCGGCAACTGCCATTGTTGTTGGCTGCCCACTAGAACCCAGATAAGACACAACGCCCAGAAGAAATGGGGTCTCTACGGCCGGTGGACAGGGAACACGCCCACCACTGCTTTCCAGTTCCTACTGCTGCTTTGCTCCCTGAGTGGCCTAAGCAGAGCACACAGTACTCTCCAAGAGAAACTGTTGACCTGGCCAAAGGGACATATAATAGGAGGAATGCCTAGAATGCTGAATGGGAGGAGATCCTGGAAACCTGGGCCTGTAGGAGGGGACGGTAGTTCCCTACTGATGCTGCTGACTCAGTGTAGTCCCAGGTGTACCTCAGGATGACATCTGTAGCCTAAACCACAAGCAGCTCACCAAAGACTCACAGAAAGTGAGTCTGCACCTGTCAGAGCTGCTGTCTCCTGCTAAAACAGGCCACAATCAGCACTATGCAGGTGGTTTTCGAAGAAACCAGAGTCTTACAACACATTACTCAAAACAGAACAGCCGGGCATGGTGTTCTGTTTTGAGAAATATGGCACACCCCTTTAATCTCAGCACTGGAGTCAGAAGCAGGTGGGTCTTTGTGAGTTCAAGGCCAGC
Source organism: Rhizomys pruinosus (assembly GCA_009823505.1). Classification (NCBI taxonomy): domain Eukaryota; kingdom Metazoa; phylum Chordata; class Mammalia; order Rodentia; family Spalacidae; genus Rhizomys; species Rhizomys pruinosus. The sequence continues at coordinate 421,992 of VZQC01006976.1, forward strand.
CTGGTCTATATAGTGAGTTCCAGGACAGCTGGAGCTACAGGGAGACCCTGTCTCAAAAAGACCATAAAAACAAAACAAAAAACAAACAAAAAACCCCAGACAGAACATAAACTGAAGTCTCTCAACAAAGAATTAGGAAAATCAGATCAGTTGTGCAGGAAAAGATAATGAACAGGTACCAGACTCAAGACATCGTCTAACAAACACTAATGCAGCTCTAATTATTAACACATTCCATAAGAAAAGTTTGGCTCTCTAGAAAAATGAAATTTGGGGCAAAGAGATATAAATTATAAAAAGTTCAAAACTTCAGAAATGAAAAATGTAATACAAAAACAAAATATTCACTGAGTCAACACAACAGCAAGATGGAGACAGATGGAGATGGGAAGGGGGAAGGGAATGTAGGGAGGGCCGTAGCCACTAACCTGAAATACAAGAAAAAGATTGAAAACTTCGAAAAGCTTAGGAAACTTTTAGAAAACATCAACATTTTTGAAATTTGTTTTAGCAGAGTCTCAAGAGAAGAGGGGATAGAGACATGTAGAAAAAATAGTTGTAGAAGTAATAGCTGAGGGGCTTGGGAGATGGCTCAATAGTTAAGAGCAATGGGTGCTCTTGCAGGATACTGGGGTTCAAATCTCAGCACCCACATAGTGACATCAACTTTCTGTAACTCTTGTTCCAGGGATCTGATGCCCTCTTCTGTCCTCTGTGGGCATTACATGACATGGGTACAGTCAAATACATGTAAGCAAAACACTCCACACATAAAATAAAAAGATATCAAAATTTTAATTATTAAAAAAATTAAAAATAAAAAAGTTGAATGGTTCCTGCTCTGCTTCACCTGCTCTTATCCCTCCAAATTTCATGTTGAACCTTAGTCCCCACTGCGGCATTGGGATGTAAGGCCTCTGGGGAGAAGTCTGGCCATGAAGACTCAATCTTCGTGCATATATTAACAGCATTTTGTTTTTTAAATGTATTATTTTTTATGTATATGAATGTACTGTCTGCATGTAGGTTTGTGCACCCATGTTGTGCAATGCCTCAGAGGTCAGAAGAGCGTGTCGGATTCCCCTGGAACTAGAGTTAAAAACGGTTCTCAACCACCATGTGGGTGCTGGGGATCAAACCTGGGTCCTCTCCAAGAGGGGTCGGCGCTCTTAACCGCTAGGCCATCTCTCCAGCCCTTAACAGCACTTTGAAAAGGGTTTGTGGGAGCAGCTCCTGTCTCCTACAGAGGATGTAATGTTTGAGACACCATTTCAGGAAGGAAGTCCAGGCCTTCCGCACACTAAAGTTGTGGATTTCTTTATCTTGGACTGTCCAGCCTGAAGAACTGTGAAAAGAAATTTCAGTTCTTTGTATACAGACCTTTAATATTTGTTATAGAAGCACAGTAATGGATTAAGATTCTTCTTAAATTTGATCAAAGAGAAAGCTATGTAGATCCTTAATAAACCCCAAGCATAAGAAAGATGAGAAAAGCGGGCTGGAGAGATGGCTCAGTTCTAAAGAACACTGGCTATTCCTGCAGACGACAAGAGTTCAGTTCCCAGCACCCACACAGAAGTACAGAGATGCAAAGAAAAAGATAATAGTTTTGCAGCTAGAATAATACAAGATAGTGAAAATCTTTGAAATATATAAAGTATTGTCAACCCAGATTCTATAACCTAGAAAAGACTTGTTTTGACAGGGTCCCCTGGTAACCCCAGCCCCACCTGAACTCACTGTAAGAACAGACTGGCCTCTGCCTCCTGAGGGCTGGGATTAAAGGCGTGTGCCACCACATCAATTGTCCCTAACAAAGTTTCTAAAAAATGAAGCTAAAATAACTTTTCAGAAACACAAAAATTTTCTGAAAGTGTTTCACTACCAGCAGACCTGAAATGTAAATGTTAAGGCCTTAAAGGCAGAGGAAAAGTGTTATCAGACGGCAATATAGATCTACACAAACAGTTTAGAGTGCCAATTTAACTTAGAGACAAAGGAAGGACACTGTTCTAATTCTCTTAAATGATAACTCCAAACTTTATAACAGATTCTAGCATTTATAAAGTATGGATAAATAAAACATACAATAACCATAGCACAAAATCCACAAAAAAGATGGAATATACTAATATCTTTTTTGTTTGGTTTTGTTGAGACAGGGTCTCCCTGTAGCCCCAGCTAGCCTGGAACTTGCTATTGTAGACCTCTGAAGGGTGTGCCACCATACCCACTACATTCACCACAGCCAGCTATGAGTTCTTCTACATGAAGTGATAAGAGGACAACCTTCTGTGATGTCACTGTTATTACTGACATATACCTTAATGAGGACAAAATTACAGTCCAAGCCTTTGGAGAAGACAAGAACCTACTCTTTACTTTCTTCCAATTTGTAACCTACCAAGTTGTGCTGCTACCTGGCCCAGACTCACCCATCTTTTTACACTGTAACCACTCTTTCAGTCTTCAGTGGATCTACCCTACAAAAATAGTATCTATTGAATCCACAAAGGGACTCTATACCCACTACCAGCTTTCAGTTCATTGTGATGCCAGCCAACCAGTTGTCATAAGATTGTTTTCTTTAAAGTACTATAAAATTTCCCAGACCACCTTTTTGAAAAAAATTTTAAAGATATTTTTCCTTGTCATTATGTCCTAAACAATATAGTATAATGGCCATTTATACATCATTTATATTGCATTAATTAGAAATCATCTAGAGGGGCTGGAGAGATGGCTTAGAGGCTAAGAGTGCCGACTGCTCTTGCAGAGGACCCGGGTTCGGCTCCCAGCACCCACATGGCGGCTGAGAACCATCTTTAACTCCAGTTCCAGGGGAATCCAACACCCTCTTCTGACCTCCGCAGCACTGAATGACACACAACATGGATGCACCAACCTACATGCAGATAGTACATTCATACACATAAAATATAATAAAAAAAGAAATCATCTAGAAATGATTTAATGTACACAAGGGAATGTGTGTAGGCGATAGGCAAACATTATACCACATTTTTTGTATATGGGACTCAGTGGTCCTGGAACCAATCCCTTACTGCAAGGCCAACGACATTACTCTGTCCTAAAGGTCTAGCATACCTTACTGCTGGAATATCTGGATCAGCATGTATGGTTATGCCTCTTTTGGGTGGCCAGTATACTGAAGATTCAATGCACTATAAGAGAGACAGGCAGACAAAAATAGAGAACAGAGAGGCAGAGACACAGAATATGCTTTGAGATTTATACTCTCTTAGAGCCAAATACAATAAAAATTATTTTTTTATAATAAAAAGTTTTATAAACAGTAATTCCAGACAATTTTCATGCATGCACACATATGTGGAAAGACAAAGTTGGATGGCTAGGCCAGCACTATAATCATTGGATTGAAATCTCCAAACACTAAGGAACTGGCATTTCACATAAGTATTTAAAAAGTTGTATAACTACTTTTGACTTTCAAAAGGACTTATAAGGCAAGTTAGAATTGAACCATTCAACTTCCTTTCCAACTTGGGCCTGGCAGAATGGCTCCCACAAAGAAGGGTGGTGAGAAGAAGGGCCGTTCTGCCATCATGAGGTGGTGACCTGGGAATACACCATCAATATTCACAAGCACATCCATGGAGTGGGCTTCAAGAAACATGCCCCTGAGGCACTCAAAGAAATCTGGAAATTCACCAGGAAGGAGAGGGCACTCCAGATGTGTGCACTGATACCACGCTCAACAAAGCTGCCTGGGCCAAAGGAATAAGGAATGTGCCGTATCATATCTGTGTTTGACTGTCCAGAAAACGTAATTAGGATGAGGATTCGCCAAACAAGTTGCATATTTTGGTGACGTATGTCCCCATTACCACATTCAAAAGTCTACAGACAGTCAATGTGGATGAAACTAACTGCTGAGTCAAATAAAGTTATAAAACTGCCAAAAAAAAAAAAGAACTGAACTATTCGAATGCCCACAAAATCCAAGATATTCACACATTGCTTAATGACCATGAACATGCAGCTTTATACAGTGATTATTGGTCACCGAAAACGATACCCAACATAAGGGGGAGCCTGGAATACAATTTTTTTTTCTTCAAAGAAAATAGGCACCTAACATTTTTTCAAGAATAAAACTATCTAAGCTGAGAATTTTTAAATAATTACACTTTTTTGTTCAGATCATTCTAAATTAACGTACATAATGAACTTATTAAATTTAAATAAGCATTTAATAGAACCGCGGGTTACAGTAGTCTAGACCCTGCCGCCCCTCCATATCCCCCACCCCACCCGAGCTAATGCATTCTCGAACATGCCCTTTTCATCTCTTTCCTCAGTACTTTCATCAATATTCTCCTAAGAAAAGTTGACTGTTTTTTGAGGCAGAAGTTCAGCACGGTTTGCAAGTCAGTTCTTCGATGGTCAGTCACGTTCTCTTGGTTTTTGTTGTTGTTTGTTGTTAGTTTCCGAATATGCCTCACTCCCAACTGTTTGGAACAAAAGCTCAAGGGGCTGTGCACAAGAAAATACTTACAACCAGGTAATTGGCACGACAGCCACAGATGAGGGATACCAATTCGTCGTTTTTTCTGGGACTGATGTTACTTCACTCCAGCACGATGTCCTCGAGCTTCCACCATTTTCCTGCAAAGCTCATGATGTCTACTTTCCTTACTGCTGCATAAACTCCATTGTGTAGATGCCACATTTTCTCTATCCAACACTCATCAGTTGGGGGGCAGTTGGGTTGGTTCCCGCTCCTTGCTATTGTCAAGAGAGCTGAAAATAACATGGCCGTGCATTGTAATCTCTGTGTGGGGTGAGTCTGAAGGGTACATGCCCAGGAGTGGTATGGCTGAGGTCAGGTGGCAAGTTTCATCTTCCAAGTCCTCCAAGAGTTCTCCACACTGCGTTTCACAGTGGCTGTACAAGTTCACACTCCCACCAGCAGCGGATGAAAGTGTTTATCCTATCCCCCTTTCTCCACAACCTCATCAGCACTTGGTATCAATTTGTTTTCTTGATCCTAGCCATCTTATTGGAGTAAGATGATTTTTTTTTTTTTTTTTTTTTTTTTTTTTTTTTTTTTTTTTTTTTTTTTGTTTTTAAGTTGTTTCTGAGCCATCTTTAATTTTTTACTTGTGAAGTCTCTGTGCATCTCTTTGCTCCATCATTGAGTGGGTCCATTGTTTATACTTTTCTTTTGTTTTTTTTTTGTTTGTTTACTTTTTTGTTTCTCTGTGCTTTTCTTTCAGAATGTCAAGGTCTGGTTTGGTTTTGTCTCTTCCTCCTTCCACTCCTCCTCCTCCTTCTCGTCCTCCCACTCTGTGGGATGTCTCTCCACTTCCTTGATATGGTGTCTTTTGATGTACAGACACTTTTGCGTTTCCGAGAGTCCCATAGTTGGTCCCTTGTCGCCTTCATTCCTTAGTGCAGCTGCTTGTCTGGTTTTCTCGAGCTCCCTTTTCCCTGCCTCGGTCTTAGTCTGCTGCCCCTTTTTCTTCTCATCCCCTTCAGCATTTGGGGTTCCCTGTTGAGTCCTGTGAACTCCCCTCTGGCGATTCCCTATTTGGTTACAGGGGCGAGAGTAGGGGTTAATTTCCATTTCTTCTACAAGGGTGTTCCATTTTTGCCAACACCACGTGCTGAAGAGGCTGTCTTTCATCCATTGTGGTCTTCATTGGCCCCCTGTGGCAAATATGAGATGGGCTGAAAATGTGCTCAGGTTTTGGATCTTTGGTTTGATTCCATTGGTCAAACAGGTCTGGTTTTTTTTGTGCCAGTACCAGCCAGTACCAGGCTGTTTTAATGATGATAGCCCTGTAGTATGGTTTTAAGTCTGGTACAGAGATCCCCCTTGCGTAAGCTCTTTTCACTCAGGGTTGTTTTGTGCTGTTCACGGGCTTTTGGATGATTTTGCCCCACATGAATTTAGAAGTTTTATTTTATTTATTTCCAAGCCCTGCAAAGAAACTTTTGGGGAATATTGGATGGGATTGCATCTTTAAGTCCCTACTACAAGAGTTTTGGGTAAAATGTGACATTTTTACAATGTTAATTTGTCACTCCATTTCGAGCATGGAGGTTTTTCCATCTTCCGATTCTGATGTCTTTCTTCATTTCTTTCGTCCTTAAAGGTTTTTGTAAAATATGTTGTAGAGATCCTTGGATGTCTTTTGGTTGGTAGGTTCTTTTTTGTTTTGTTTTTCCGTAGGTATTTTTATATTGTTTTTTTTTTGACTATTTGTGGGAGCTCTTTTTATCGTTCTTATTCTGTAATTCTTTTTCCAGTTGCTTGTTTCTTGGTTAAAGAAAAGGCGCCATTTTTTTTTTTGATTTGTTTAATTTTGAAAAATCCTGCCAAACTTATTGGCGAAGCTCTTTATCATTTACTAGGTTTTCTTTGTGGAGGTTCTTAGCATCCCTTAGTAGACAATCATAATCAGTCAGCAAATAGTGATAGCTTGACTTCCTCTTTTTTTCCAATTTCTTTTTTTTTTTTCTTAATTTCCTTTTCTTTGCTTATTACTACTCTAGCAAGTGTTCAAGCACTATATAATTGAAGAGGAAGTGGGTGATGGGGGGCACTGCCATTTTTTGTTCCCTTTTTGCCTAGGTTTCCTGCCTTTTTAAAGGGAATGTGTTTTTCTGTCCGTTTTGTCCTCCATTTAAGGGATGATATATTGGCTGTGGGTTTCCTTATTAGGGCTTTTGATTACATTGAGGAATGATCCACTCACAATTCTCTTCTAGTGACTTTAAGCATGGAAGAGCCCAACATGGATTTGTCAAAACAAAATGAGCTTTTTTTCGTCAAGTGAGAAATGGGGTGTGGTTTTTTTGTCTTTTGATTCCGGTATGTGTTTGAGTGTTGTTATTGATTTATGTATGATTGGAACACACATCCCGGGCATCTCTGTATGAATCCAGCTTGGTCGTGAAATGTGAATGATCGTTCCTTTGATTGGGGTTCTGTTACTGCAATTTGCCAGTATCCTGTTTAGAATTTTGGCCTTTGTGTTCATTAGGGAGAGGGTCCCGTATAATTCTTCCCCGTCCATTTTTGAGTTGGATCTTTGCCTGGTTGTTAGGTAATAGCATGGATGCTGGCTTCAAGAAGGAATTTGGGAGACATACCTCTGTTTGTATCCTTCTAAACAGTTTATTAATAATGGTTGTACGTTGGCCCTTTTTTCCGAAATGTTTATAGAATTTCTTAGAAATCGTTCCGAAGACACCGCTTCCCTGGGCCTGGCTTTATTTGTTGGAGGTTTCCTTATATCTTCAATTTCTTACAGTAGTCATAAATGGGGGTCTGTTTAAGCGTGTCCGATCTCTTCTTGGGGTTGAGCTTTAGTGTGATTCCCAGGATTTTCAGATATTCCATCCATTTCTCATTCAGCCACTGATTACCTCTAGAAGAAGTAGGTAAGTATAGGTCTTGAACATATTCCCTGTTAATGATTGTCCTGGATCTTTTTTTCCTTGTCTGTTTGTGAATTTACCCTTTTTCAAATCACGAGATTGTGATTGATTTGGGTTGTTTTTTTCTTTGACTAACTGGGCTATAGGTCTATCCTTTGTTTTTTTCTAATATAGCTTTTTTTTGGGGTGGTGGCGTACCCCTTTATTAAGAGGCAGTTAGGGTGTTTATCTTTGTGGTTCAGTGACCTGCGGTTTCTTCCTAGTGTAAATCCGAGGGGTACAGGAACCCCTGTCTGAATGTAAAAAAAAAAAACTTTTATTTCACTTAATTCTTTGTTTTTTTGCTCCTTCTGTTTTCTATTCTGCGTTTAGGTGTCATGTTGTAAGCCTCTCTTTGCGAAGGTTCTATAGTTTTTCCAGTCTCTTTAGCTGTATGTTAGAATCATCTCACTTTGTGTTCTTTCTTTTATCTAATGTAGAGCACCCAAGGCTATAAACGTTCCCCTCTTTAGACTGCTTTAAGATTCCTTAGGTTTTATTGTGTTGTATTGTCTTCAGTATCGATGTTTTTTCTTGTTATTTCATTTTATCCCATCTTCCATTGACCCATCAATTATTAAGACTGTGTTTAGTCCCTCCAATTTCTTGTAGCATGAGAGGGGCCTTGTACCTGTGTTGAGTTTGAGCGTTAATGCACTGGTGGTCTCATGACAATGCATGAATATTATTTTCAATCTTTTTTCTTTGTATTTGTATTACGATTTTACCTATTTTTTTTCTGTGTCCCAGTATGGTGGTCGATTTTGGAGAATGTCCCGTGAGGTGCGAGTAGAAAGTGTATCTCCTTGGGATTAAGGGTGGAATTTCTCCAGTAGAGGTCTATGGGTCCATTTGGGTGTATCATACGTTCAGTTTCAGTTTACTTTACTTTGTCCTGATTGACTCTAAGCCAAAGAACTCAGTGGGGTACTTGAACGACCCCTACTTTATGAGTGTACTGTTTACTGTTAGTGGTTGAAAACTTGTGGTCCTGAGAATTGTCTTTTAAAATAAGTTTGGGTTGCACCAGAAGTTTGGGACATATCTATTCATATTTGGTAGGACATCTTTCTTGGTGATTGTTATTATACTTTGATTAAAAATGTAATGCCTTCTTTTTCTCTTCTAGATTTCTTTTACTTTAAAGTCTATTCTGTCTGAGTATTATAGCATCACCTGCTTTCTTTTTTGGTACCACTTGCTTGGAATTTTTTTTTCCATCTTTCACACAAGGTGGTGTCCTGGTCCTGGAAGGTAAGAGTACTTCTTGTAGACAGTAAATATCATGGATTCAACTGTTTCCCTAATATCAATCCCAGTCTATGGCTTTTTATTGGAGGATTTAGTCCATTATATTTAAGGTTATGACTATAGGTTTGAGTTTCTTGGACCTACTTTTTGCCTTGTTATCCATTTGCGGTTTGGTGTTTTAAGGGTTTGCTACTTTCTGCAGTTATGCTTTTAATATTGATTTCCCTTTCAGGTTCCTGGGGATAGGTTGGCCCCCTTTCTTTTGTTCTTATGATTTGCTTCAGTATTCTCGTGAAGGGCTGGGTTTTTCCAGACCATGTATTTTCAATCTTGTGTATGTCGGGATGGAAGGGTTTTTCTTTCTCCCAATTATAAATTGACATTTTTTTTGGCTGGGTAATAGTCAACCTGGGTTGGCAATTAATTGTCCTTTTAATCCTGGGAAGCACGCTTGCTCCACCTTCTTTCTTGTGCTTTCCAGTAATTTTGCACTGAAAGTCAGTTTGTAATTCTGAGTGGTTTCTCATTTAAGGTCACTTGTTCTTTTGCTTGTGGCTTTAAGGATTTTTTTTTTTTTTTTTTTGAGTTACCATTTTTAATTTGGTGGATTTTCCTTTTTTCTTTTCGTTTTCTTGTCTGTTTTTTGGAATCCTATTTGTGTTTCTTTGTATTTGTATTGGTTTTGGTCTTTTTTTTAGTTTAGGGAAGTTTTCTCTATTATTCATCTGAAGAATCTGATCAATACATTTCGCTTTGGGATTCTTCTGTCCTATCCCTACTATCCTATGTAAAGAGGTTTGATCTTTTTTCATAGGTCCCACATTATCTGGTTGTTCCATGTATTTTGTGTATTTGTTAATTTTTCAATATCTTTCCCTTGAGGTTTTTTTTAGATTTTTCTGTGCTTTTCCATTCCAGTCTGATATTCTTTGTTCTGCTTTTTGCCATTCCTGCCTTCTGAGGCTTTTTTCCATTCCTTCCTCTTGAGTGATTGAGTGTTTGATTATCTTTTCCCTTCTTCTGATTCTTGTTTCTCTACTTCTTTTTGGAGCTTCTCAATCTCTTCCTGTAGCTCTTTGCTTCGCTGGTTGGTTTCCTTATCTTTTTCAGCATGGGATCTTTTCAGTGTTTCCAGTTCCTTCCGGAGTTTGTCATTCTGTCTCTCTAGGTCCTTCTTGAGTTCTTCATTCTCTTTTCTTAGTTCTTTGATTTGCTCTTTATAATCTTGTAGTTCTTTAAATATGTTCCCAATTGTGTTTCTGATATCTGTGTCCTGGGCCATCCCCAGGGGTATCCCACTGCAGGAGTCATCCATAGGGTTGGTAGAGCTTGATGTAGGATTATCCTGCCCTTTTCCAGTGTTGTCTCTTCTTCGTGATCCTGGCATATGAGCTTCTCCTTCCCTGTATTCCAATGTGAGTCCTAAATGTCTCTTCACTGTGTTGAAAGCCTACTTTGCTTGTCTCCTTTAGATGCCTTCGTAATCCCAGTTGGCGGGACACACACACACACATACACACACACACACACACACACACACACACACACTGTGGGCGGGCTCTTTAGCCCGAGCCCCCGCACCTGCGCTTGCCTCATCTCAGATCTCGAGGCTCACACAACCCTACCTTTTATACTAGCTGGGAGGATAACTCCGCCCCCATAGCCACAAAAGCCAACCAAGCCAAACACAGCTGGATTAACAGATTAACTATATAAAATCAATCAGCCTTGCTGAAGCACCCAGCTTTTGCCTACCTACCTGCGCTTGCCTTAGCTGGTCTTGGGAGATCTCAGTGTTTACGTGTTTTAAAGAAATACACTGCTGCTTCTTCTCAAAGATAATTTCAGATGAGTCTCTCAATGAATCTGTATTACATTTTATAGCTTTATCTGCACAACAGAGTAATAGAAAACTACCCTGAAAATTACTGATAAAAAAATAGGACAAAAATATGATAAAAATCAATGCTGTTATAAAATCCTAACACAAACTTATTACATAACTGGATTTTATATTAAAATTTACTTGGATGGATTAAAATTAAAGTCTACTTCAGGGTGGGCAAGATGGCTCAGCAGGTAAAGGATCCTGCTGTCATGCCTGACAACCTGAGTTCAATCCCCGTGTCTCACATGGTGGAAGAAGAACTCACTGCTCCATTTGTTCTGTTTCCACACACACTCAGTGGCATGCATGCATCTACCCACATACATACACAGAATAAATAAATATCTTTTTAAAAATCTTGTTTCAATCCTTTTTGGGGGCCTCCAGGGATGTGCACAGTCCATGTGTTGGTAAAGACCTTTTCAACACGGGCATAAGCTGCCAGCAGGACCAAGGCTCCTGCTGCTGCTGTTACCACCCTAGCAACCAGGGCCTCAGCTCATGGGGGGGCAGATGGCCGGGACCCTGGAGCTCCCGTCTTCCTGGCCTGATCACAGGGCCTCGGCTCTCACGTGCCTGGTCCTGACTGGGATGGGCAGCGTTGGAGGACAGAATAAGGGCTGCCAGCTCCTGGGGAGCCGGGCGGGTAAATTTTTCCAGGCAACTGCCCCTCAGCCTAGCCGATCCTTTAAAAACAGAAAAAAGATTATATAGGGGCTGGAGAGATGGCTCAGGGGTTAAGAGCACCAACTGCTCTTGCAGAGGACCTGGGTGTGGTGGCTCACACCTTTAATCCTAGCACCCAGGAGGAGAAGGCAGGTGGATCTCTGTGAGTTCAAGGCCAGCCTGGTCTACAGAGTGAGTTCCAGGACAGCTGGGGCTATAGGGAGACCCTGTCTCAAAAAGACCAAAAAAAAAAAAAGAGGTATGTAAATTCATGTAGCAATCAGCTTACTGAAAATAAAACACAATTTTCCCAATGTGGCAGACTGCATCTTCCAAAGAAGGCCACAACTGTGCCCCAACACATATGCTCTTCCTACAATGTTACTGACCCTTGTTGAGAGATAGAATCTATATGCTTTTCCCACTGGCAGAATATGAACTTCCAAAGTGGGATAGCAAACATAAGAAAAACATGTTTAAATAAATAGAATATCCAGGAAGTGTGAGACAGCTGCAAAAGTTTTGCATCATCTGAGCAGCTTAAACAACAGAAATTAATTTTCTTATAGTTCTGGATGCTGTAAGTCCAAGATCAAGGTGCTGGCTAATTTGGTTCCTGACGAGTGACATTTTCTGCTTTCAGACAGCCACCTTCTCACCATATCCTCATGGGATGGGATGGGGAGAGCCTGCTTTGCTATCTCTTCCTGTTCTAAGGGTACCAGCCATTTTGGAACAGGGCCCCATCCTTAAGGCATTACTGAACTTAGATCTCCTCATAAAGACTTTGTCTGCAGATACAACCACACTGAGGGCTCCAGCCACATGGATTCTGAGGGGGCATAATTTGGTTCACAGCATGATTTTTTTTGAATAAAGCAATAAAACTGGTAAGGCTGTAACCAAGGGGGTGGAGAAAGGAGATTAGGAGTCAGGCAAAGAGAGAGGGAGGAGAAATGGAAGAAGGGGTATTACTACTACTCTGACACTGAAAGGATAACAAAGGACACTGTATGTGCTTGTGATCATATCCAGAAATTTAAAGGACAAAGGAATACTACGAATAGCTCTATGCTCACAAATTTGACCAACTACACAAAGCAACTAATTCCTTAAAAGACACAATTTCATTGGGCTAGAGCAATGGCTCAGTGGTTAAAAGCACTGACTGCTCTTGTAAAGGACCCGGGTTCAATTCCCAGCACCACAGGTCAACTAATACTTATCTGTAACTCCAGTTCCAGGGAATCTGACATCCTCTTCTGGCTTCCACAGGCTTTGCATGACATGGGTATACTTGCATAACATTCACTCATACATTGAAGAGGAGGAGGAGGAGGAGGAAAAGACACAATCTCCTCCAGACTCCCAAAAAATAAACATATGGATAGATCGTATGTATGGGAGACACTGAATGAATAATTTATAATGTTCTCAAAAAGGCACTAAGGGGGCTGCAGAGATGGCTCAGCAGTTGGGAACACTGACTACTCTTGCAGAGGACCTGGGTTCGATTCCCAGCACCTACATGGCAGCTAAGAACCATCTTTGGCCAGGTGTGATGGTGCACACCTTTGATCCCAGCACTCCAGAGGCAGAGGTGGGCGGATATCTGTGAGTTCATTCAAGGCCAGCCTGGTCTACATAGTGAGTTCCAGGCCAGCTGGGACTAAAGGGAGACCCTGTCTCAAAAAACAAACAAACAATAGCTGGGCGAGGTGGCACATGCCTTTAATCCTAGCACTCAGGAGGCAGAGGCAGGCAGATCTTTGTGAGTTCCAGGACAGCTGGGGCTACAGGGAGACCCTGTCTTGAAAAGACAAAAAAAAAAATTAATTTTAAAAGGCACTAAAGTCCATATAGGTTCACTGGGGAATTCTAACAAACATTTAAGGAAGAAATACCAATCCAGTCTCTTCCAGAAGATACAAGTAGAGGAAACTCTTCCTAACTCATTTTATGAGGCCAGCATTATCCCAATACCAAGACTAGAGACAGACATTTCACAAAAACTGAAAGCCATTACCTCTTATGAACACAGATGTAAAATCCTTTAAAAATACTGGCAGACCAAAAGAAGAGCCTTGGACTGAAAGGAAATACCTGGCAAAGATGTATCTGCAAAAGGACTACTCTCCAAAAATGGTAAAGAACCCTTAGACCCCAATGGCAAAGAAAACAAAGGATCCATTTTTGAAGTGGACAAAAGTAGGCCGAGGTGGTGGAGCAGTGTGAGGTCTGGGTTCAGTCTCCAGTGAGCATGCACACAGTCCTATTTGATGCTGACTATGAAATCAACCAAAGCAGCACAACTTACCCAGTACAGTAGCAGGTGGCCCTGCATCACTGGCAACATCCTTGCACCATGTCTTCTGTATAGACTGTTCCAGAAAATCTAAGTCATATGAGTCTGAAAGAACACATATTGCAATATTAAAGTTTAAGTGAAAATTTTGCTTATGCTATAAGGCTATAGGAGACCTAGCAAGGGGTTGCAGTGTGAGGAGACTAAAAATTGGAAGCAGAGAGGAGCATTTTAAATTATCTCCATGGTCCAGATTAAGCATCATTTTTTTTTTTTTTGAGACAGAGTCTCCCTTTAGTCCCAGCTGGCCTGGAGCTTGCTATGTAGACCAGGCTGGTCTTGAAGTCACAGAGATCTGCCTGCCTCTGCCTCCTGAGTGCTGGGACTAAAGGTGTACACCTGGCTTAAAGACGGTTCTTAGCCACCACGTGGGTACTGGGAATCAAACCCTGGTCCTCTAAAGAGCAGTTGGTGCTCTTAACCACTGAGCCATCTCTCCAGCCGCATGGTTAAGCATCATTTATATATATTTATTTCTGAAAATGAACCTCAACGTTTAATAGGAAATTTCTACATTTCATAGAAACAAACTGTAGCAACTTTAGGATCACACAAACTGTCACAGGCTCATCAGAAGTAAATTTTAATTATGAAATGCAGAGTTCACATCTGTCTCCAAGTAGGGAAAAGCCTAAACAAGAACTTAGTATGCTAAGATGAGATATAAGGCAATGTCAAAGGAAATGCATTTTGGTGAGGATACACTCACTTTTCATTTCTTGATAATCTTTCCCTTGCAAAAGCATCGGCCACAGAGTAAGCGATGGGTTGAGTTGACTGGACAGGGGTGCTGACTGTGGACTGAACCTTGGTTTCTCCAAAACATTGAGATTTTTATTCTCCGTGGGTGACACATAATAAGCAAAGTTCTTCGCAACCAGATCATCATTAAGACAAACCTACGAATTCCAAACATTTCATGGATAGTAAGATGAGTGTAGTTAAGTGAACAGAGTTATTTCCAAACTTAGGTCCACATTTCAGTCTTTGGAACAATCATTTCATAGAACATAACTTTACAGGACCACATCTCTTGGCTCCTACTGTGCTAACGAAGAAGTAATAAATGTGTCTTATCAACTCTCCTTATGAGAAAATAGCCCACTGATCTGCATGAAATACATATCTTGAAGACAGCGCCAACACAACGTGGCCATGAAGAGCACTGATGGGAGGTTATTAGCCATGAGAACTGATAAACTACGTCTTATGAGAACACAAAGCTCCAAGCCAAGAATTGTAGCACATGCCTGTAATCCCAGCACCTGACAGACAAAGACGGGCAGATCACAGTACACAGATGGAGCAAAACTATATCAGAATTAACTCTCTGGATAGACAAATACCCAAACTAAAGAACTTAGGGCTAGGGAGATAGGTAATTCAGTTGGTAAAGTGCTTGTGTCACAAACATGGAGACCTGAGTTTGGTCCCCAGAACCCACTTAAAAATGTTAGCTATATGACAGGCGTGGTGACGCGCGCATGTGTGCCTTTAACCCTAGCACTTGGGAGGCAGAGGCAGGCAGATCTTTGTGTGTTCAAGGTCAACCTGGTCTACAGAGTGAGTTCCAGGACAGCTGGGGCTACAGGGAGACCCTGTCTCGAAAAGACACACAAAAAAGTTAGCTATAGTGGAACGCACTTTAAAAAAAAAAAGAAATGGGCCAGGCATAGTGGTGCATGCCTTTATTTCCAGCACTTGGGAGGCAGAGGCAGGCAGATCTCCATGAGTTCAAGGCCAGCCTGGTCTACACAGTGAGTTCCAGGACAGCTGGGGCTCCAGGGAGACCCTGTCTCAAAAAGACAAAAAAAAAAAAAAAAAAAAAAAAAAAAAAGAAAAGAAATGAGGTTCTTAAATTTTTTACATCTTGGGACTGAGAGAATGGCTGAGGGTTAAAAGCACTGTCTGCTCTTGTGGAGGACCCAGGTCTGGTTCCCAGCACCCGCATGACAGCCAACAGCTGTCTGTAAGTCCTATTCCAGGGAATCTGAGACCTTCTGTCCTCTGAAGACAATGCACCCGTGAGGTGCATTTACACTCATGCAGGCAAAACACTCATACACAAAAAATGTCCATTAAAAACTTAATTTTTAAATTATGTGTATGCCTTAGTGAGTTTGTGGCTATGAGTGCAGTGTCCACAGAGGCCAGAAGAGGGCATCAGGTCCCTGGAAATGGAATCATAGACAGTGGTTGAGCTCCCTATGTGGGTGCTGGGAATTGAATTTAGGTCTTCTGCAAGAGCAGTGTATGCTCTTACCTGGTGAGCCATCTCTCCAGACCAGGTGTCATGCACTTGTAATCCCACATGTGGGGAGGGAGAGAGAAGAGGGCCCTGGAGCTGCTGGCCAGCCAGTGTAGCCTAATTGGTGAGCACCAGGCCAATGAGAGACACTGTCTCAAAGGAGGTAGACAGCATTCCTAAGGATGGCACCCAAGGATGTCCTCTGGTCTCCACATGCATGTGTAAATATGAACATGTACAGAGACATGCATGCATATGTACATAAAAATAAGAACTCTCTTGGGGCTGGAGAGATGGCCTAGTGGTTAGGAGTGCCGACCGCTCTTGCAGAGGACCCGGGTTCGATCCCCAGCACCCACATGGCGGCTAAGAACCATCTGTAACTCCAATTCCAGGAGAACTACAGTTCCAGGGGAATCTGACACCCTCTTCTGACCTCCACAGCATTGCACAACACGGGTGCACAAACCTACATGCAGACAGTACACTCATCCACGTACAAAAATAAATTAAAAAAAAAAAACATCTAAAGGGAAAAAACAAGGGTCTGGAGAGAGTAAGAGTGCTGGCTACTTTTGCAAAGGAATGGGGGTCAGCTCCTACCAACCACATGTTGGCTAACAATCATCCTTAACTCCAGTTTAAGAGGATCCAACACCCTCTTCTGGCCTCCACAGACATTGTGTACATGTGGTACACTTACATATGAGCAGGTTAAACACTCATACACATAATTTTTTAATTAAAAATATTTAAATAAATTTTAAAATGAAAAAATTTAATAATCAGAAAAGGGAAAACAACTCTACATAGGAAAGACTTGGTCAGTGCCATGTTCCTTGGGTGATGGCCTTGGTCGGTGCCATGTTCCTTGGGTGATGGCCTTGGTCGGTGCCATGTTCCTTGGGTGATAGGGTTGGTTTGTGCCATGTTACTTGCGTGATAGCCACACAAACTAATCATGGGGAATCAGATGTGTGAACAGTATAAGCTCTCCTACAATTCACTAAGGAAGGCACACCACACCACTACTTCTGTTACTCTTGCCAAAAGCACACAACCCTGACTGAACATGAGAAAGTATCAGACAAGCCCAACTCAAGTAGCATTCAAAAAAATATCTGCAGATGTGTGAGCATTTCAGAGGTGTCAAGTTCATTAAAGGTAAGGAAGGATTTCCCAGCTTAGGGCCCAGAGCAGAAAAAAGAAACCTGTGGTAACACTGGAAACAAATAAGGTTCAAGAATCTTATAATATTGTTACCAATGTTAATTTTCTGGTTTTGATCATTGTAATATGATTCTGTACAAGGTTAACATTAGGAGAATCTATGTAAATACACAGTGATTTGCACCAGGCTTAAAAGATTTTATTACTGTACAAAATGATAGGCAGCATCCTACTTTCATTCGGGTAGACCTTATACTATTGATCACCCTGGTGCCCTCTTTGGTCTCTCACTTTACACCCTACCCTCCTGCTGGTTTCTACTCTCTCTCTCTCTCTCTCTCTCTCTCTCTCTCTCTCTCTCACACACACACACACACACACACAGAGAATTTAAACTAGATTAGAAATACCTGTAGTTGGAGCTGGAGAGATGGCTAGCGGTTAAAAGCACTGACTGCTCTTGCAGAGGACCCAGGTTTGATTCCCAGCACCCACATGGTGGCTAAGAACCATCTTTAGTGTTGGTGGCACACACCTTTAATGCCTTTTATTCCAGCACTCGGGAGGCAGAGGCAGGCGGATCTCTGTGAGTTCAAGGCCAACCTGGTCTACACAGTGAGCTCCAGGCCAGTTGGGACTAAAAGGGAGACCCTGTCTCAAAAAAAAAAACAAACCTGTATTTGTTTTTGCATCTCTTCTGTAAATATTTCCAGAATAAATGTTTTACTTTTTAAAAATTCCCCTGGCTCAGTACCCTCTATGGCTATGGGCACAGAGGGGCACCTTATGCTGACCTATCAGAGAGAGTGGCTAATCAAATGTAGCAGCTAATACCTTGAATGGAGGGACTGTACACATGTGACAGCCATCTTCTTTTCATGTATGGTATCAGAATTCTTTACAATGAACACAAATTACATAAGAAAATATTGTGCGGGGAGTGAATTAACATCACAGAAATGAGGGCTATGGACATAGCTCAGTGGTAGAGCACTTGCCTAGCCGTGTAAAGCCCCACGTCAATCCCCAGTACATCACAGAGGAAATGAGTAATTATAAGAAAACATATCACTCTGTTTCTTGCCTGATACTATTTAAAATGTTGTCTGGGGCCAGGAGGATCACTCAGTGCATAGTGGTTGCTATGCAAACATGAAGACTTGAATTTGGATCCCCAGCATCCATGTAAATGGATGTGGTACATGTCTCTAACACCAGAGCTAGAGGTAGATTCCTGGGGCTTGCTGACTATCTGGCTTACTTGAAATGTGAGTTCCCAGTTCAGTGAACCTTGACTCAAAAAAAAAAGGGTGGAGCTGGGAGCAATGGTGCACGCCTTTAATCCCAGCACAGCACCTGGGAAGCAGAGGCATCTGATCTCTACCAGGGCATCCTGGTGTATAGAGTAAGTTCCCAGGCCAGCTGTGCCTACCCTGTCTCAATACAAACAAAAAACCAGGATGGGGAGCAAGAGAGGAAGACACTGACTTCTGACCTCTAGGAGCGTACACACAGGCAAGCTCACATATGCGTAGGCACACACACGTACACAAATAAAAATAATATATGCTGAAGTCATTTTTTAAGTAATCTTCAAAGAAGGGCTAGGAGTATAGCTCAGTGGTAGAGTACTTGCTTGGCATATATAAGGACCCTAGCTCAATTCCTATCATCAGAAGAAAAAAAAAAAAAAAAGAATAGACCTTGCTTCTATTCTAAACTAGACCTTCGAAGTTTACAATAATTTCTATTCCATATGAATTGCATTGTTTTATTAAAATTTCAAAATAAGGATAAACCTATTTTCAAAATATAAATCCTGTCTATGTATGGTAGCCCATGCCTGTAATTCCAGCACTTCAGATAGAGGTAGGAGATCAAGAAGTTAAGGTCATCCTTGGCAACATCAAATGTTCAAGGTCAGCTCGGGCTACAAAATACTGTCTCAAAACACCAAAAACCAACCCCCCCCCCCAATCTTTGACTTACTTTTTCATTTTTTATCGTAGCATAAAGGTAAACCTCAAAAGTATCTTCTTCCACAGCACATAATTTCGCCTCCACCTGGGTAGTTGCTAAACGCCATGAATGAATACACAAATGAGCAAATAGTAATGTTGACTTGACGTAATCGTGGCCCAGCTATGTAGCAGGAATGCTGAAGCCTTTCATACCCACTCATGCTCCACAACAGCCCTTGAAGTGGCAGAAGCCATGGGAACAGTGGCTGGCTAGAGGTGGGAGAGATGCCACGAGACAGCAGTTTATAGTCACTGACATAAAGACATTTTCTATGTGTATGAATGTACTGTCTGCATGCAGGTTTGTGCACCTGTGTCGTGCAATGCCGCGGAGGTCAGAAGAGGGTGTCAGATTCCCCAGGAACTGGAGTTCTCCTGGAATTGGAGTTACAGATGGTTCTCGGCCGCCATGTGGGTGCTGGGGATCAAACCTGGGTCCTCTGCAAGAGTGGTCGGTGCTCTAAACCGCTAGGCCATCTCTCCAGCCCCCATTTTATATAATTTAAGTTAGCAATGGTGATTATTATACAACAAATGTTCACTTACTATACCTTGCTCATTAAAAGAAGCTGGGTTTTTGATCCATTGCTAGGTCAAGAAAATATACATACATTTATTTACCTTCTATCCTGTTAGCATTGAAATGCAAACTGAGAGGCAGGAATTATTATTGTGCAAGGGGTCCTGTATACAACCTGCCACTTCTTTATTTCAACTGACACTAACATCCAAGCACACCTGCAAAATTACAGGGGCACAGTCAATGTCATACCTAGCATGGAAGGGACTCCAAGTAACCCAAGGAGCCCATATGCGGAAGGCCAAACAGCTGAGCGGGTACATCTCAAACAGTTTGGCAAAGGAAGCGTAAGCCACCTTGGGTGTCAGTTCGAAGCAAGGAACTGCAAACATGCGCTGGCCTTACCTCTTAGAATGTTCTGAAAGTACTGGATAGCTGCAAGAACTGCAAACATGCGCTGGCCTTACCTCTTAGAATGTTCTGAAAGTACTGGATAGCTGCACTGTCCCACTTTGTGGCAGGCCTAGGACAGTAAATATGCAAACTTCATTACATAAAAATCACATGCCAATATACCATGCCGTTTTGCTAACCCAATGGTGGATGTTTCTGACATGAGCTGTCAAGTGCATAATGCACATCACAAGGAGCCTATACCATCCCTGTTCTAGGACAGTCCCCAGATGCACTTGGCAATTCCACCTTCACAGCTCAGGCACAGAGGCCCAACTCTTTCTCTGGTTTTCTTTGTGAAGTACAGGAAAGATGGAGACAAAGCAAGCTGACAGAACCAAAAGGAGATGGGGCAAGACGCTAGAGAGGCCAAGTAGGAGCAGCGTAAGGAGAGCATCGCCGGCTCCCCCCGTGCCTGTGCTCCGCGACCATCTTGGGTTGCTCTGCTCACTGTGTATGACGCCACTGTCTGTGGCAGCCAGCACTGGACACTGCACGAGTGGGCTCTCCCACCAGGGAGCTTATGCTTTACTTACAAAGATGGATTTATTGCAGCTAACTGGGGACAGTGGTATTGTGACAGAAGATACTGTAGGTTGATCTGAGATCTGATGCCCTCTTCTGGGCTCTGGTGGCTCCTGCTCACATGTGGCATTCACTCACTCAGATATACACACACATAAATAAAAATAATTTTAGGGGCTGGAGAGATGGCCTAGCGGTTAAGAGCGCCGACCGCTCTTACAGAGGACCTGGGTTCGATCCCCAGCACCCACATGGCAACTGAGAACCATCTGAAGCTCCAATTCCAGGAGAACTCCAGTTCCAGGGGAATCCAAGACCCTCTTCTGACCTCCGCGGCATTGCACGACACGGGTGGGTGCACAGACCTGCATGCAGACAGTACATTCATACACATACAAAAAAAATAATAATTTTAAAAAAGTAGTTTTACTAAGAGATTAAACATATAACTTTTTAATTTTTTTATTTATGTGTATGAGTGTACTGTCTGCATGTAGGTAGGTGCACCTGTGTCATGCAATGCTGCGGAGGTCAGAAGAAGGTGTTGGATTCCCTTGGAACTGGAGTTAAAGACGGTTCTTAGCCGCCATGTAGATGCTGGGAATAGAACCCAAGTCCTCTAAAAGAGCAGTCCGTGCTCTTAACTGCTGAGCCATCTCTCCATCCCCTTAAACTTTAAATTATAAAGGATTTCTATAAAGAAGAAAATGAGGACAATGGTTCTAAAATCTTACACGAAGAACCTACCAAACAATCCTTTAGAAAGAAATATACTCTTGAATGCACAGAGCTTAGATCAGGGATTTCCCAGGACCACCTGAAGCACAGAGTACCGGGGCACGGGCTAAGCTAGGCACATTCCCCCCTAGAGGGAGAGAATAACAAACTTCAGAAAGAACTAAAGGGAGAAAATGACAAACACCAGAAGGAAGTGGAAACACTGAAAAAGGAAACCAACCAGCGAAGCAAGGAGCTACAAGAAGAGATTGAGAAGCTCCAAAGGAAGTGGAAATACTAAAGAAATCACAGGATGAAATGAAAAAAGGAAATAGAACACTCGTCCAATCAACAGGAGAGGAATGGAAAAAGCCTCAGAAGTAGAATGGAGGAAGCAGAACAAAGAATATCAGACCTGGAAGATAACACAGAACAACTAAAAACTTCAAGTAAAGATTATGAAAAATTTAAAAATAAACAAAAGTGGAACAACCAGGAACTGTGGGACACTACGGAAAGATCAAACCTCTGAATCATAGGAATAGAGGAAGGAGAGGAATCCCAAGAGAATTGTATTGATCAGATCTTCAACAGAATAATAGATGAAAATTTCTCCAAACTAAAAAAAGACAAACCAATACAAATACAAGAAGCACATAGAACTCCAAATAGACAAGATCAGAAAAGAAACTCTCCACGCCATATCCTAGTTAAAATGCTAGACGCCCAAAACAAAGACGAAATTCTGAAAGCCACAAGAGAAAAACAACAAGTTACATATAAGGAGAAACCCATCAGAATTACAATTGACTTCTCAGTGCAAACTATGAAAGCAAGAAGAACGTGGAGCAAAGCATTCCCAGTGTTAAAGGACTATAGATGCCAACTCAGGTTACTATACCCAGCAAAAATGTCGATTATAGTTGAAGGAGAGAAGAAAAATCTTCCATGACAAAAACAAGATAGAATACATGTCAAGAAAAATCAACCCTTCAGAGAATACTTGAAGCAATTCAAAGGACAGAAGAGAGGAGCAACTATCCCCAGGCACATAGAAAGAGAAATTAATAAAAGCATAACTGCAGAAGTAGAAACCTAGACCAAAAATGCAAATGGATAATAAGGTGAAAGGAAGCAACACACATCTATCAGTTATAACCTTAAATATTAATGGACTAAACTCCCCAATCAAAAGACATAGACTGGGAGATTGGATTAGGAAACAGAACCCATCGATATGCTGTCTACAAGAAACACATCTTACCTTCAAGGACAGGCACCACCTTAAAGTGAAGGGATGGAAAAAAATATTCCAAGCAAATGGTACCAAAAAGAAAGCAGGTGTTGCTATTTTAATATCAGACAAAATAGACTTCAAAGTAAAAGAAATCAGAAGAGACAAAGAAGGCCATTACATTTTTATCAAAGGAACAATTCACCAAGAAGATTTCACAATTATGAATATATATGCCCCAAATTCTGGTGCACCAAACTTTATAAAGACAATTCTCCAGGACCACAAGTCACAGACTAACCCCAGTACACTCATAGTGGGAGATTTCAATACCCCACTGAGTCCTTTGGATAGGTCAACAGGACAAAAAATAAACAGAGAGACATCTGAACTGAACGATATGATACACCAAATGGACTTCACAGACATCTACCAAAATTCCACCCAAATACCAGAGAATACACTTTCTACTCAGCACCCGATGGGACATTCTCCAAAACTGACCACATACTGGGACACAGGAAAAAAAACCCAACAAATACAAAAAGATTGAAATAATTGCATTCTATCAGACCACAGAGCAATAAAGCTCAATATCAATACCAGGATAAGTCCTACTATCTACAAGAACACATGGGGACTAAAAAACACTCTCCTGAAAAGTGAATGGGTCAAGGAAGAGATAAAGAAAAGCATTTCTAGAACTGAATGACAATGACAGCACAACACAACAAAACCTATGGGATACTTTAAAAGCAGTCCTAAGAGGGAAGTTTATAGCCCTGGGTGCCTACATCAGAAAAACAGATAGCACAAGTGAACTATCTAACACTGCAGCTAACAGCACTTGATCCTGGCCTGGATCTCACTATGTAGACCAGACTGGCCTCAAACTTACAGAGATCTACCTTCCTCTACCTCCTGAGTACTGGGATTCAAGGCATGTGCCACACCCCAGCCAATCTTAAAATTAATATTGTAAATAAGACAGTGTATTCTAACTTTTATTGAAGTGTCACACAGATGTGTATAGAAACACTGTCAAAGATATGAATGTTCAGAGGTTTAACAGCCCATGAGATCTCCTCAGAGGGAGGACATGATGCTAGAAAGAAATGCAATAAGCTTTTTTCTCAGAAGACAGAATCTTCCATTATGTTGCCTGCTGGCCTCAAACTCCTGAGCCCCTGCCTCAGCCCCCCAAGAAGCTGAGACTACACAACTGGACCACTATCCTTAGATAATACACTTGTTTAATTGTACATGATCCTATGTTTTTCTTCTTAGTTAACTTATTACTTTTACAACTTAAAGGGCAACAAGCTCTGGTTCAGGCCTTCTTTCCCCAAACAAACTTCCTCACAGCAGCCTTTATGATGGGGCTGCTCCCGCAGGACTCCGAAGCCACCTTGATGAGCTGCTTAGCAGTGCTACAGGGGAAGGGATTTCAAATGAATGCACACACTTGGTACAGGACTTTGCTCATTACTCATTTAAACTATACTTACGCAATTTCAGCATTGTCTTCACAGAAGTCAATGTGCAATGTCGTGGGTTTTGTACAATAAAGTCTGAATTTTTTTGCTCTATAAGGAAGCTGCATAAAAGATTCTACTGCAACTCGGATGCTTAAAAGTGAAATATAAATAGTTGTGTTACAAATAAAAAGTATACATAATAAACTTCTTTAAAGCATACTTACATAAATAATATAAAAATACAGAAACCAACTTTTTTTCTGATATAGATAGTTGTGTTACAAATAAAAAGTATACATAATAAACTTCTTTAAAGCATACTTATATAAATAATATAAAAATACAGAAACCAACTTTTTTTTTTCTGATATAGATAGGAACAGTGCTTAGAGTCATTTGGCCAGGGGGTATAAACTGTTCCAAGAAGTGAACGCAATCTTTTTTTTTTTTTTTTCCCCTGGCCTTAAACTCACAGAGATCCACCTGCCTTTGCCTTCTGAGTGCTGGGATTAAAGGCGTGTGCCACCATGCCCGGCACTAAAGATGGTTCTTAGCCACCAAGTAGGTGCTGGGAATCAAACCTGGGTCCTCTGCAAGAGTAGTCAGTGCTCTTAACCACTGATCCATCTCTCCAGCCCCACAAACTTATCTTGTATGTATAAAACACAGGTCTATATATAGTATAAAAACAGTCAATCTGTGCTAGTACAGTTTCATGGCATAGGAGCAGGAGTTTAGGAGGAAAAAATGTCCAGTGAGACTCCAACAAGGTAAGAAATACTAAGTAACACTGAGCCTGTGAAAAAGTCTAAAGTCGGCCGGGCGTGGTGGCGCACGCCTTTAATCCTAGCATTGGGAGGCAGAGGCAGGCGGATCTTTGTGAGTTCAAGGCCAGCCTGGTCTACAGAGTGAGTTCCAGGACAGCTGGGGCTACAGAGAGACCCTGTCTTGAAAAGACAAAAAAAAAAAAAAGTAAAAGTCTAAAGTCATATTTAATATTTTTTTTGTCTTTTCCAGACAGGGTCTCCCTGTAGCCCCAGCTGTCCTAGAACTCACTCTGTAGACCAGGCTGGCCTTGAGAACTCACAAAGATCTGCCAGTCTCTGCCTCCCCAGTGTTAGGATTAAAGGTGTGTGCTTTTAATCCTAAATCCTAAAATATGCCCATCCCATATTTAATTTTTTTAGACAAGGCCTAACATAGCTCAGGCTGGCCTGGAACTTGCTATTTTAGCCAAGGATGACCGTAAACTCCTGATTTTCTTGCTTCCATGTCCCAAATGGTAGGATTACAGGCATGTGCTACCATGCTTAGACATTTAAGATTTTTAAATACCAAATCTGGGCAGGTGAAATTATTCTTTAGTGATTAAAAGTCCTTGTCACCAAGCCTGATCACCTGAGTTTAATACCTGGAACTCACATGGTAGAAGGAGAGAACTGACTCCCTCAAGTCATTCTCTTAATCTACATACATGCACCATGGCATGTGCCCCCCACACACATAATAACTCAATAACTATGGATATCATCATTATTCTTCAACTTTATATAAAAGAGTTGAACTAATATTTGATAAAAAAAAACTTTTTACTCTATTTTTCTTGAGACAAGTAACAGGCCACTTTACCCCATCACTTAAACACAAACAGATTCTCTTCCCTAGGTCCCCGCCATTGTTTCTGTGGGCAGCCTTCAGGCTTTTCTGGAGCAGGTGGCCGTATTGACAGTCTTCTGGAACTGTTGATTCTCATATAGTAGTCTTGCCCCAAATAAACTAAACTAAAACTCCCCAGCAGCTAAACACAGCTATTTTACGTAAGGATCACAGGCATAAAGGTGGAGAACCACAAGCTGCCCCTTTCTTACCTGTCTGTTAATCTCCACTGTCCTCTACTTGAGCTATGCCTCTTACTGCAGCTGAAGCATACAGGGTACAGCTCCTTCAGTGGGAATGGGAGTGCTCATATTTACTTAACTGACAACCTTTACTCTGGGAAGGAAACTGGAATGACTGTCAAAACGCAAAGATTGACTTGCTGATAATTTCAATAAACTGGGACATGTGGTTCCAGAATCGGGTCAGGCTGCCCATGACCTTACCCTAAGACATGGCCATCCTCTCCCTTTGCTATGCAAGATAATCACCAATACATTGCCCTGTGGACCCTAGAGTGGCCAGCAATCTCCCCTTCTGAGCCAAGAAAAATTCTCTCTACCTCTTTATAGAACCCATTCTGTCCATGAACAAACTAAGGGGACAGATGAGACATCAGCTGGTAGAGGTATCAAGAGATGCAGAGGACTTTCCTTGTTCATGCAGGAATGAAGGCCCCTGATTCTAACCACCTATGCTTCCAGGGCTCTCTCCTTACTTTAAAACTGGTATTCTTTAAAACTGACATCTGTATCCTTAAGAAATATAAGGCAAAATTAATGCATAGTACTTTTTAGATTTTACTGGAATGTACTTGGCAAAATCCACAAGGAAACATTCTGTCAGGTAATGGTCTGCGGAAGAGATGATTGACTTAATCACGGCCCTGCACCAGCACTTCAGCTCCTGACAATACACCACACACACCTGCAAAGTCAAAGAAGTTCATGGTAAATCTCCAAAACTGAAAAGTCCTCTCAAATCATCTCAGCCTACCTCAGCCTACAGGACAGAGGTGCAGAGAGCTGGACCTACCCTCACTAAGCATTGCCTGTCAGAAAAGAACTCGGAAGTCACTGTTCTCACTGGAGTTCCTTTAACCACAGTTTCCCTTGCCCACAATAAACTATAATCTAATTATTAGTGGAAAAATTTGATAATAAAACAATTCACAATTTTCATTACCCTCTGCTCTAAGAAGCACAAGGAAATCTTAACTTTGCCCCACTGAGCCCAGAATACAAATTGTTCACTTGTCCAGCATTTTAGAAACTACATTTTTTATTTTATTTTTTATGTGTATGAATGTACTGTGTACATGTAGGTCTGTGCACCTACGTCATGCAATGCCGAGGAGGTCAGAAGAGGGTGTCGGATTCCCCTGGAAATGGAGTCAAAGATGGTTCTCAGCCACCATGTAGGTGCTGGGATCGAACCCAGGTCCTCTGCAAGAGCAGTTGGTGCTTTCAACCGCTAGGCCATCTCTCCAGCCCCAGCATATCTATTGTACACAGACTACTGGCCCATTAGTCATTCAATAGTCATCTTGTCTTCGGTATCAGATTAGCAGTCACAGCACTGCAGTACTAGGGTTCAAATAGCCTTTATTTTACCTAAAAATGGCCAGCACAGTATATTATAGTATATTATAACTTTTATTTTGTTATTGTTGTCAATGTTATTTATAAATTAAACTTTGCCATAAGTATGAGTGTATAGGGGAAAACATTGTACACAGGACTCAAGCATCCACTGGGGGCAGGTCTTAGAATATATCCCTGTAGGTAAGAGATGATTATAAAATTATTTTGACTCCTTAACTGAAGGCAATCTTTAAAAAGTCCAATTTTTTTTTTTTGCCAGGTGTGGTGGTGCACACTTTTAGTGCCAGCACTTGGGAGGCAGAGACAGGTGGATCTCTGTTGAGTTCAAGGCTAGCCTAGTCTATACAGTTCCAGGCCAGCTGGGGCTACAGGGAGACCCTGTCTCAAAAAGAAAAAAATGTATAGCTTTATCCTCTTTCACCAGAAATAACTTATCAATACCGGTCAGTCAGGTGAATTACCAGACCAAGACGAGGCTGCGGTCCACGCTCCTCCCCACTCCCTTCCATGGCTCCCCCACTTAGGTGTCCATTTTC
Source organism: Rhizomys pruinosus (assembly GCA_009823505.1). Lineage (NCBI taxonomy): Eukaryota > Metazoa > Chordata > Mammalia > Rodentia > Spalacidae > Rhizomys > Rhizomys pruinosus. The sequence goes on from VZQC01006976.1 coordinate 449,794, forward strand.
TTTTTTTTTCTTTTTGAGACAGGGTCTCCCTTTAGTTCCAGCTGGCCTAGAGCTAGCTATGCAGATCAGGCTGCCTTTGAACTCAGAGATCCACCTGCCTCTGCCTCCCAAGTGCCAGGATTAAAGGCGTGTGCTACATCTGGCTCAGGTGTCCATTTTCTATCTGTTACAAATGGTCCTTGGTTCTATGATAGTATGTATTTTTGTTTGTTTTGCCAACTGACCTAATACCAACATCTTGTGTGCTCCCTAGCAAATACAAGTCTTCAAAAACTACTTGTTGAATTCTGAACAAATACAGGTCCTCTTAAAGGGAATCACTGTGACAAAGTGACAGTCCATAGTTGTAATAGCCACTGTGCTGAGAATTACGCCTGAGCAGAGCTTGTCCTTCATCAACCTAACCTGCCCTAGGCAGGCGAGACCATACAAGTAGCTGAGTTGCAGACCTGGGCCAATCACAAGGCAACACCACACTGCACTAAGAGGAGAGCGGGAATTGGAACAGTACATAAACCCTAACCTCATCCCCAATAAATGAGTCCGAGACAGCTTGCCCTCTGCAGGAATTAGAACAGTACATAAACCCTAACCTTGTCCCCAATAAAAGAGTCCAAGACAGCTTGCCCTCTGCCTGCATTCATCCGATTCCCAGGGTCTGTGTCTTGACTCTGTGCCTCTCACCCCCTTTTCATTCATGGTCAGACCACGAAATTCCCCAGCAGGCCTGGGGGATTGTCTACACTTAGTATCCTGAATGGACCGCAGGACCACCAGGCCACAGGTCACTTGACTGGCAATCACAGCCAGGCAAACCATATAATGACCACAGGCTTTTATAAACCACCCAGCAAACTGAAACTGGAAATGGTATAGCCATATCACAAAAAGGAGAAAGTCAAATGGCTGAAGAGAAATTCTCACAAAGAATGAAGGACATTTCTATTTAATGCTAAAAATCAACGCAACTTCTGGGACTGTGTTGCATGGTTAATTGGCACAGTCAGCAGACTCAAATTTTGTTATACTAGGGATTCCACTAGCCAAACTCAATATAACAGAAGGTTCAGAGCGTGAACATTCTTGAGGCATAGAGACCTCAAATCTAGCCAAAACATATTTACTATGCCCAACTGCCAGTCTACACAAAATACAGAGGTCAGAGAGAAAGGTTAAACCCTTACAAGGAACTAAATAGGCTATCTGAATTATACTATTACATAAAGGACCAACTGACTTAAGTTTAATTTTTGAAGCTGATGTTCAATGTTACACAGTCCATAAGGACATCATGTTATTAATGTTACAGGGTCCATAAGGACATCATGTTATTAATGACAATCTGTGGGGAAAACTCAATGTTTTCTCACATTTGTCATAATGAGTTTATAAAACTTTTCCTATCACATTACTATAAAAATTCACTCTTCTGGAAAAAAGAGGCTTAACAAGACAACAGATAATGAACAATGAGAGTTGATGTTGCAAGAACACAAAGAGGTGTCACTGCAGGCACAAGAAACACGAGTTGCACTAGACATGGTGGTTCACATCTTTAATCCCAGCACTCGGGAGGCAGAGGCAGGTGATCTCCAGTTGGAGGCCAGCCTGGTGTACACAGTGAGTTCCAGGACAGCTGGAGCTACAGGGAGACCTTGTCTCAAAAACACAAAAAAAAAAAAAAAGAAAAAAAAAGGAAAGAAACATGAGTAACCAAAAAAGAGGCACCAGCCTGAACTAAAACTCCCAAGCTCTATTTTCTGAAGTTCATACATGTGTGTTGGGCCTAGAATAATCTCCAAGTTTCCAGACCCAGGAGGAGAGTTCTACTGCCTGAGTTTTGACTATCTGGTATCTTTTACTTCACAGGAAAACTACCTCACTATCCTTACCAAGACCACATTCTATCTTGTGCAATAATCATAAGCAACCAGGGTACTCCAAAGGCTTCCATCACGTAGGCACTGGAATATTCTGCATCTTGAGTAGTGATTCAAAACAGAGATAAAAGCACAGTAGGTACATACCTGCCCTTCTTCCAGCATTAATGGTTTTACTTCTATGTTCTGACACATGCTGTTATAGAAGTCATTCATGGCATTATTTAGTTTCTCATAGTCGACTTCTTGATCTAAAAAATGACTACATCCTTTTATAATTACCCAGAAGCAACCTGGATCTTCAATCTGTAACATTTTAAAAAGACAAAACAATGCGTATGGTTTAAAAGTAGAATGACCAAATATAAACCTTTCAAAACAATAATTTCCAATGTAAATGACCTCACAAATTCTTTACAGGTACCTTTGCTTTAAAATGGTCAGAATGCCGGGTGTGGTAGCACATGCCTTTAATCCCAGCATTTGTGAGGCAGAGGCAGGCAGATCTCTGTGAGATCAAAGCCACTGAGGTCTACATAGAAAGTTCCAGGACAGCTGGGGCTACAGAAGACCCTGTCTCAAAAAGACCAAAGAACAAAACAAAATGGCCAGATCAAAGACAAAATTTCTAAAACATGTAAGAACAGGAAAGTAATTCTCAATTATGTATTACAACTTGGAAAAGCAAATGGAGCACTGGGCACAGGAGGCACATACCTGTAATGCTAGAATTCAGGAGGCTGAGGCAGGAGGATTATGAGTTCAAAATCAGACGAGACTACACATCCAGAACTGGTCTCAAACTTTTCCCACCCAAAAAAGGCAAACAGGTGTCCTTGGATCTTCTATATTTTGAAAATATACATTAATATAACTAAGCAAGGCTTGGGACAGTATTTTTTGTGTGTATTTGTAAGAAAAAGAAATAACACACATATGTCCTGTAACTTATTTAAAAAGGAAATGGGGGGCTGGAGAGAGAGCCTAGTGGTTAAGAGCACCAACTGCTCTTACAGAGGACCCAGGTTCGATCCCCAGCACCCACATGGTGGCTGAGAACCATCTGAAACTCCAATTCCAGGAGAACTCCAGTTCCAGGGGAATCCGATACCCTCTTCTGACCTCCGCGGCATTGCATGACATGGGTGCACAAACCTACATGCAGACAGTACATTCATAGACATATGAAAATAAAATTTAAAAAAATTAATTAAAAAGGAAATGGAGCTGAAGATGCGGCTTAGCTGGCAACATGTTTGCCTGCTGTCCTGGTTTGTCTTCCATTGCTGTGACAAAACACTCTGACCTACACCAACTTGGGGAGGAAAGGGTTTATTCAGCTTACATCTCCTGGGTCACAGTTCATCACTTAGGGAGCCCAAGGCAGGAACTCAGGGCAGGAACTTGGAGGCAGGTGCTGAAGCACAGGCCATGGAGGAATGCTGTTCACTGGCTTGCTCCCCTGGCTCATGCCGAGCCTGCCTTCTTATACAGCACACAACAACCTACCCAGGGTGGCACCACTCACTGTGGGTCGGGCCCTCCCACACTGCTTGACCATCAAGACAATACTCCACAGATGTGGCCACAGGCCAATCCAATGGAGCCAATTCCCCAATTGAGGCTCCCTCAACCCAGGTGTGTCAAGTTGACACTAAAGCTATCCAGCACACCTGCCAAGCACAACACTTGGTGCAATCTCCAGCACGGCATAAAATGCAATGTGGTGGCATACACCTGTATTCAAAAAATTGATCAAGGGTTCAGCACTATCCATAGTGAGTTCCAGGCCACACATGGGCTATGAAACCCTGTCTCAAAGAGGGTGATGACTTGGTGAAGGGGGAGGAGGAGAAGGAAGAATGAAAGATAATGAGGGGTGAGGGATGCAGCTCAGTGACAGAGCACCTACCATATGTAAGACCCTGGGTTCTACTTTCAGCATAAGGAAAAACAGGTGACAGGAAAACCAAACAAAAATATAAATTACTACCTACAGGGAATGGAAAGAGCAAAGAACAGAATGAAAGTCAGAGCTCTCTGAATTATCATGTTACCTATAATTTTTAAATTTTATTTTTATTGCTGGGTGTGGTGGTGCACGTCTTTAATCCTAGCACTTGGGAGGCAGAGGCAGGTGGATCTCTGTGAGTTCAAGGTCTGCCTGGTCTACAGAGTGAATTCCAGGACAGCCAGAGCTCCAGAGAGACCCTGTCTCAAAAAGACCAAAAAAAATTTTTTTTATTTTATGTGTGTGAGTGTTTTGCCTGCATGTATGTAAATGCACCCATGTCATATAGTGCCTTTGGAGGTGAGAAAAGGGTGTCAGATTCCCTTGGAACTGGAGTTAAGGATGGTTGTTACCCACCATGTGGGTTCTGGGAACCAAACCCAGGTCCTCTGCAAGAGCAGTAAATACTTTTAACCATTGAACCATCTCTCCAGCCTCCATGATACAGTGAGATGGCCTGAGAGTAAAGGCTGACAACCTGTGTGTGATATCTCCAGGATCCACATGGAAAAAGGGACTGATTCCTAGACGTTGTTCTCTGACCTTCACATATGTGCTGTCACACACATACTAAATTATTTATAAGTAAATGTTTAAAAATCCCACAAAAGTCAACCTTTTTAGAGGCAAATAAAAAAAAAATACAAAAGTTGGGACTGAAGAGTTGGCTCTTCAGTTAAGAGCATTGGTTGCCTTGCATGCAGACAGTACATTCATACACATACAGAAAAAAGAGCATCGGTTGCTCTTGCAGAGGACCTGGGTTCAATTCCCAGCACCAACATGGCCACTAACAACCATCCATAACTCCAGTTCCAGGGGAATGTAACATCTTCTTCTGACCTCTGAGGGCATTGCATGGCATGGGTACACTTACATTCATGCAGGAAATACACTCATACACATAAAAATAAATATTTTAAAAATATACAAGTGTCAGTATGTAGCCCAGCTGGCCTGGAACTCATGGATATCCCTGTGCCTCAGCCTCTGCCTCCTGAGTGCTGGGATTAAAGGTGTGCACAATCATGCCCAGCTGTTGAACAGTTTTGTAATAACTGGAAAAAGTGATAGCAGTTATTCTGATTTTTTGATACTGAAAGAATAGTCTGGGGGGTGGAGAGATGGCTCAGAGGTTAAGAGCACTAACTGCTCTTGCAGAGGACCCAGGTTCGACTCCTAGCACCCACATGGCGGCTAAGAACCGTCTTTAGTGCTGAGCGTGGTGGTACATGCCTTTTATCCCTTTAATCCCAGCACTTGAGGCAGAGGCAGGTAGATCTCCAAGTTCAAGGCCAGCCTGGTCTACAGAGCAAGCTCCAAGCCACCTGGGACTAAAAGGGAGATCTTCTCTAAAAAAAAAAAAAAAAAAAAAAAAAAAAAGAACCGAAAGAATAGTCTGTATGTCACATAACTGTCACCTTACAGGTGACCCTACATTAAATATGATAAAGAAAACATAAAGCAAAGGTCAGTCTGGGCAAGCAAGTGATAGGACACCTAATTCCGCTTTCAGGATATGAGAGTTTTATTAGGCAGGCCTAGAGGCGACAAATTGGGCTTTAAGGGTGGGATAAGCATAGACAGAAACTACTCATGTGTTGGGGGCTGGAGAGTCGAGTGGCGAGAGGATCCAAGAGCACTGCCTGCTCTCGAGAGAGTAACTGGGTTCAATCCCAGCAATTACAGAAGTGGCTAACAAACCAACTCTGTAACTCAGTTCCAGGGGGATTGAATGCCCTCTTCGGACTTCTTTCCGGTGCATGTGCAGAACCGGGTTGCATTTTACATACATGGCAGCAATACACTCATAGACATAAAATTATAGAAAAGCATACTGTTTGTGTATAAACATATGGGGAGTCAAACAATAGGAACATTAAAGGAAGGAGGAGCCACCTCACCATGGGGATGGTGGAGGCAGTCCAAAGGAGCCTCTTCAGAGAAGAGTCCAGAGCAACCCCAGGAAATCCTAACAAAGGAAGTATCAGCCTTGTACAAGCTGTTAGGGGTGGTGGAAGTTATGTATCACTTGATATTAGCTTCTGCCACAGCCAAGATATGTGACTAATAAGAAGGGTGATAAGATCCCGGGCCCATAGAACCAAAGGGCTGCAAAGTCGAGTCACCGCACAAGCTTCTTGACTCTGTCCCCAGAGAAAACCAGTATCTCGCACAAGCATAGTACTCTAGCTTTAAGATACATTGTCGGGCGGATGCAATGAGCCCGCGTAATAGAGCCTTTTATTTAAATGCAAAGCCAATACTCATCTTAGATGGGGATTCGTTGCAGCGTCCATTTCTAAATAATCACCATACTTCAGATTGAGGGCATGAGGTTGGATACCAGCTCCATAAGAGATGGCTGGCAGACTGCGGCCTTAATGAGGAGACCGGTGCCTGATACTGTAATTACCCCAGGTACTAGGCTACAGGCCAAAGTTCCAAGTGGAGACGGGCGATCGACCCTGGTCGGTGGAAATCAATTCCATCGAAAGCATTCGCAGGTCCGCCATGTCGCTGACGTCGCTTAGCGTTGCCCACAGACACCGAGAAATAAATAAAATAAAAAAAAAGAAAACCCTGTCCTTTCCCAAGTTTCCTTTAATAAAAAAAAAAAAAGAAGAAATAGACCCGTTGTCCTTTACAAATGTCGGCATCGTCCCAGACCAGGTTCGTAAGGGATGAAGATTTATTTTATACAACTCTTATCTAAGACAAACCAGACTAAGAAGCACCAGTGATTCAGGCTAGTACATAGGTGAAATTTAAAACACTAAGTCTGAAGAATGCTTAGGTAGTCTTCAGATGAAAAAAAAAACACGAACATCTCTAAGGCAGTGCTTGTTACTGCAGATATGACTTAAGGTAGTATCAATGTTGTTAAGGAAAACACTAAGGCTGCTTGTATGAGGACTTTGCTGCTAGGTAGTACTCAGATAAATATATACACTAAGGCAATGCTTAGGTAGTACTACCAGATGAACACTAGGTGGTGCTAGGTATTACTCCACATGAATGTGTATAACACTTAGGCAATGCGTTAGGTAGTGAACGTCAGAATATGACAACAAAAGATGACTCATGAGCTCCGAAGGCTGATTTCTCTATGGTGCACATGCAGAACCCTTGGACACATAATGCTCGTATCCCGTACAATCTCGACCTAAGGAGAAGCTCAAATACTTCTAATCACCAGCTTTGTCCTGAAAATGAGCTGCCCGTCGCATTCCATAAAGGATGAATGCTAGACATGAGAATAGTTCAGTGCTGCCAGAATTTCAGTTGTCCCTTCAATCTGCAGTTATTACTTTTGAACTACAGGCTCCTCTGTCTTTCCTTTCTTAAGAGTACTTACACTAAGATATGGACTTTACACTGTATTAGCATGCCTACAAACTCAGGGAATGTCCTTTTCAAACATGTCAAGTAGGCCTATACTTTTGATTAATGAATCTGAAAGATATTGCCATGCGTACAGTGCAACAAGACGACTGTATCGATTGAGTTTTCGCAGGAAAATACGTGTCTGGAAGCTAGCGGTGGACTATCTTCTAATGATCTGGAGTGAAAGGTATACACAGTCCCAGAAAAGAACGAAAACGACTGTAATGGTAATCGTTCCTCAATTTTAACTGTGGAGTGCCTAGTGGCCCAAGGTTACCCACCTTGTAAAGTATTTCTTGTGTCAGGCCATAGTTGTCCAGCCACTAGGCTTGCTTACAGCGATGCGTATTATTTGGAATCATCATAAACATGCTTGAAACAACAACAACAGAAAGGTACGCATCAAAGAACATGAACTGTAAACAGTGAACCTTCTGCCTCAAAAACAAGTAACGTCCCCAATGGAAAATATTGAGAAAGCCTAAGAGATTGGAAAGCATGTGTTGCAGAATGCAGCGAGCTACTTGGCGGGGTGGGGGAATGAGGGCGGGAAATCGGGTCTAGGATTTGTTTTAAAAAAAATTAAAAAAAAAAAAAAATAAAACGAAAAAAAAAAAAAAAAAAGATGATTAAGATGTTGTGTATAAAAAATAAAAAAAAAATCAATAAAAGTTTCATAGCTAAAAAAAAAAAAAACAAACAAAAAAAGAAATGCTGAAAGATAGGGTTGTCCAAGTCTCTGGAGGAAGATAGATTCTTATTTTTTAATTTATTATTTTTTATGTGTATGAGTGTACTGTCTGCATGTAGGTTTGTGCACCCGTGTCCTGCAATGCTGTGGAGGTCAGAAGAGGGTGTTGGATTCCCCTGGAACTGGAGTTAAAGACGGTTCTCAGCCGCCATGTGGGTGCTGGAGATGGAACTCTGGTCCTCTGCAAGATCAGTGGCACTCTTAACCGCTAGGCCATCCCTCAGACCCAGGAAGATAGATTCTTTTTTTTTTTTTAATACACAGGATGCATGTGGGGGAAGGAGCCATCTCTCCCTCCCTCCCTCCCTCCCTTCTCTCTGTCCGCTCACTCTCCTCCCCCCTTTGCTGAAGATAGATTTTTTAATTTTATTTTTGTATGTGTATGAATGTACTGTCAGCATGTAGGTTTGTGCACCCATTTCGTGCAATGCCTCGGAGGTCAGAAGAAGGTGTCGGATTCCCCTGGAACTGGAGTTACAGACGGTTCTCAGGCGCCATGTGGGTGCTGGGGATCGAACCCGGGTCCTCTGTAAGAGCAGTCGGTGCTCTTAACCGCTAGGCCATCTCTCCAGTCCCGAAGATAGATTCTTAACCTCTATAACAGCCAGCCAGTACACGCAGCTGGCTGGCCTAAACACATTCATGCAGAAGCAATCAGATCTCTGTGAATTCTAAACTAGCCTCCTTTAAACAGTGAGTTCCAGATCAGCCAGAGCTACACAGTGAGACCCTGTCTCAAAACAAAACAAAAACAGGACTCAGACCTGATTTCAAAACTGACTAGCCAGGTCCAATGGTGGTAAATGTTTTTAATCCCAGCCCTTGGGAGACAGAGGCAGGCAGATCTGAGTTCCAGGCCAGCTAGGGCTACAGAGAAAACCTGTCTCAAACAACAAAACTACAGGGGCTAGAGAGATAGCCTAGCAGTTAAGAGCGCTGACTGCTCTTGCAGAGGACCTGGGTTTGATCCCCAGCTCCCACATGGCGGCTGAGAACCATCTTTAACTCCAGTTCCAGGGGAATCTGATGCCCTCTTCTGACCTCCGCAGCACTGCATGACACGGGTGCACAGACCTACATGCAGACAGTACATTCAAACACACAAAAAAAGGGGTGTGCACCACCACGCCCAACAAAAATAAATAACTTAAAAAAAAAAAAACCTACGAACTACAGTAATTAAAACACTGTGGTGCCGGGGTTGGAGAGATGGCCTAGTGGTTAAGAGCGCCGACTGCTCTTGCAGAGGACCCCGGGTTCGATTCCCAGCACCCACATGGTGGCTAAGAACCGTCTTTAGCTCCAGTTCCAGGGGAATCCAACACCCTCTTCTGACCTCCACAGCATTGCACGACATGGGTGCACAAACCTAAATGCAGACAGTACATTCATACACGTATGAAAAAACACTGTGGTGCCATTATAAAGCCAGACAAATAGAATGAAGAGCCTAAAACTACTCTTTGCAATGTGGTCCAGTGATAGTGGATGAAGGCACAGAAATGATAGTCCTTCAAAAATGATACAGGGAAACTGAATAGTTTTTAATTACTTTGTGTGTGTAGGAGTGACAGAGGCCAGAAGAGGACCCTGTAGCTTAAGTTACAGGTGGTTCCAGCCACTTGATGCAGGTGCTGGGAACCAGTTATGTCTTCTGGAAGAACAGAGTGCTCTTACCTGCTAAGTCAGCTCTCCAGCCTCAATCAATCTTTTTATTTTTGTGCAAAAGAATGAACTTAGCACCATACAGAAACATCACCCCAAGGGGCTGGTGAGATGGCTTTACAGTAACGGTGTTTGTTGGGCCAAGTCTGGCAAGTTCAATCTCTGAAACTCATGGAAATGTGGGAGAGAATCCACTCCGCAAAGTTATTCTCCGACCTTGACACGTATGCCAACTATGCATCATGTCCCCAACACTGCACGGCATACATAATTAGAAAAAAAAATGTTTTAAGGAAGAAGCGGGCTGGGTGTGGTGGCGCACGCCTTTAATGGAAGCGCTCAGAAGGCAGAGGCAGGTGGATCTGTGAGGCTGGAGTGGCTGCGCATGTGCAGGTCAAGCCCTCAGAAGTACTGCTTGCCGCTGCCACGCCTCCTCCCCTTTACAGCCTTGGTGGGACTGAACCTAGTCAGTCACTGCCCCTCAAGTCTTTGTGGCTTCCTAGTATCGTTCCCACCTAACCGCATTCTGGAAAGGGCCCCCGCTCGAGGCAGGTTCTGCCTACATCTGAATTTTCATAGAGACGGGGTTCTCTAAACTGGATCACTTCTAAACCTGTTTCTCATGTTACATTGGGATGCACAGTGGTTGAATCAGACAGATGTGATCACGTAGTGAAACACAGGCCACCCAAGAAGTGCAGGGAAGGTTGACTCTCACTACTGTCTAACAAACCAGAGGAGGTGGAATAATATTCCATTAAAATGAAACAAGTAAGCCGGGTGTGGTGGCGCACGCCTTTAATCCGAGCACTTGGGAGGCAGAGGCAGGCGGATCTTTGTGAGTTCAAGGCCAGCCTGGTCTACAGAGTGAGTTCCAGGACAGCTGGGACTACAGGGAGACCCTGTCTCGAAAAGACAAAAATAAATAAATAAATAAATAAATAAATAAATAAATAAATAAATAAATAAATAAAATAAAATAAAAGGAAACAAGTGGGGCTGGAGAGATGGCCTAGTTAAGAGCACCGACTGCTCTTGCAGAGGACCCGGGTTCGATCCCCAGCACCCACATAGCGGCTGAGAACCGTCTTTAGCTCCAGTTTGAGGGGAATCCGCCACCCTCTTCTGACCTCCGTGGCGTTGCACAACAGGGGTGCACAGACCTACATACAGACAGTACACTCATACACATAAATAAAATTAAATTAAAATGGAAAGGAACTGTGACTTTAAAGCAGTCCTAGGCCTAGGTGATTTTACAGCTGAATTCTTTGATGTTTTTCCTTCAGAAAAGAGTCTAGTGTTTAATCCTAGCACTTGCGAGGCAGAGGCAGGTGGATCTCTAGGAGTTCAAGGCCAGCCTGGTCTACATAGTGAGCTCCAGGCCAGCTGGGACTAAAGGGAGACCGTGACTCAAAAAGTCAAAAAGACAAAAAACAAACAAACAAAAAGAGTCTAGTGGTTCTTAAAAATACAAGCTGCATAAGGTGGCACAAGCCCAGCACTTACATATATGGAGTACTATTTTGCCCTGGAAATGGAAATTCTGACATAGTATAAAAGAGAGACGAAACTTGAGGGCACTGGAAAGCCAGTCATGATGGACAAGTTCTACTTAAGTGAGGTAGTCAACTCCACAGAGTAGAAATGTGATTGCCGGAAACGAGGGAGTTGTGGGAAACGAGGGAGCAGCTGTTACTGTTTGCTGTGGGCAGAGTTTGTTTTTTACAAAATGAAAGGAGTTCTGGAACTAGATGGTAGTTAGTGATGGTTGCATATTCTCAATGTGTTCACTGACAACTGCACATGAAAAAAATGATAAAAAAAATTTATGTTTATTTGCATTTCATCACAGTAAGCAATAGGTATTAGAGGACTGGAGATTAGAGCACTGGCTGCTCTTGCAGAGGACCTAGCTTTGGTTCCCACCCACATAGTGGCTAACCCTTTTAACTCCAGTTCCAGATCTGACACCCCTTTTCTAACCTCAGCAACCATTGCATGCACATGGTGCACTAACACATATCCAGACAATACACACAAAAATGTGCTTAACAAAAATGTTCATTAAAGTAGGGCTAGTGACATGGCTCAGCAGATAAAAGTGCGTGCTGCCAAGCTTCATACCAGAGTTCAAGTCCCAGGACCCACATCGTGGAAGGAAAGAAACATTCCCTATCAGTTCTTTGACCCCCCACATGTCCGGCATGTCAGGCATGCACACCTAACATACACATATAATTTTAGAGTAAGTGATTACCAAAATTACAAGGCCAAACATCATAATAAACTTAATTGTACCAGCATAGTTCATCAATGAATACTGGATTTCAGGAGGAAGTGTTTGTACGGCAGGACTTCACTGTAGCCCAGGTTAGCACTGAAGCACTCACGAAGCTTCTTCTGCTTGTGCCACTGGACCTGGTTCATATACTGGATATTTAAGTACATATAGAGCACATTGGCATTTTACTAAAGCATCTGCAACCTACGTCATCCTCATGGATGGACCTACGTGGTTCCCGCACCGAAGCTAACCCCCCCCCCCATTCGCTCGTCTGAAAAGGAGGGAATTGGCCTGAGAGCCGCAAGATGGCAGCCGCACGGGGTGAAGCGGCGCGAGGTATGAGGTAGGCCGCGGGCGCTCGCTCACCTTCAGCACCAGGACCTGGAGCATCCTGCCTGAGCCTCGGGGGGGTGACTCCCGACCCCAGCCTCCTTCTCCTCCTTCTCTTCTTCCTCCTCGCGCGGAATCGCCTACAGGCCCCAGAGCAACACACTCGCTGCTCGCCAGCCACGGGCTTTCCTCACCTCAGGCCTACGCCAGCCTGCCCCTGCGCACGCGCTCTCTTAACGGCACGTGTTTGCCCCGCCTTTGCGCAGGCGTTCACGCCGCCTCTCCGCACGTGCCCTTAAATGGCCCACCTATACCCCGCCTCTGCACATGCGCTTTCTCTCCTCCCGGCAGGCTTCGAAGTGCCTAAGAAACGTGTGTACCAACGGCCTGGTTAACCGCCTAGGGTTACAGCGCCGCCCTGCGGCGGGGCGGGGCAATACAGCAATTGAAAGGGCCTGCTTTCCTTCTCTGGTTGAATGGCTGCATGCATGCAGATCAAGTCTTCAACAGTACTACGTGCCAGGAGGCCCTGCTCTCCAGGAACCCCACCCCCGAGTCCAGCCTCCACTTTACAGCCTTGGTGGGACTGAACCTAGTCACTGCCCCCCAAGTCTTTGTGGCTTCCTAGTATCGTTCCCACCTAATCGCATTCTGGAAAGGGCCCCCGCTCCGAGGCAGATTCTGCCTACATCTGAATTTTCATAGAGACGGGGTTCTCTAAACTGGATCACTTCTAAACCTGTTTTTCATCTTATATTGGGATGCACAGTGGTTGAGTCAGATGTGTTCACATGGTGAATGAAACACAGGCCACCCAAGAAGTGCAAGGAAAGTTTACTCTCACTACTGTCTAACAAACCAGAGGAGGTGGAATAAATATTTCCTTAAAACGAAACGAACTTGGTGGTGCATGCCTTTAATCCCAGCACTTAGGAGGCAGAAGCAGGTGGGATCTCTGTGAATTCAAGGCCAACCTGATCTACAGAGAGAGTTGCAGGACAGCTGGAGCTATAGGGAGACCCTGTCTCGAAAACAAACAGAAAGGAAGGGAGGGAGGGGGAGGGAGGGAGAGAGAGTGAGAGACAGGGAGAGACAGGGAGAGAGAGGGAGAGAGAGGGAGAGAGAGGGAGAGAGAGAAAGTGTGATTTTAAAGCCATCCTAGGCCCAGGTGATTTTTACAGTTGAATCCTTTGATATTTCAGTTGTGAACAAACAAAATTGCTTAAGCTCTCATTCTACTATTTATCTGCTGGTAAACTAATCAAGATGGGCAAAGACTATCAGTTTCAAGAGAGTGTGAAAATCTGAGAGGAGGGGTCAGGTATTTGAGAAACAGAATGCTCAAATTGCACCCAGAATTTTTGGGGGGTCTTTTTGAATCAGAGTCTCCCTGTAGCCTCAGCTGGCCTGGAACTTGCTATGTAGACCAGGCTGGTCTTGAACCCACAGAGTGCTGGGATTAAAGCCATGTGCCACCACACCTGGTGCACACAGAATTTTAAACAATATATTTGTTTTATCTGCATGTAATGCACATGGAGGTCAGAGGGGGCATCAGATCCTCCGGAACTTGAGTTAAGGACAGCTGTTAGCCGCCATGGGGGTGATAGGTACCGAATCCGGTCCTCTGCAAGAGTAGCCAGTGCTCTTAACGGCTGAGCCATCTCTCCAGCTCCAGCACATATTTTTAAAGTAAGTTTGGGACTAGGGAGATAGCTCAGTTGGTAAAATACTTCTTGTCACTCAGGCATGAGAATCTGAGTTCCATCCCCAGATCACACTTTTTTTTTTTTTTTTTTTTNTTTTTTTTGTCTTTTTGAGACAGGGTCTCCCTGTAGCCCCAGCTGTCCTGGAACTCACTCTGTAGACCAGGCTGGCCTTGAACTCACAAAGATCCGCCTGCCTCTGCCTCCTGAGTGTAGGATTAAAGGTGTGTGCCACCACACCCGGCCTAGATCACACTTTTAAAAAAAGAGTTGTGGAGGCTGGAGAGATAGCTCAGGGATTAAGAGCACTCGCTGCTCTTGCAGAGAACCTGGGTTTGGTTCCCAGCACCCACACGGCTGCGCAGAACCCAGTAACCTTAGGCAGCTTCTAACTGTCACACTAGTTCTAGAGTTCTAGAGGATCCAACACCCTCCTCTGGCCTTGGGGATTACACACAAGTAAGCAAACACTCATATTCACCTTTAATCCCAGCACTCGGGAGGCAGAGGCAGGTGGGTCTCTGTAACCTCAAGGCCAGTCTAGTCTACAGAGCGAGTTCCAGGCCGTTGCTGGCTGCAGAGAGACCACATCTCAAAAAGAAAAAAAAAATTTTTTAATAAATAAATAAACCCCTTTTATTATTTTTAATATTTATTATTTTCTTATGTGTATGAGTGTACTGTCTGCATGTAGATTGGTACACTTGTGTCGTGGAACTGGAGTTAAAGATGGTTCTTAGCCACCATGTGGGTGCTGGGAATCGAACCCGGGTCCTCTGCAAGAGGGGTTGGCGCTCTTAACTGCTGAGCCATATCTCCAGCCCCCCCTTTTTTAAAATTTTTTTATTAATTTTTTATTTATTTCTGTATGTGTATGAATGTACTGTCTGCATGCAAGTCTGTGCACCCGTGTCATGCAGTGCCTCGGAGGTCAGAAGAGGGTCTCGATTCCCCTGGAACTGGAGTTCTCCTGGAATTGGAGTTTCGGACGGTTCTCAGCCGCCATGTGGGTGCTGGGGATCGAACCCAGGTCTTCTTCAAGAGCAGTCAGCGCTCTTAACCGCTAGGCCATCTCTCCAGCCCTCCAGCCCTCCAGCCCCCCTTTTTAAAGTCAAGTGTGATGGTGCAATCCCAGTGCTGAGGAGGTGCAGACAGGAGACCAGCAGAAATAGGTCCCCGAACTCAACAACAGCCAGCCTACTTAGTAAGCATCAGCACAGTGAGCAAGGTACTGGCTTGGGGGGGGAGGGGGGGTTGGCTCAATGTACAAGCTTGAGGACCTGAGTTCAAGGCCCCAGCATCCATGTAAAAATCCAGGCTCGGCTGGCTGTATGTACCTGAACCTCGGAACCGTGGAGTAGAGATAAGCAGATTCTGGGTGATAACTTACTGCTTATATTTAGTTGCTTTCTATACTTGCCATTAGGGTTTCTAATACACACTTCTGCAAGGCTTTTTATTTGGGACTGGAGAGATGTTTCAGCAGTTAAGAGTGCTTCCTGCTTTTTTCAGAGGATCCCAGCACTCATGCTGGGTGGCTCACACCTATAACTCCAGCTCCAAGGGATCCAATGGCCCCTCTGGCCACTGTAAGTACCTGCACACACAACCCCTCCCTACACGTGTGTGTGTGTGTGTGTGTGTGTGTGTGTGTGTCTGAAGGTCAGAGAACAACTTTGTAGAGTCAGTTCTCCACGTCTTCCTTAACACCAGTTCTGTGGCTCAAAGTCAGATCGCCAGACTTGCATGGTGAGTGCCTTTACCCGCTGAGCTACCTCACCAACCTGTGTGTTGTGTGGCTTCGGATGTCTTTACAATTTGGGAAACATGGGACCGAGAGATGGCTCAGTGCTTTAGCACCTGCCACCAAGCCTGACAACTGGAGTTCCATCCTGGGACTCACATGGTAGAAGGAAAGAACTGACTCCTGCAAGGTGTCATATATGTGCTGAGTACAGAAGCACACATGCATACACACGTACATGCACACGCACACACACAAGTAAACATAATAAAAAATAAAAAATTAAAATTTAGGTCAGGCATGGTGGCACATGCCTTTAATCCCAGCACTCGGGAGGCAGAGACAAGTGGATCTCTCTGAGTTAAAGGCCAGCCTAGTCTACACAGTGAGTTCCAGGACAGCTGGGGCTACAGGGATATAAATAACAAAATAAATAAATAAATAATAAATTTAAAATTTAGGAAATTTCAAAACTAATGTCATTTGCTTTTAACCCAAATATTGTATCTTAATTATCAAGCTAAAGATACTGAAAGCAAACAGCATTATTCCTTGAAGGTTGTCTCGATCACTGGTCATCTGTATGAACATTTTCTCCTTGCTGCAACCAGATGCCTGCTAAACAACTTAGGGGAGGAAGCATTTATTTTGGCTCAGTTTCAAGGTGGTGAAAGCAATGCAGTGTTTGTGGTGATACACGCACAAGGCAGCTTGCCCACACCTCCAGGGATCGGGAAGCAGAGAGGAAATTCTTCCGTACTAAAACCCTCCATCAGGGCTGGAGAGATAGCCTAGCGGTTAAGAGCGCCGACCGCTCTTGCAGAGGACCCTGGTTCGATTCCCAGCACCCACATGGCGGCTGAGAACCGTCTGAAGCTCCAATTCCAGGAGAACTCCAGTTCCAGGGGAATCCGACGCCCTCTTCTGACCTCCGCGGCATTGCACGACACGGGTGCACAGACCTACATGCAGACAGTACACTCATACACAAAGAAAAAAAAAAGTTTTACTATTGAATTTGGCTCTAGATAGAGAATTATCCTTTCACAGTTCCTATGCCTATCAGTCAATTAAAAAAGGGCAGTTGTGCTGGATAGCTTTAGTGTCAATTTGACACACCTGGGTTGAGGGAGCCTCAATTGGGAAATTGGCTCCATTGGACTGGCCTGTGGCCACATCTGTGGAGTATTGTCTTGATGGTCNGTGTGTGTGTGTGTGTGTGTGTGTGTGTGTGTGTGTGAGTTTAGGCAATCATGCCACAGCATACAGTTCGACGTGGGAAAACAACCTCATGAATTCAGTTCTTTCCTTCTTTTATGTGATTCTGAGGCTAAAATTCAGGTTGCCATGCTCTTGTGGCAACAAGTCCAATTTCCCTTGAGCCGTCTCACACTCCCTCTACTAATGTATTTCTACCCATTTTTAAATTGTTCCATATTTTGAGATAAGTTAGCAGGCACCATCAGGACAGTAGTCTTAACTTGAAAATAATTAGCAAACTGTGATAACAATAAATGTAATGACGGACAAAAAGAAAGGGAACTGAGGGAAAGGTAATTGCATAATCTTGCTTATTGTGAGGAAGTAAACTAGTGATACTAGACCAAGGAAATCTCCAATTTTAGCAAAACTATCTGCTGACCTCTCTCTTCCAAATAGAAAATAGAAAGAAAAAAAAAAAAAACCCTCCATCGACCCACTTTCCTGGCTAAGCCCCACCCCCAAAGGGTCCACAACCTGCCAGCACAGTGCCACCAGCTGGGGACAAATGTGGGAGCTTTCACACTCAAATCAGAGAAGCATGTACCAGGTACCCTTAAATGAATTCTTACAGAAAATCCAAGAGTCAAGGCTCAACCTCCACAGCACACCAGGAAATATAGGAAGACGCAGGATAGAACAATGGCAGGAATCTATTTTATTCAAACCAAGATGTGTTTATTTGAGATGCTAAAACAATGCAGATGTGGACCACTGTGAACATTTTATCTTAATGACAAGATTAATACTTTCTAGTCGTGGTATACTGTATTGTTTAAAGACTGACAGACCAAAAGGACTGGGTCAAAGAACTGACTGAAACAGTTAACTTCTGCCCAAACAATAAACCTCTGCAGAGAAAAACTTTGTAAAGTCTGAGAAAAAGATACAAGACATGTATGGCAGAATGCATGAACTGGGGTGGGATGGGAGACATGGAAAAGGGAATGTGTCTAAATTGGACTGAGGAGGGGGCTGCAGAGATGGCTCAGTGGTTAAGGGCACCGACTGCTCTTGCAGAGGACCTGGGTTCCATTCCCAGCACCCACACGACAGCTAAGAACCATCTTTAACTCCAGTTCCAGGGGAATCTGACGCCCTCTTCTGACCTCCACGGCATTGCACAACACAGGTGCACCAACCTACACGCAGACAGTATACTCATACACATAAAAAAAAGATAAATAATTTTAAATTGGACTGAAGAATGATGTATGAAATACACGAAACATCAATAAAAATATTTTATTAAAAAAAAAAGACTAAGCCGGGCGTGGTGGCGCACGCCTTTAAACCTAGCACTTGGGAGGCAGAGGCAGGTGGATCTTTGTGAGTTCAAGGCCAGCCTGGTCTACAGAGTGAGTTCCAGGACAGCTGGGGCTACAGGGAGACCCTGTCTCGAAAAGACCAAAATAAAAAAAGACTTTGGCCAGGTGTGGTGGTACGCGCCTTTAATCCTAGCACTTGGGAGGCAGAGGCAGGCGGATCTTTTTGAGTTCAAAGCCAGCCTGGTCTATAGAGTGAGTTCCAGGATAGCTGGGGCTACAGGGAGACCCTGTCTAGAAAAGACCAAAAAAAAAAAAAAAAAAATAGACTGACAGACAACTCCACAATGCACTTGACAGGAAACACGGCATTCTAACTTTTCTTTTTTTTTTTTTTATTTTTTATTTTTACTCCCCACCTCCCCGCATTCTAACTTTTCTAGGCACAAAGTTCCCTGAGTTTCAAACAAGCTTAATTCACTCATTAATTTAATTCATTAATTCAAGCTTTATTCATTACCACTAGTCCAAGTTAGACCAGCAGACCAGCTCACAAGCGGGCAGCAGGGCTCTTACTTATTGCATAGCTCTTAGGATAAACGTGCTTATTCTTTGACTCAATAGTCACGTGGATATCGTACACATACGAGTCACGCAACACTATTCGGTGAAACGTCTTGCCTTCCTTCATGATTTCTTCAATCTTTTTTTCAGTAGACAAATAATTTTCTAAAAAATCTGAATCTTTTAAGTACAGCTCATCTCCTGAAAAATAATAATACAAATCAGTTCCACAAAACATTATTTCAGAAATCATTCCAACATATTAATGACATAAATCAGCATTTTTTGTAGGCATTTCACGTATTTGAAGCTTGATTTTGTCCTCTGCAAGAGCAGTCGGTGCTCTTAACTGCTAGGCCTTTTCTCTAGCCCTCTCTCTTGAATTTTAATATCCCTACTTATCCCCATTCCTGAGACAAACACTTTCTTTGAGCATATAAAAACTTATGACTGGTATATTTTCACTGTGGAACTGTAATTATTTTTATTTTATTTTAGCAGCATTGAGAATTGGGTATAGCCTTGGTACATGTTAGGCAAGCACTCTACTGCTGAGTTACAACCCCCAGCCAACTGAACTGTAATTTTGTTTATGTTTTTTATTTTTGTTTTGTTGTTTTTTGAGACAGGGTCTCCCTTTAGTCCCAGCTGGCCTGCAGCTCACTATGTAGACCAGGATGGCCTTGAACTCACAAAGATCTGCCTGCCTCTGCCTCCGGACTGTTGGGATTAAAGGCACGTGACACTGTTCTTAGCTGCCATGTGGGTGCTGGGAATCAAACCTAGGTCCTCTGCAAGAGCACTCAGTGCTCTTAACCACTGAGCCATCTCTCCAGCCCCTGAACCGTAATTTTATTATTTTATGACCCTAATTAACTTATTACAAATATAGCTGGGCGTGGTCACACACACTTTTAATCCCAGCAGAGGCAGGTAGATCTCTTAAATTCAAGGCCAGGGGCTGGAGAGATGGCCTAGCGGTTAAGAGCGCCGACCGCTCTTGCAGAGGACCCGGGTTCGATCCCCAGCACTCACATGGCGGCCGAGAACCGTCTGAAACTCCAATTCCAGGAGAACTCCAGTTCCAAGGGAATCCGACACCCTCTTCTGACCTCCGCGGCATTGCACGATACGGGTGCACAAACTTTCATGCAGACAGTACATTCATACACATACAGAAATAAATAAAATTAATAAAAAAATTTAAAAAAAAAATTCAAGGCCAGCCTGGTCTACATAGTGAGTTCCAGGCCAACTCAAAAGACCAACCCCCCCCCAAACAAAAAAAACCCAAAAAACCAACTTATTACATATTGATATTAACAGTAGCCTTGATATTCACACTTTTGATGTTTCAATGTGTGCTCTTCTGATATGAAGGTTGTTTTGTACATATTACTTATGTGCATGTGTGCATGTGTGTGGAGGACAGAGGTTGAGGTCAAGTGTCTTCGATAGTCACTCTCCACCTTATTTCTGAGGCAGGATCTCTTACTGAACCCGGCATTCACCCATTCTGTGACACCAGATGGCCAGCAAGCACCAAGGATCTCCTGTCTCTACTCCTTAATACTGGGATTACAGGCCTGGGACCACCAGGCTAGCTTCTTATATGAGTCCCTGATCCCCATACTTTCGTAACAAGCATTTATGATTGGGCCATCACTCCAGCCCCAGGGTTGATTTCAAGAAACTATTGTTTATATCAACACTGCTAAACTGTCCCTCTGTAGGCTGAATAACAAGTTTTACCCGTATTACCAGGAACAGAGCAGGCAGACATGAGCTATGACAGGTCACACAGTGTCCCCAACAACACTCTACCCAGTGTTGGTCAAACAAAAACTGACCACCAACAAATAAATTAACAGTTTACAAGTTATAACAATTTGAAATCTTAAAGAATCAAAAAAATCCATATGTTTATAAACTCAGAATATCTTGTTGTGGTGAACATTACAGGGCCAGGCTTGGTGGCACACACATGTTACACACTCAGAATTTCTTGTTGTAGTGAACATTACAGGGCCAGGCTTGGTGGCACACACATGTTATACACTCAGAATTTCTTGTTGTAGTGAACATTACAGGGCCAGGCTTGGTGGCACACACATGTTATACACTCAGAATTTCTTGTTGTAGTGAACATTACAGGGCCAGGCTTGGTGGCACACACATGTTACACACTCAGAATTTCTTGTTGTAGTGAACATTACAGGGCCAGGCTTGGTGGCACACACATGTTATACACTCAGAATTTCTTGTTGTAGTGAACATTACAGGGCCAGGCTTGGTGGCACACACATGTTATACACTCAGAATTTCTTGTTGTAGTGAACATTACAGGGCCAGGCTTGGTGGCACACACATGTTACACACTCAGAATTTCTTGTTGTAGTGAACATTACAGGGCCAGGCTTGGTGGCACACACATGTTATACACTCAGAATTTCTTGTTGTAGTGAACATTACAGGGCCAGGCATGGTGGCACACACATGTTACACATTCAGAATTTCTTGTAGTGAACATTACAAGGCCAGGCATGGTGGCACACACATGACTGATGGAGGCAGGAGGATCACGAGTTGGAGATTAGCCTGGGATACACAGAGAGTTCTAAGCCATCCTGGATCATACTAAGACATCTTAAAATAAAACTAAACATTTTATATCCTAAAGTCAGCTTTCATTGTCAAAACCATATGGCTTAGACCTACATAAGTAGGTGACTATGTCACCTAAGAAGGGAGTCTCATTGAAGGATTTCTCAGCTCAGATTGGCCTGTGTTCCTGTCTGTGAGGGATTGTTTGGGGTCATGGTATTTGTCTTAGCAACAGAATGAAAAGGAGAAAACTATGCATACTTTATAAGACTTTGACCTTATTTTAATTAATATCCCATTAGGCATGACCAACCTTTGGACACTGTGATAGATGGTGTCATCTACAGAGTCCCTACTTGAGAACTACATAATTGAATTACAAAAAAAATAAAAATTCCCATGTTTTGGGGGGGCTGGAGAGATGGCTCAGCAGTTAAGATCACCGACTGCTCTTGCAGAGGACCCGGGTTCCATACCCAGCACCCACATGGCGGATAAGAACTGTCTTTAAGCCGGGTGTGGTGGTGCATGCCTTTAATCCTAGAACTTGCTAGGCAGAGGCAGGGGGATCTCTGTGAGTTCAAGGTCAGCCTGGTCTACAGAGTTCCAGGCCAGCTGGGACTATAAGGAGACCCTGTCTCAAAAAAAAAAAATTCCCATGTTTTAAGTAAGTTTCTGATTTTTGTGTTGGACTGCATTTATAGCTAGCCTCATATGTGGTTTGTAGGCCGCAGGTTGGACAGGCCTACAGCAGGAACAGACTACAAAACCCAGACTCTAACCACGCCTCTCTCTGTGCTGGGCAATGCTTCCAGGCAGCCCCATGCATTGATCACGAGTACTAGCAAAAGCGCTGGTGCTACACTGACTTACCTGGTAAAAGATGGACCACGCCATCAGCAGTTAAATATATGATGGGCAGCCATTTCTCAGCCCCTTCTACCCCACGATCCAAACAGAATCTGTGCAGGGCAGAGAGAGAGGCAAAGTTTCCAAATCTTCTGATTTCATAGAACTGTGGCGGTGCCAACCAAATTTCTTTTGACATGAAACTTTCAGTTGCCTCTGATGGAGATGACCACTGTGGGAGACAAAGGGGGCTTTGTAAGCTTTATTCAACCATTAACAAGAGTTGAAGCTATTAGACTGGTATATATGATCTATCTGAATGTGGAAATTTAACTCACTTGCAGGGCCTGCTAGATCTCTTTGAGAAAATTCAGAGGGCTAGGACAGTGCCACCAGTTATCCTCCCACTTAATCATGACCAGTTGGGGCAACAAACATAGTGAGACCCAGTATATAAGAGAAAAAGGGACTGGAGAGATGGCTCAGTGGTTAGGAGTACCAGCTGCTTACACGTTCAAGCCCCGGCGCCTACATGGTGGCTAAAAACTGCCTGTAACTCAAGTTCCAAGGGAATCCTATGACTTCTTCTGATTCTGCCGGCACTGCATGACACAGGTGCATTTACACACATGCAGGTAATACAGCCATACATGTAAAATAAAAAACAATAAAGGGCTGGAGAGATGGCTCGGTGGTTAAGAGCACTGAACGCTCTTGCAGAGGACCTGGGTATGATTCCCAACACCCACAAGCAGCTAAGAACCGTCTTTAAGTAGGGCGTGGTGGCAAATGCCTTTAATCCTAGCACTTGGGAGGCAGAGGCAGGAGGATCTCTGTGAATTCAAGGCCAGCCTGGTCTACAGAGTGAGTTCCAGGCCAGCTGGGGCTATAGGGAGACCCTGTCTCAAAAACAAAACAATAATAATAATAATAAATATTAAAAAAGAAAAAAAAGACACACTGATTTTCTTAAGAGGGTGATACTGGGACCCTGACTACCAAGAGCTAATTAACACAACAGATCACAAAGGCTTAAAAGGTGGCAGCACGTTTGTTCTGTATAAAGGCAGGAGATGCTGGGAGGGCACAGTGGCTCTTGTTACTCCCAAAGGAAGAAGACTCAAACATAAGACAGTAGCTTGAGGGGCTGGAGAGATGGCTCAGCGGTTAAGACACTGGATGTACTTGCTGAAAACCCAGACTCAATTCCCAGCACTTACACGGCCACTAGCAACCATCCATACCTCAGTTCCAGGGGATCTGACACCCTCTTCTGGCCTCTGCAGGCATTGCAAGCATATGTACACTTAACATACATTCAGGTAAACACTCATACACATAAATTTTTTTTTTAATGCTTCTAAAATTTTTTGAAAGATAGCAGACTGAGAATGTGCCATCTATTCATTCATTCCATATATGGCTTGGCTTTAAGGATTTAACGCCAGGTATGGCAAAGCTCAGGGGCCCTATGGGTCCTTCCACCACTAAAAGATACGCAATGTGCAACTTATATATTACGGTGGGGTGAAGAATCAGGAACAATATGAGCTTTCAGGAGGGTCAAGAGGCGTGGCCTAGCTCACAGTCCGGGGTGTATAATAAGGTAGGATGTTGACCAAACAGTGTGTGGCCACTTAATTGGCTTCACTGCTATAACCTGCTCTCCCCAGCTTTTCTTCATAGACATTTAAAGAGAGCTGACTCAGCTGATACAGACTGACCCTCAAGGATTCTTCTGTAATCAGTTTACTAAATGTCTGTTCACTCTAGGACAAACTGATTCCCAACCTGTAGAGATCCTGCTTGACATGACAACGGCCATCTTGGTTGGAATTGCTATTCTGCTTCCCAGGCCACACTCTCTAAGCCCTGTAGGACAAGCAAAGTTAGGACTCAGCCTAAGCTGAACATGAAGGCGCAGGCCTGTACTTCCAGTACTCAGGAGGCTGGGGCAGGAGGGTCAGAAGTTGGAGAGAGGCTAGTCTGAGCTATAAAGCAAGTTTCAAGCCCATCTTGGTTGGTACATAGCTAGAGCCTGTCTCAAAGAATGAAACAAGGTGCTGGAGAGATGGCCTAGCGGTTAAGAGCACCAACTGCTCTTGCAGAGGACCTGGGTTTGATCCCCAGCACCCACATGATGGCTGAGAACAGTCTTTAACTCCAGTTCCAGGGGAATCCGACACCCTCTTCTGAGCAATGCGGCATTGCATGACACAGGTGCACAAACATACATGCAAACAGTACATTCATACACATAAAAAATAAAATTTTGAGAGATGGCCTAGCGGTTAAGAGCGCCGACCACTCTTACAGAGGACCCAGGTTCGGTCCCCAGCACCCACATGGCGGCCGAGAGCCGTCTGAAGCTCCAATTCCAGGAGAACTCCAGTTCCAGGGGAATCCGATACTCTCTTCTGACCTCCGCAGCGTTGCACGACACGGGTGCACAGACTTGCATGCAGACAGTACATTCATACACATACATAAATGAATAAAATTAATAAAAAATAAAAAAAATAAAGCACATAAAAAAATAAATAAATAAAATTTTAAAAAATTAAAAAAAATAATGAAACAAACCACAAGGACAGCTTACGGGAAGAATGACACACAGCAGTAATTCCAGTACTTAGTAGGTTGAAGCAGGAGGCTTGCTGAAATTCAAAGCCACCCCAGTCTATATAGGGAGTTCTAGGCCAGCCAGGGTTACATAGTTAGGCTCTGTCTCAAAAAAATAGGAGTAGGTAAGTAGGTAAAGAACTTACCTTGTGTACATGAGGCCCTGAGTTATATGTTTTGTTTTTTTTATTAATTTTATTTATTTCTGTATGTGTATGAATGTACTGTCTGCATGCAAGTTTGTGCACCCGTGTCGTGCAATGCCGCAGAGGTCAGAAGAGGGTGTTGGATTCCCCTGGAACTGGAGTTCTCCTGGAATTGGAGTTTCAGACAGCTCTCGGCCGCCATGTGGGTGCTGGGGATCGAACCCGGGTCCTCTGCAAGAGCGTCTGCAAGAGCGTCGGCGCTCCTAACCGCTAGGCCATCTCTCCAGCCCGGCCCTGAGTTCTATGTTAATCACTGACACCTAGACTATGAAATGCTCTGTGTACAATCTCAGACTTCTCCATCTTTCCTTTGTCTTTGGCTAACAAGGAAAGGGGCTACTTGGGTGTGGCTCAGCTGTGGAGCACTTGGAATAATCAAGTGACGGGCTGGGGTGGGGCTCAGTAGTTAAGCACTTGACTATCATGCATGAGACCCTGGCCTGGGTTCAATCCCCAGAATAGCATTAGGCAAAAAAGGAAGAGGAGGAGGAAGAGAAGGAGGAGGAAGAGAAGAATGCACAGCATAATCAGGTGGTGAATACTGAGATTAGAGTTATTTAAACATACCCAAAGCCCTGAAGACCAAGAAGTAGAAACTGACCTCTGCCCTGGATGACTATGGGTCAAAGGTTTGCCAGCCTGTGTGTACTTAAAATATTCACTGAGAAGCCTTAGTAGGTTTATATTCCCATATTATGTTATATATTATAATATATATTATATTATAATTATATTATATTCCCATGTTCCTGGTAGAGAGTCTACAATCTGAGCTTGAGAAGCACCTCAGATCACTCTCAAGAGGCTCACAGCTACATTTTGAAAACCAAAGACCTGGATTTCTCAGACACTAAATCTAAGTCACTTGCAAGGCATTCTGCTTTCTTGGTCCTGTGTGAGTTCAGTGAGAAGAACTGAGGTGAAGGATTAAGTGAGAGACATCATGATTCCCACTCTTAACCCATTCAGCTTATTCCAGACCACAGGTTACAAGAGCATCTCTTCCCCGGTACTTGTTGCCAGTAAAGGTCTGCTCAAAATGCTTTACATAAAATAGTCCTAGTCCTTAGGATAACATGGCAAAGTTCCATTTTACAAAGAAGGAAACTCAGGCCCCTGGAGTAGGAAAATCTGGGTTTCAAGCTCCAGGGATATCTGGTTGGAATTCCACTGTTTCCCCTAGGTATTTGGAGCTCAGAACTTTCAGCCCTAGTCCAGAAAACCCTTTGTTGTCGAGTGTTGTCCTATGCTCTAAAATGGGTTGATCAACACCATGCTTGGGTCTACTACCCACCAGATGCTAGCAGCAATCCACCTGCCAGTCTAGACATTGCCAAATGTAAAGGAGAAGGGGTGGGGTGGGGGAGTCCCTGATCTAAACCAGATAAGGATTAGTTATTAAGCCAAGTGCGATGGCACATGCCTTTTAACCCAGTAGAGACAAGGAAATCTCTGTGAGATCCAGACCAGCCTGGTCTACATAGCAAGTTCCAGGCTAGTTGGAGATATAGGAAGATCATATCTAAAAAAAAAAAAAAAAAGGGGGGGGTGCTGGAGAGATGGCTCAGCAGTTAAGAGCACCAACTGCTCTTGCAGAGGACCCAGGTTCGATTCCCAGCATTCACATAGTGGCTAAAAAACGTCTTTAACTCCAGTTCCAGGGGAATCTGACACCATCTTCTGACCTCCGAGGCATTGCACGACACAGGTGCACCAACCTACATGCAGAGAGTACACACAAACTCATAAAAAAAAAAAAAAAGCTGGGCGTGGTGGCCCATGCCTTTTAATCCTAGCACTTGGGAGGCAGAAGCAGGTGGATCTTTTTGAGTTCAAGATCAACCTGGTCTACATAGAGTTCCAGGACAGCCAGAGCTATAGGGAGACCCTGTCTCAAAAAGACCAATAAATAAATAAATAAATAAATAAATAAATAAATATAAAAAAACCCTTAAAAAAGAAAAAAAAGGATTAGGTATTGGAATCTCCTTTTCCAGCCATGAGAGTTAGAATTACATACCCCATGTAACAATACCATACCCATGTAATAATTCCATAAAAATCTATGAAACATCTATATGCAGAACTGGAAAGGAAGGAAGGAAGGAAAGAGAGAGGAAGGGAGGAAGGGAGAGAGGAAAAATGGATGACGTGAGCCCTACCCCTGTTTTGGAAAATTCTAGGGTGTACCCTTGCTGGAGGAACACTGGGGGCAGGCTTTGAGAATTCTTAGCCCTCTTGGACATCCAGTCACTCTGCTTCCTGTGTCTGCTTGAAGACGTGATCTCTTGGCTTTCTGCTCTGCTCTACTCTGCCATGCCCCCCCACCCCATTACAGATTCCCTCTGGAACCCTGAGCCAAATAAACTCTTCCTTCTACAAGGTGCCTTGGTCATGGTGTTTTATCACAGCAACAGAAAAGTGACTAGTACAGTAATTAATATACCTGAGAAGATCTACACAGAATAGGAAGTCCAAAAAAATCTACAAAATATTTATCTATGGATAAACAGGTAAAATCATTCAACACAGGATGATTTCTGAGGAAAGAACTATTTCAGATTAAATTTCCTAAGCTTACCTAAGGACAAGAATTTTTCTTTTTTTTTAAACTTGATTTATATTTATTTTTTTACGTCTATGAGTGTACTGTCTGCATGTAGGTTGGTGCACCTGTGTCGTGCAATGCCGTGGAGGTCAGAAGATGGCGTCAGATTCCCCTGGAACTGGAGTTAAAGACGGTTCTTAGCCGCCATGTGGGTGCTGGGAATCCAACAGGGTCCTCTGCAAGAGCAGTCGGCACTCTTAACCGCTGAGCTATCTCTCCAGCCCGAAGAATTTTTCTAATTCTCCTGAACAACCCTTTCCCAACAGCAGGAAAGCCTATTGAATGTAAGGAGAATTCAAGTGAACCAGACAAGGGCCATGTAATAGAACCACAGCTAAACCAGCTCTGGAAGCTCTGGAATAAAAGCCACTGTAGACCTACCCCAAATCATTTAAAATAAACCTCAAAAGGAGAAAGTAAATTTCTAATAATCTAACTGCCTGCCAGGAAAGGTTCAACACTCTTTAAAGAAATAGGACAAAATCCAACATTCAACAACATGAAAGCACAATATCCAATATGCAATAAAAATGTCAAGTCAGTGACTAAGTGGCTAAGAGCACCAGCTGCTCTTGCAGAAGACCCCCATTCAGTTCCCAGCACCCATATGGTGTTTCGCAACCATCTGTAACTCCAGTTCCAGAGGATCAGATGTCCTCTTCTACCCTCAGTGGGCACTGCATACATATGGTACACTTACATACATGAAGGCAAAACACTCACAAACATATAATAAAAAAATTTTAAGTGTCAAGATATGAAAAAAGCAAGAAAATGTGGTCTGTAATTAGAAGAAAATTAATCACTGTAACAGAACACATTATACAAATCACTATTATTCTTATCAGAAACTTTGAGGAGCTCCACATTGTGCCCCAAATGTTACCAGGGGAAATCAGGGTCCTGTCTTTGAGTTCTTAGTCTTGTCAGTAAAAGAACTTAAAAGGAAACCAGGACACTTTATATATAATTTATATATAATTAGAGTTTAGGAGAAAAAACATGGCAGGGAAATTATAAATCTGACAGCTTGGGAGAAAGAGTGGACGAAGAGAGAAAGCTATGTTTGTAGACAGGCACATGGTGGGAGGAGACATGGTGGTAGCCTCAGAGAAAAAGAGTGAAAAGCTCTGAGTGTCTGGGAAAGCATGCCCAGGCTCTGGCCAGTTCAGGATCCCTTGCTTAGGGAATGGCACAGCCCAGAGTGGGCTGGTTCCTCTCATAGCCCTTAATGAAATCAACATAATCCCCCACAGACACACCCACATGTCACCCTAATCTAGACTCACAGGGACTCTTTCTAGGTTATTTCTAGGACTTACTCTAGGCTGTGTCAAGTTACAATTAAAAGTAAACACCATACTCCCCCAGTTATTCCTGCAGACCCATGCTGACCTTCACCTCACAGATATCTGCATGGGTCTGTCTCTTGAAGTACTAGGATTAAAGGCATGCCTAACCACACCCAGCTGCCAGAGTCATTTCTACCTCTGGTCCGCATCAATATGATCTGTTGGTTCAAAGATGTAAAAGAAAACATCAACATAATGAGAAATAGAAAACATTTGCCACTTCTATAGATAAAAATATTTGAAGTGAAAAATTTCTTTGATGCTATTTACATCGGATTAAATATTTCATAATAAAAATGTAAACTTAGCCGGGCGTGGTGGCGCATGCCTTTAACCCTAGCACTTGGGAGGCAGAGACAGACGGATCTTTGTGAGTTCAAGGCCAGCCTGGTCTACAAGGTGAGTTCCAGGACAGCTGGGGCTACAGGGAGACCCTGTCTCGAAAAGACCAAAAATAAAATTAAAAAATAAAATAAAATAAATAAACCCAGGTTCGGTTCCCAGCACCCACAAGGCAGCTAACAACCATCAGTAACTCCAGTTTCAGGGGATCCGACGCCCTCTTCTGACTTCCGTAGCCAATGCACGACACAGGTGCACTTAACATACATGCAAGTAAAGCACTCATACGCATAAATTTTTAAATAATAATTATTTTTTAAAAGTATGTTCTCTTAGGAAACCAAATAAAGCGAAGGTGAAGTGCGTGCATCAGTGTATAAAGTGCTTAGAAAACAGGCAGCTTGGCCGGGCGTGGTGGCGCACGCCTTTAATCCTAGCACTCGGGAGGCAGAGGCAGGCGGATCTGTGAGTTCAAGGCCAGCCTGGTCTACAGAGTGAGTTCCAGGACAGCTGGGGCTACAGGGAGACCCTGTCTCGAAAAGACCAAAAAAAAAAAAAAAAAAAAAAAAAAAAAAAAAAAGAAAACAGGCAGCTTGAGAGTTCTCGTTGGAGGCCAAGATCTTTCCTCGGGTCTGGGGTGAGGACGGGAGTTGAGTCCCGGGTCCCACGCTCGCTCAGTCTCCACCCGGCGTCCCGCAGGCCCCTACCTTGTAGCTCACCACCTCTGCCAGGTCGGGGTCGACGGGCGGCGGCTCGCGCAGGCAGCACAGGAGGAAGGTGGTGTCGTACCGGCGCCTGGTGCGCCCGAACGGCGTGAGCCATCCTGACCAGTCGTGCAGCGCCCAGATGTCGGGCGTGCAGTCCAGATGTTCGCACAGCTGCAGGAAGTGGCGCGGATCATTGCGCACGCGCGAGCGCCAGCTAGCCAGGTCCGGTGGAGGCGGGAGGGCACGTGCGGGCTCTGGGGGACCGGGCGCCGAGTCCCGGGGCCGCAGCAGCAGCACGCCCGCCTCCTCGAAGGCCTCCCGGATGGCACAGATGCGCAGCGTGGCGTCATCAGGCAGCGCCGCGGGGTCCCCGTCTGGCTTGGCGTCGGGGAGCCCAGGGAACGAGGCTCGTCGAGGGGTCGCGGGGCTGAGGCCGAAGCGTGGCGGCCCGTGGCGCGGGGCGAAGAGACGCAGCCAGTCGGCCGAGCAGTCGGCCGCGTCCAGCACGCCGCCCGGGAAGACGTGCGCGCCGGGCATGAAGCCCTGCGTCGGGCCGCGCTCCAGCAGCAGCAGCCGGAAGCCCTCGGCGGGCGGCGGGGCGGCGGGAACCGACCGCGGCCAACCGGCCGCCAGCACCACGGTGGCCGCCTGTCGCCAATGGCTCGGGCCGGGACGCAGGGAGCGGCTCATGACGAGGGCGCTGGGACCTGGGTCTGGGGAGCTACCGGACCGATCGCGGGGCGGTGGACCTCAGAATAAGCCGGTCGCCGGTGAACTTACCGGCTAAGCTTTCACCCCTCCTGGATTCCGCATGGGGGAGGAGCGAGATCCTTGCGCCAACTGCACCTCTTCGGGTGCAGCCGCACTCTCGCGGGACCAGGGTTGCTGCAGTCATGGGCGGCAGCCTAAAAGAGGACAGTATATCCTCCTCTGGTCACCCAGACTAAGAGCAAAAATAGAATGGAAAGCAAAGCCTAGTTACAGACCCTCCCGCCAAACCCAAGTCACTAGGGCTTTGTCCCTTCAGCTGGTGCGCAGGTCTTTTAAAAATTATTTCTATCTTATGTGTATGAGTGTTTTGCCTGCATGTATGTGATTCCGTGTGGGTGCTAGCCAGCGCTCTTAACCACTGAGCCATCTTCCCAGCCCTGCAGGTCTGTTTCCTGTGGAGCACTGGAAGAGGACATTCAAGGGACAGCTGTTTCAGCTCTGCAAACTCCTAAGAACCATGCTGATGGATGAGCCACATACCAAGTTATATACATTTCCTGCTGTGCAGGCTCAGGGTCAAAGATCTTGTTGAATCCCTGTCCTTTAGGGCAATTTGTCCTACGTTTTGGACGCCTTTATTGCCAAGGCACCTGAAGACCACCCTAATCATTCTAGATTATGAGATTAGTCCATTTACATGGGAAGTGTTTGATCTGGCCTACGAATGAGGCTTTCAGTCCCACTTTTTATTTATTATTTTTTATTTTTGTATGTGTATGAATGTACTGTCTGCATGTAGGTTTGTGCACCCGTGTCGTGCAATGCCGCAGAGGTCAGAAAAGGGTCTCTGATTCCCCCTGGAACTGGAGTTCTCCTGGAATTGGAGTTACAGATGGTTCTTAGCCACCATGTGGGTGCTGGGATCGAACCCAGGTCCTCTGCAAGAGCAGTCGGTGCTCTTAACCGCTAGGCTCTCTCCAGCCCCTCAGTCCCACTTTTTAGTGGCTGAAGGACTTCCACCTCCAAAAGCAGCATACCTGTTTCTTTCTCTGCTCCTCCCCACCCCAGCTTCTCATCAGTCACCAGCAATGTCTCACAATTGCCATTTTAATCCATCACACATTTATTGTGTTTTGGGGTAAGTTAGATTATGCTCATAGGGCTGGAGAGATAGCTCAGCACTAGCTACTCTTGCAGAGGACCCAGGTTCCATTCCCTGCCCCCACCTCCTCAGGTGACTCACAACTGCTTGCAACTCCAGCTCCAGGGGGATCTAGTGCCCTCTTCTGGCCTCTGCAGGTACTGCACCCACACATACATACATACTTACAAATAAATCTTTTTTAATAAATCTTCAAAAAGATATTCTTGCTGAGCCTCTTGAAAATATTTATACAAACAAACAAACAAAAAAATAGAGCCGGGCATGGTGGTGCACGCCTTTAATCCTAGCACTCGGGAGGCAGAGGCAGGTGGATCTTTGTGAGTTCAAGGCCAGCCTGGTCTTCAGAGTGAGTTCCAGGACAGCTGGGGCTACAGGGAGAACCTGTCTTGAAAAGACCAAAAAACAAAAAACAAACAAAAAGAAAATATGTAAGTTATTACAAGATGGCCCAAAATGGGTATGTAGCCAAGGCCTCAAACTCCTAATCCTGATCCATCCAAGTGCTAGGAATACAGGTGTAAGTGACCATGCCTGGCTAAAACCATTTTAAAATATTTTTAGGTTGATTTTTGTTTACATCATGTCTGTAGGTGCAAATGCCTGTGTATTGACTGCATCTCCAGAAACAGGAAATGGTGCCACCGTTGTGGAAATTGCATGTAGAGGCCAAAGAGGACAGCTGTCCTGCTGAAATAACCTGTCCCCTTTCATCCATTTTGAGTGCACCAACACCTCATTGGGGGACCTCTGACCTGCTGCTGCTCTCAGAGCTGACACATAGAACTCTGATCTGAAGCTATCATTTCTGAATGTGTTGTAGAATCCAGGTGGTACAATGGAACCTGTATTTTTATTTATTTATTTATTTATTTATTTATTTATTTATTTATTTATTTTTGGTGTTTTTGGAGACAGGGTCTCCCTGTAGCCCCATCTGTCCTGGAACTTGCTCTGTAGACCAGGCTGGCCTTGAATTCACAGAGATCTGCCTGCCTCTGCCTCCCAAGTGCTGGGATTAAAGGCATGCACCACCATGCCCGGTGGAACCTGTATTTTTAAAAGTACTGTTCTTGGGCTGGAGAGATGGCCTAGCGGTTAAGAGCGCCGACCTCTCTTACAGAGGACCAGGTTCGATCCCCAGCACCCACATGGCAGCCGAGAACCGTCTGAAACTCCAATTCCAGGAGAACTCCAGTTCCAGGGGAATCCAACACCCTCTTCTGACCTCCGTGGCATTGCACGACACAGGTGCACAAACTTGCATGCAGACAGTACATTCATACACATACAGAAATAAAAATTAAAAAATTTAAAAAATAAATAAAAATAAAAGTACTGTTCTTGGGCTGGAGAGATGGCCTAGCGGTTAAGAGCGCCAACCGCTCTTACAGAGGACCCGGGTTCAATCCCCAGCACCCACATGGCGGCCGAGAACCATCTGAAACTCCAATTCCAGGAGAACTCCAGTTCCAGGGGAATCCAACACCCTCTTCTGACCTCCGCGGCATTGCATGACACGGGTGCACAAACTTACATGCAGACAGTACATTCATACACATACAGAAATAAATAAAATTTAAAAAAAAAGTACTGTTCTTGTTTGTATGTGTGTCTGTGTGCCAGGGCCTATGTCGCACTGTGAGTGTATAGAGGTCAGAGGCCAACTTGTAGGACTCAGTTTTCTCCTTCCACCCTGTGGGTCCTGAGGATCGAACTCAGGTCATCAGCCATGGCAGTGAGCACTTTAACTTCCTGAGCCATCTCACTGCCCCCCCCCCGTTTTTTGTTGTTGTTTTTTTTTATACAACACTGAAATCCCTCCAGGTGATTCCAGTAATCTGAACACTAGGAAACTAAGGTGGCGACATGAATGGCACTGATGTCTTCAAAGGCCATCCTGGCAACTACACGGTGACTGAACTGTACGACCCTGGACCAGAGGCCCACGGAATGTAGTAGGAAAGAAACAATATCATATTGTGACCTCAATGTCAAAAGTGGCTGTAGGATAAGAAGAATGGATGGATTTAAATCGTATTTAGGAAATAGATTTGACACAATTTATAATTGATGGAATATGCAGAGCACAGGAGGGGAAGGAGTTTGAGTTCTGACCTTGGAGACTGAGGTAACCTTCTGTTCTAGTTTGATTTCAGTTGCTGTGACCAAACACTGACCAGTACCAACTTGGGGAAGAAAAGGTTTATTTGGCTTACATCTCTCTCCCAGGTCACAGTTCATCACTTAGGGAGCCCGAGATAGGAACTCAGGACAGGAACCTGGAGGCAGGAGCTGAAACACAGGCCATGGAAGAACGCTGCTTACTGGCTTGCTCCCTGGACCATGCTCAGCCTGCTTTCTTTTGTTTTTTTTTTAATTTTATTTATTTTTGTATGTATATGAATGTACTGTCTGCATGTAGGTCTGCATGTAGGTCATGCAATGCCACGGAGGTCAGACGAGGGTCTCGGATTCCCCTGGAACTGGAGTTCTCCTGGAATTGGAGTTTACAGACGGTTCTTATCCGCCATGTGGGTACTGGGGATCAAACCCGGGTCCTCTGAAAGAGCGGTCAGTGCTCTTAACCGCTAGGCTATCTCTCCAGCCCCTCAGCCTGCTTTCTTATACAATACATAAACTTCCCAGAAGTAGCACTGCCCACAGTCGCCTGGGCCCTGCCACAGCACTCAACAATCAGGAAAATACCCCACAGGCATGGCCACAGCCCAGTCCAGTGGAGGCAATTCCCCAATTGAGGCTCCCTCAACCTCCCTCAAGTTGACACTAACGCTATCCACCACACCTTCCTCCAAATCCTAGCAGTAACACCCTAGGTCTGATATTTTTAAGTGTGACACATTGAGAACTTCATAGGTATTGGGTAACACCTACAGAACCCCAGTAGAGTAGTTCTCATCACACATAACTAACCAGATGGCCTATCGGTTAAGAGTGCTGACTGCTCTTGCAGAGGACGGGGGTTGGATCCCCAGCACCCACATGGCGGCTAAGAACTGTCTTTAACTCTGGTTCCAGGGGAATCCAACACCCTCTTCTGACCTCTGCAGCATTGCACAACACGGGTGCACAAACCTACATGCAGACAGTTCACTCATACACATAAAAAAATAAATAATTTAAAAAAGGACACTACGCACTGTAAGATGCTGCTGTGATTTTTGCGGCTATTACATTTGTTTTGATACCAGAGGCTGGTCACTCCTGAATGAGGTGATTGACGCCCTGGAGTTCAGAGCAACGCAACAGAAATTATATATATACATATATATATGTATATATATTTATTTTTGCCATGCTGGGGAATACCCAAACCCTTGGGTATGTTAGCTGGGTGCTCTACTGTCCTCCAACAGAGGCCATTTTCCTGAGCTCAGCTGTGGCCCCTTGCCCAGGATCATCATAGCTAGGTTTCTATATATGTATTATGACCCAAAATCTAGCAGCAAAGTCTAAGACACAGTAAACTAGAAACTGTGAATGTTTGTAGAGCTCAGGAAGCATAATGTCAAGCAGAAATGCACAGAAGACATGAAAAGATATAGTGCAATGATTTCCTTAGGGTCATAAAGCCAGTAAAATATTGGAATCAGGGCTGGAGAGATGGCCTAGGAGTTAAGAGCGCCGACCGCTCTTGCAGAGGACCGGGGTTCGATCCCCAGCACCCACATGGTGGCCGAGAACTGTCTGAAACTCCAATTCCAGGAGAATTCCAGTTCCAGGGGAATCTGACACCCTCTTCTGACCTCTGCGGCATTGCAAGACACAGGTGCACACACTTGCATGCAGACAGTACATTCATACACATACAGAAATAAATAAAAATTTTTAAAAATTAAAAATAATATTTAAGATATTGGAATCTGCGACCATACCTACCTGCATGCTCTCGGTGCCCTGCCCTGTTCTGCGGTGGGGTGACATGGTGCCAGCTAGTGCATGCCCTGTGGACATTCTGTTGGAGCATTTTGTCAGTTATTTAATACTAGGGTCACCAGACAGCCAATACCTTTGTTTACAAGTAGTTGCTTATTGCATAGCTAAGAATACTTGATTATTCTGCCATCTGAATAACCCCCCCCAGCTATCTTTATAATAAATGTTATTTGATTTATTAGAACATATGTTAATTCCCTGAAAGGAAAATAGCAAAAAACTTTCAAACAGGTCATGTTGCTGTTTCCCTAGGCCCATGTAAGCTTTATTTTGACCTCAAGTTCAGCAAGCCTGTACACGTTTATGCTATTAATCATTTTTCAGTTCATAAAGAAAACGAACCAATGGTTTATTTCAGTGGTAGGGGATTTGCCCACTAAGAACAAGGCCCAATTCAGTTTGTAGCACTGAAAAACATAAAAATCACACATACCACACACCACACACACACACACACACACACACACACACACACACACACATCTACAGAGCCAGGATGGCGAGGTGACTTCAGCTTGGAGAGTCATAGTCATGGGTTTGGTTTTACCTGTCTCAAAAATATAGTATGTTTACAGACCTGATGGCACCTGCCTGTAAACCCAGCCCTTGAGAGATAGAACCTCAGCTACATAGCATGTTTGAGGCAAGCTTGAGACTCTGTCTTAAAACAGCAACAAAACAAAATAGGCATGTCATTGGGGATAAGCAAAATGTACCCACAAATGACCAGTAAGATCCAAGGCTCAACACCTGAAAACTATTTTTTGAGCTGGGGGTTGGGAGTTCTCACTATGTAACCCAGGCTGCTCTCAAACTCGTCATCCTCCTGTGAATGCTGTAATTATAGGCTGCCACCATCATTTCTGGTTTTGAAAACATTTTTCTTTTTAAAATTTTTTTAATTTTTTAATTTTTTATGTGTATGAATGTACTGTCTGCATGTAGGTTTGTGCACCTGTGTCGTGCAGTGCCACGGAGGTCAGAAGAGGGTGTCTGATTCCCCTGGAACTGGAGTGTCAAATGGTTCTCAGCCGCCATGTGGGTGCTGGGGATCGAACCCGGGTCCTCTGCAAGAGCAGTCAGTGCTCTTAACCACTAGGCCATCTCTCCAGCCCCAAAAACATTTTTCAAATTTAAATACTGAGCCCTTTCCCTGGCCCTTATGACTTAAAGTTTTTAGTAGATTTATTTGCTTTGTATGAGTGTGTGGGTGTGCGCCTGTGTGCTATGGTGCAAGTGCGAAGGTCAGAGGACAGCTTTCAGAAATTGGCTCTCTCCTTCTACCATTTGGGGGCCATCTCACCACTCACTCCCTCAGGATGTCTCTTTTCTTATTCTTTCTTTTTTTTTTTTTGAAACAGGGTCTCCCTTTAGTCCCAGCTGTCCTGGAACTCACTCTGTAGACCAGGCTGGCCTTGAACTCACAAAGATCCGCCTGCCTCTGCCTCCCAAGTGCTGGGATTAAAGGTTTAAGAAGGTTCTGCCATGGTTGGAAATGATTCGAGGGTATCTTCCCAGAGTGTGTGTATATGCCAGGAGCTTAGTCCTCTGTGTGAAAGGATGGGAGGGAATCTTTAGGAGTTGGGCCCTTTCGGGGCTGGAGAGACAGCCAAGTGGTTAAGAGCACTGGCTACTCTTGCAGAGGACTTGGGTTCGATTCCCAGCACCCATGTGGGACCTAACAACTTTCCATGTCTCCAGTTCCAGGAGAATCCAGTGCCCTCTTCTGACCTCTTCCGGCATTGCACAACATGGGTGCATTTACATACATGCAGACTATACACTTGTACACATAAAATAAAATTAAAATAAAAAGAGTGTTGGTGCCTAGTGGGCAGTGGCTAGGACTCTGGGGCAAGAGATTAAGGTAGTTGTTGTGGGAACTCAGTTGCCCAGAGTGAGAGAAGTACCAGGTCTCTCCCTGCTCTCTGGCCTCCTGTCTTGTGGTCCTTCTTCCATATGCTCCCCCCTGAACACCATCTTCAGTGCAGCAACGTGGCCAGGCAGCTTGTCCTGAGGCATGAACCAATGGGGCTGCTGCATTCAAATCTGTCTTGGATTTTTCAGCCCCCAAATCATAAGCCAAATATGTATCTTTTATTTATGAAGTACCCAACCTCAGTGTTGCCTTCCTCTCTGTTCCTCAGCTGTGGCTGCTGAGGCTCAGTCGAAAGCCTCCGGGGCAGAGAGAGAAAGAGGGAGAGGAGAGATAGAGACAGAAAGACAGATCCAAGAAAGAACTGGGAGAAATTCCAAGGGAATAACTCGTTTATTGCCAAAAGTCACAGCCTTTTATAACAGGCCTGTGAGGCGGGAATTTACAGCATATGCAGGGTGCTAGCCTGTTGGGTACGGAAACTGAGGTGTGTTCTCCAGATGGCTACAGGAATGTGACAATGTTTTGCCCAAAGCATCAAGGGGAGAGCCATGAGGCAGGTTTTATCCATTGGTGAGCAGGAAGCCAGCCACTTGGGCCTCATTCTGGGGGCTGTCAGCCTCTCCCTGGAGGTTATGGGGCTGAAGCTGACTTCCATAAATGCTCCAGCCAAAAGGAATGCCCACACCTCAGGAACTTTTTTATAGTAATGGAAAACAGACTAACACAGTTTCTTTTTTTTTTAAGTATATATTTTGTACAAGATTATCAAATGACACAGTTTCATAATGCTTTTTTTTTTTCTTTCAAAATTTAGGCATTCCATTTACATGGTATTAAAACAAATTATTATAAAAGACCTTTTTTTAATTATTTTTTTTTTGGATTGTGCTCCAGAATTAGTCCCTAACAGACTGGACCACATAAACTGAAATTTGTTTTTTAGGTTTTATTTTTTATTATGTGTATGAATGTACTGTCTGCATGTAGGTTGGTGCACCCGTGTCGTGCAATGCTGCGGAGGTCAGAAGAGGGTGTCGGATTACCCTGGAGCTGGAATTCTCCTGGAATTGGAGTTACAGACGGTTCTCAGCCACCATGTGGGTGGTGGGGATTGAACCCGGGTCCTCTGCAAGAGGGATTGGCGCTCTTAACTGCTAGGCCATCTCTCCAACCCGTAGTCGGCACTCTTAACCGCTGAACCATCTCTCCAGCCCCATAAACTGAAATTTTAAGGAAGCAAGTAGATCCCAAACCAACCAGATTTTCTTGACAGTAGATGATTCTAGTCAACCTAAATTCACACAATAAAAATTCCTTATAAAACAACCTTGGAAAACAACAACAACAGCAACAACAACAACAACAACAAAACAACCTTGGGGGCCGGAGAGATGGATCAGTGGTTAAGAGCACAGATTGCTCTGCCAGAGGACCTGGGTTTGATTCCCAGCATCCACATGGCGACTAAGAACCGTCTTTAAGCCAGGCATGGTGGCCTGCACCTTTAATCCCAGCACTTGGGAGGCAGAGGCAGGCGGATCTCTGTGAGTTCAAGGCCAGTCTGGTCTACAGAGTGAGTTCCAGGCCAGCTGGGGCTATAGGGAAACCCTGTCTCAAAAATACAAAAACAAAACAAAACAAAACAAAAACCCTTGGGGCAGGCAAGATAACTTAACAGGTAAAAGAACTTGCTGCCTGAGGACTGGAGTTTGATTCTCAGAAGCCCCATGGTGGAAGGAGAGAACTGACTCCTGCAAGTCATCCTCTGACCTCCACATGTGTGTACACACACACACAGACACACACACACACCACAAAGTAAATAAAAATTAGAAACACAAACAGTTTGGAGAAAGCTGTTGTTAACCCAGAAGTTTTCCTTTCCCACTAGTCTGTCTTCTTCCCACCTTACAAAACCTACTGTTTGGGGCTATTATTATTACCCAGTGGGAATTCTCATTCTGTTTTGTAAAATAGAGGCTGCCCTGATTCTCAAATCACAAATAAAAAGCAGTTGAGGTGTAAGGAAAATTTTTGGATTTTTATTTCGGGGGGGGGGCAGGTCATTGAGACAGGGTCTCTCTAGAGCCGCAACTGGCCTGGAACTCACTGTATAGACCAGGCTGACCTTGATCTCAAAGAGATTATCTGCCTGCCTCTGCCTCTCAAGTGTCAGGATTAAAGGTACGCTATCATACTCAGCAAATTTGTTGTAATTCTGTCTTTGAATAATAACTTTCTGGACGTGCCCAAAGCTAAATAGGTAGAATTCACATCAGTGTTTGCCAGAGTCTGGGGAGGAGAAAAGGTTGGTAGTTTTTTGGGTTTTTTTTTTGTATGTGTATGAATGTACTGTCTACATGCAGGTCTGTGCACCCGTGTTGTGCAATGCCGCGGAGGTCAGAAGAGGGTGTTGGATTCCCCTGGAACTGGAGTTCTCCTGGAATTGGAGTTACAGACAGTTCTCAGCCGCCATGTGGGTGCTGGGGATTGAACCCGGGTCCTCTGCAAGAGCAGTCGGCGCTCTTCACTGCTAGGCCATTTCTCCAGCCCTAGGATGGTATTTTTGAGGGACGATGGGTGCATTGTACACTCCTATTGCAGTAGTGTTTACGTGTCCAGAGCAGTGGTTTGAATCATTTTTTTCATGTGCCATAAAATATGGATATTCTAGTTCATCTCTGAGAAATGAAAAAAAAAATAACACACCCTTCCCTCAATTATTCTAAATTAAGTGAGAATACTTCGGAAAACTGGAGTAGACACTTTTTTTTTTTTGGTCTTTTGGAGACAGGGTCTCTTTGTCGCTCCAGCTTGTCCTGGAACTCACTCTGTAGACCAGGCTGACCTTGAACTCACAACGATCCGCCTGCCTCTGCCTCCCAAGTGCTAGGATTAAAGGTGTGTGCCACCACGCCCAGCTTGGAGTGGACACTTTTCGCATATGTACAAAACATCTACATGTCTAGGGATATTTTCAGAGCTTAGTCTCACTGACGTATCTTCACTCTATTTTGCTTTTTTAATAGATTCTCTCACAAGCCAGCAAATCCATCCTAGCATTCCCATCTTTGTTGCCTCATCGATTATTTCATATTGTTTGTGCACTCATAATTCGTGACGCTTATGTGGTTGGCCAAATTGCTCACCTGAAGATGTCATGGGAAAACTTGAAGTCGTGCTCTGTTGTCACCCAGTGCACAGCTTTCATCATCACCTGCCACTTCAAACAGTGCAGTCCTCTATGTGGTCCCCTTCTTCCAGTCGCAGTACTGTATGTGACCCCTGAGCTTGGGGTCAGGTATAAACTGTACAGCATCAGAGGTGACTTTCCGTTTAGTCTTCACCTCAGAGTTGAGTTCTTTTGTCAATAACACTGCGTCAGGACGTGCATTGTCAGGGCAGTTTTCATCAGCCTTCCCTACCTT
This sequence comes from Rhizomys pruinosus, assembly GCA_009823505.1. NCBI lineage: Eukaryota > Metazoa > Chordata > Mammalia > Rodentia > Spalacidae > Rhizomys > Rhizomys pruinosus. Next base: position 491,071 of record VZQC01006976.1, read on the forward strand.
AGTTTCGTCTTTAAATTCAGGGAGTGATTCTATTTTACTGCTGTTTGTCCTCAATCATTTAATGCCTTCATAAATTTGCTGGCTTGTGGCATATCCCTTTTCCCCAGTATTTTTGCAAATATTATTGACTGAGCTGGGTAGGAAACAGTTGTTCCTGGTGTGGCCAGTTTTAGTGGGTAAGCAATCTTCTTTAAACCTAGAACCTTTCCTTTTTTGTTTTGGAGGGGGGATTTTTGAGATATGGTCTCCCTGTAGTCCCAGCTGTCCTGGAACTCACTATGTAGACCAGGATGGCCTTGAACTCACAGAGATCCACCTGCCTCTGCCTCCTGAGTATTAAAGGCGTGCCACCATGCCCAGCTAGAACCTTTTCTTGCTGAAACCAACCCCCCCCCCCAAGTTGTAATCTCTCCCATTTGGGGAAGAAAATCATGAGGATTCCTCAGATGGACACACGCATCCTTTTTATTCTGTATCCACCATCCCATCCTTCACAAACATGGAATACCCTTGCACTAGTCAATATAATGAAAGTTGTCACATGGACATTTGTAAGTAACCAACTTGCTCTTCAGCACAGTTAGAGTGGAGATCTGCTGCAGTGTATATTCGGAGCTGTTCTGGTCTCGCCAGCTGCTTTCTGGATGCCAGTCAGGCATGGTGGCACACGTCTTTAATCCCAGCACTCGGGAGGCAGAGGCAGGCAGATCTCCGAGTTCAAGGCCAGCCTGGTCTACAAAGTGAGTTCCAGGCCAGCTGGGGCTACAGGGAGACCCTGTCTCAAAAAGACAAAAAAANAACATTGTTTCTTGAATACTAAACTACAACTAGTCCAGGAACAATCCTCCCTCCCAGCTATACCTGCGTCATCATCATGAGCCAATTTGATTCTAAAATTCCAAGAAACTCTGTAGCTATAAGGCAGTTTCTCCTCTCTCTTTGTAACTATGAGACTGGTTATAGTTCAAGAAGCCTCCTCCAGGGCTGGAAGTGGGCCTTGCAGTAAGAGCACCGACTGCTCTTGCAAGTAGGACCCGGGTCGACCCCAGCACACATGGCGCTGAGAACCCGTCTTTAAACTCCAATTTCCAGGGGAATCCGACACTCTTCTAAACCTCCGGTGCACAAACCTGCATGCAGACAGTACATTCATACACATGGGAAAATAAATAAATAAATTTATATATATAAAAAAGAAGCCTCATCCATCCACATTCAGAGATCCTTTTCCAGCATGGCCTGATTGCCAAGTCATTTGACTTACAGAAAGTTCTCAACTTAGAGGCTTTTATCTTAGTGCCATAATCTGCATAGCCTAGTTTTTAAAGTTGTCCAGCATCAGTCTTGGAGGACAGCCTGGGCCTTTTACTTGGACTTGAAATTTTATGTGTCTGGGATACATGTAATGTGTACACAGGAAGGGGTAGAAAGCACTAGTCTCTCATCAGATGCCTTCCTGGCCGGCCACCTCTTGATGACTTAACAGGTGTTATCTTGGGGGCCACACGTATAATCCCTGTGCTTGGTAACCTGGAGGCGAGTGCCCATTTAGGTTACACAACTACAGCAGAACCCATTCAGATTCCACTACTGCACAGAGCCATGGAACTGTTACTCTGATTCTCATATTCACACACAATCATTCAGAGTTTAAGGCAGTTGTTCCCTAGTTATTCCCACTGAATTCTTGTTCTACCCGGATGGGGTCAGCACTTGGAATCCCATGGACCCCTTTCCTTCCTGCCTGAGGCCAGTGCCACCCTGGTATGGCATCAAGACACATAGCCTCCTGCGGGGGACCAGCCTGCACTGGCTTTCACTTTCGTCTTCTAACCAAAGAGGGCCCTTACCTGTTCTGGACATCCATTTTGGGTTTCTGTGTCACTGCACCTGTCACTCCAGACTGGAGCTCTATAGATCTCTCACATTCTGGAAGACACAAATCTATCAGACAAAAACAAGGAACACAAAGGAAAAAACACCCATACCGATAGAGAGGACCAGACAAACAGAGACATGTGGTGGCCACCTTTAACTCACACATCTAATACACCTAATAATTCTTGACAAGGGGGATGAGAAAACATCTTCATGGTCCTTGGAGACTGGGTTAGCAATTGGGTCTGGACTCCCTTAAGCTCTCCTCAGATGTCTGGGCTTCCAAACCAACTTACTAATGGGTCCTGTCTGAAGCATGTGTCAGCCAGCAGTTCTTAACTTTGTCTTCTACTTTGTGGAATCTGTGGTGGTCACAATCTTGGGCTCCTGTGGGCCTCTGAGTACAACTCGCCCCATATTGGGCCAGTCTCAAACTGGTGACTCTTTAATGTCTGGTCTGGGGCTCCTGTGGGCCTTCAGACCTGTCCCAGACCAACAGCCCTAGATCTGAGGTATCCCAGTTATCTCAATGGGGGAGGAACGGGGTGCTCCAAATTTTACAGAGTTTGAGACCACCAGGAAAGACCACCAGACTCAATTCAGATTTAAATTAGCCAAATTTATTGAAACAGTACTGTTTGGAAGTCAGTCTCACTTTCCCTCTGAAAGTGCTGTGAGGGAGGTGGACTGGTGGGGATTTGGGAAATTTAAAGGCAAAAAAACAAAGGTAAAAAAAAAAAATTCCAACAGCTGCTCTTACCCTGACCCACCTAGAAAAAGTCAGGGTGATTTTAAGCAGAATAAAGTTACAGAAGCCAAAACCAATAGTAATCAATTTGGTCTATGTTTTTTAAATTTTTTTAATTTTTTATTATTTTCTGTTGTATGAATGTACTGTCTGCATGCAAGTTTGTGACCCGTGTCGTGCAATGCCTCGGAGGTCAGAAGAGGGGTGTCGGATTCCCTGGAACTGGAGTTCTCCTGGAATGGAGTCCCGACGTTCCGGCCGCCATGTGGGTGCTGGGATGAACCTGGGTCCTCTGCAAGAGAGGTCGGTGCTCTTAACCGCTAGGCATCTCTCCAGCCCCTGTCTATGTTTTTAAAAGGTTGAAGTGAGCAGATGGTCAACAGAAGGATATCCTGGGAAAAGGGGAAGGGATCAGGGCTGCCTGGAATTTACTTTTGCAGTCTTGAGCTAAGAATGAGTTGTAAGTGTAGAAAGTGGAGTCACTTCAGCCACTAACGTAAGGCATGCTTACTAGTGAGTTCCAGGCAAGACTAACTACATTGGTGGGGCAGCAAGTTGGTAGGAACAGTAGTTGGATGGGGGATAGAAAAATGTGGAGATTTCTGATATACATCTCAGATGCTAGCTAATGACATTCTTAGCTTTTAGGTTGGTGGAAGTTAATGGTCTGCTGAATTAACATAGTAAAAAATATGTCAAGCCAGGTGTGGTGGCTCACGCCTTTAATCTAGCATTGAGAGGCAGAGGCAGGTGATCTTTGTGAGTTCAAGGATCCACCTGTCTACAGAGTGCAGCTCCAGGCCAGCTGTCCTAAAGGAAATGACATATATATATTTATATATATATTATATATATGTGTGTGTGTGGTGTGTGTGTGTGTGTGGGTGTGTGTGTGTGTGTGTTTCAGACACAGAGATGGGCAATGGATGTGGCTACTGAGGATGAGAGCCCAAGATAACTTTGGAACTGGATATGTATCATTCTAACTCTCCACGGTCACAAGGTTCTAATCGTCAGCAACAGGCACAATGGAGAAAGTGTCACACCACACTGGGACCAGCAGCAAGCAGCAGAATTATTTTCGGAGACTCAGGCAAAATTGGGATTTGTGACTTTGACAAAGAAAATAATTTCTGGGAGAGCCAATATGAAACAGTTGGAGGTTTATTAAGAGACAATTTTAGAAGCAGATGAGATATCTCAGCAGTTCAGGCACAGCTGCTTTTCCAGAGGGCCCAGATTTGGTTCCGAGCAGCTCACATGTGGTAGAACCATCTGTAACTCCCATTCTGGGCAATCTGACACCTTCTTTCTGGCCTCCTTAGGTACGCATATACATAGTGTGCTTATATACATCGTAAACACATACACAAAAAAAAAATTTTTTTTTTGTTTTATTTAAAAAAAAAATTGGGGTCCTTTTTTTTTTTTGAGACAGAGTCCCCTGAGCGCCCAGCCACAGGCTTGACGTTGCAATTAGACCAAGTGGCCTTGAACTCACAAGCGGATCCACTTGCCTCCACCTCCCAAGTTCGAGGATTAAAGGATTGTGCCACCATACTTGGTTAAATTATATGTTTTTATCTTTCTCCCACCCTTGTGCTTAGAATCTATATCCAAAATCTTTTTTTAAATTAGTAATTTTTATTTTATTTTTTTCTTTTATGTGTGATATTTTACCGCATGAATGTAGGTCTGTGCACCCGTGTAGTGCAATGCTGCGGAGGTCAGAAAGAGAGTGTCAGACTCCCCTGAACTGGAGTTAAACATTTCTTACACGTTGGGTATATGAAGAGGTCTAAATGAAGAGCGTCGTCTTTATAACCGCAGGACCTCTTCCAGGAAGCTTTTTTTTATTTTATGGGTATTAGTGTTTTGCTGCATGTATGTAGTATGCCATGATAGCAATGCATGGAGGCCAGAAGAGGGATAGGATTGAATAAATGGGTTACAGTATATTGTAGCCACATTGTGTAGCTTGGAAGAGCCACCGGTGCTCTTTAAAAAAAAAAATTTTTTTTTTATAATTTTATTTATTCTGTACGTGTATGAATGTACTGTCTGCATCAAGTTGTGCACCCCGTGACGCTGCAATGCCACGGAGGGCGATAGAGTGTTTAATTCCCCTGGAACTGGAGTTTCTCCTGGAATTGAGGTTTCAGACGGCTCTCGGCCGCCATTTTGCTGTTGGGATCACCTTGTCCTCTTGTAAGAGCAGTCGGGTCTCTTATTAGGGCCATCTCTCCACCCTCTATGCTCATATCTTATCATCTGTTCTAAAACAATATTAGTCATTAACATTCCCACTTCTGTCTCCTCCCAGTCCCACCGGACCCCCCGTAACCCCCTAATATATCTCTCACCTTTATGTCTCTCTCTCTTCTTCTCTTTCTCTCTGTCTTCTTTCTTTCTTTTTTCTTCTTTCTGCATGTTTCACCTTATGTCAAACTGAAATGCTGCAGAGGTCAGAACGAGGCATTCAGATTCCCCGGAACAAAGAGTTAAAGATGGTTCTTCACCGCATGTGGGTGCTGGGAATCGAAGCTCGGGTCCTCTGTAAGTAATGTCCTTTTTAACCACTGAGCTATCTCTCCAGCCCTCTCTGATTTTATTATTAACCCACGAGTTCAACTAGCTTGCTGCCTGCTAGATCCATCCTGTTGAACCCTGTTGGAATGCTCTTGTGCAGGTCCTTTCTGGTTAACCACAGCTCCATTAGTTCATGTGTGCACAAGCCGTGTCCTGTCCAGAAGACAGTACTTCACAGCACTCCTCCTCCCCAACCTCCTCTCTAGTGTTCCCTGAGCTTTGGGTTGGGGTTTGCTACAAACTTGTCAATTAAGACTTGAGCACTCAACAGTTACTTATTCTCAGTTCTGTGACCGGTAGGTGTCACTAGTTAACTGCTTCCCATGGCAGAGAAGCTTCCGTGACCAAAGTTTTAATTTGTGAATATACAGAAATATTTAGAAACCAGTTTGACAACAGTGTGTGTAGCAAAATAACAGTAGTAGATTCCCCACTAGGACCAGGGACCCCCCAGAGCATGGGCCTTTGACTAGGTTATAGTATCATCCATGAATTGAATTCTATCCTATGAAGCAGCCTCAAATCCTCAGAAAGTGGTTGGTTCCCCCCAAATATTCATGTCACTATTGCCCCAGTGGCCACATCTTGTCTGGCAAGATGGTGTGGTGGCATTCAGCCTTCACCCCTGGGCGATGCCGTTGATAACGTTTCTCTCCCTGTGGTCTGTATAACACTTTACATTTATTATTATTTATTTTATTTATCATGCGTATGAGCGTATTGCCTGCATTTCTATAAGTAATCCGTGTCATGCAATGCCCATGGAGGTCAGAAGAGGCGTCAAATCCCGCCAGTATGAAGTGATGGATGGTTGTTCACACCATGTGAGTACTGGAACTGAAACCACGGTCCTCTGCGAGAGCATCCGTGCTCTAACCACTGACCATCTCTCCAGCCCCTGCAGGCACTATCAAAGCTAGCCGGCAGGGAAGAAGTTTTCAGGTCAGTACAGCTTGATTCTCCATATCTCTTGAGTCAAAAGTAGGTAATGTTTTCAGTAAGTGTCTAGTGCCTCCTGACCAATAACTCAGGCACATGAGAAGTAAGATAAATGGGTACTCTGGGTGAGCTTTTAGAGATTCTCCTATTTATCATCTTAGATGAGTGTATAATTGGATAGCGATATGATCATGAATATGCATTATGGGAGGGCAAGCACAGTCATAAAAAAAAATCATATCTGTTCATCAAAAGAGAATTGTCCAAGTTGTGACCTTAACAACCAGGTAGATCCTTCAATCTTCAGACTCGACAAGAGAAGCTGTGACAAAACACTTTGACCGATACCAACTTGGGAAGGAAAGGGTTTTTCTCTTACATCCGGGACGTGCTCAAGGCAGGAATCAGGGCAGGAACCTGAGGCAGGAGCTGAAGCACAGGCCATGGAGAATGCTGCCACTGGCTTGCTTCTCTGGCCCATGCTCAGCCTGCTTTCTTTTTTTTAATATTTATTTATTTACTTATTTATTATATGAAAGTACTGTCTGCATGTAGGTCGTGCACCCTGTTGTGTGCACCTGTGTCGTGCAATGCCGAGGGTCAGAAGAGGGCATCAGATTCCCTCTGGAACTGCTGTAAAGATGGTTTCTCAGCCGCCATGTGGTGCTGGGGATCGAACCCAGGTCCACATGAAAGAGCAGTTGGCGCTCTTAACGCTATGTCATCTGCTCCACCCCCAGGGCCTGTTTCTCTTATACAATACAGATCCCCTGCCTAGGGTGGGCACATCCACATGGGCTCGCCATCTGGACACCAATAACAAGACAATACTCTACAGAAGTGGTCACAGCCGAGTCCTATGAAGACAACTCCTCAATTGTGTGCCAGGTGTGTCGACTTGCACCAAAAGCTATCCAGCACAGAGAAGTAGCTGGGTAGTAACATTGGACAAACTGATGATTCTTGTTCTTGTTCTGGGTGGGATGCCAAGGGACCATTGTGATAGTTGGTCTTGTCAAGTTGATTGAATTTAGATCACTAGAAGCAACCACGCAAGCTCTGTGAGGACTGAGAAGGGAGATGTGCCCTCATATGAGGTCCACCGTATCCAACAGGTGGCCCAGATACAGAGATCCCAGGAGACAGCAGCGTGCGGGAGCAAGCCGGACTCTGCTTAGTGCTGACAAGTGCATCTGTCACCATCATCCTCCAGTGTTGCTGACGTCACTCTGGCTTCTTTGGCTTTCCCATGTGGTCTGAAGGCCAATGACACTCTGGGAGTCTTCCAGACCCTACCACTGCCAGACTGGGAAGTAATCAGCTTTGTGTACTGAGCAGCTAGCTACCAGGTTCTCAGCCTCTCCAACAGTGAGGACAGCACTGTTGGACTACTCGGTCCCTATCAGTTTGTACATCCACTCTAAACTACAGTCCCTTCTATAACACACACACACACACCACACACACAACACACACACAAACACACACATCTGGTGTTGCTTCTGTCCCTCTAAGTGTCTAATACAGCCTCTGATTCAGTTACCTTTCTCCATTAGAACCATGCTGGGAATGAATCCTTTGGGATTTATTCAAGAACCAAACTAGTCTCTGTCTAAACATCTGAGCTGAGGGAGAGGTGGGGGGAGTCAAAGGTTTAGTGGCCTTTAGGATGAGAAAGCTGACAACCAGGCCTGCAGGTCTGACACCTGGATTTTTTTTTTTTTTTTTATAAAAAAAAAAAAAAAAAAAAAAAAAAATCCAGGTGTCAGACCTGCAGGCCTGGTTGTCAGCTTTCTCATCCTAAAGGCCACTAAACCTTTGACTCCCCCCACCTCTCCCTCAGCTCAGATGTTTAGACAGAGACTAGTTTGGTTCTTGAATAAATCCCAAAGGATTCATTCCCAGCATGGTTCTAATGGAAGAAAGGTAACTGAATCAGAGGCTGTATTAGGACACTTAGAGGGACAGAAGCAACACCAGAATGTGTGTGTGTGTGTGTGTGTGTGTGTGTGTGTGTGTGTGTGTGTGTTATAGAAAGGGATGTAGTAGAGTGGATTACAACTGATAGGGACCGAGTAGTCCAACAGTAGCTGTCCTCACTGTGGAGAGGCTGAGAACCTGGTAGCTAGCTGCTCAGTACACAAAGCTGATTACTTCCCAGTCTGGCAGTGGTAGGGTCTGGAAGACTCCCAGAGTGTCATTGGCCTTCAGACCACATGGGAAAGCCAAAGAAGCCAGAGTGACGTCAGCAACACTGGAGGATGATGGTGACAGATGCACTTGTCAGCACTAAGCAGAGTCCGGCTTGCTCCCGCACGCTGCTGTCTCCTGGGATCTCTGTATCTGGGCCACCTGTTGGAAGGTGGCACTCATACTGAGGGCACATCTCCCTTCTCAGTCCTCACAGAGGCTCCTAGAAGTGTGCTTCTTAGGTGATTCTAAATTCAATCAACTTGACAAGACCAACTATCACAATGGTCCCTTGGCATCCCACCCAGAACAAGAACAAGAATCATCAGTTTGTCCAATGTACTACCCAGCATTACTCTCTGTGCTGGATAGCTTTGGTGTCAAGTCGACACACCTGGACACAATTGAGGAGTTGTCTTCATTGGACTGGCCTGTGACCACTTCTGTAGAGTATTGTCTTGGTTATTGAGTGATCCAGATGGCCGAGCCCATTGTGGATGGTGCCACCCCTAGGCAGGGGATTCTGTATTGTATAAGAAAACAGGCTGGGGGCTGGAGAGATGACCTAGCAGTTAAGAGCGCCAACTGCTCTTTCAGTGGACCTGGGTTCGATCCCCAGCACCCACATGGCGGCTGAGAACCATCTTTAACACCAGTTCCAAGGGAATCTGATGCCCTCTTCTGACCCCCTCGGCATTGCACGACACAGGTGCACACAACACGGGTGCACAGACCTACATGCAGACAGTACATTCATATAAATAAATAATAAATAAATAAATATTAAAAAAAAGAAAGCAGGCTGAGCATGGGCCAGGAGAGCAAGCCAGTGAGCAGCATTCCTCCATGGCCTGTGCTTCAGCTCCTGCCTCCAGGTTCCTGCCCTGAGTTCCTGCCTTGAGCTCCCTGATGTAAGATGAATAAACCCTTTCCTTCCCAAGTTGGTATCGGTCAAAATGTTTTGTCACAGCTTCTCTTGTCGAGTCTGAAGATTGAAGGATCTACCTGGTTGTTAAGGTCACAACTTGGACAATTCTCTGTTTTGATGAACAGATATGATTTTTCTTTACTATGTGTGTATCCCTTCCCATAATGCATATTCATGATCATATCGCTATCCAATTATACACTCATCTAAGATGATAAATAGGAGAATCTCTAAAAGCTCACCCAGAGTACCCATTTATCTTACTTCTCATGTGCCTGAGTTATTGGTCAGGGAGGCATAGACACTTACTGAAAACATTACATACTTTGACTTCAAGAGATAGAGAAATCAAGCTGTAACTGACCTGAAAACTTCCTCCCTGCCGGCTAGCTTTGATAGTGCCATGCAGGGGCTGGAGAGATGGCTCAGTGGTTAAGAGCACTGGATGCTCTTGCAGAGGACCTGGGTTCAGTTCCCAGTACTCACATGGTGGCTAACAACCATCCATCACTTCAGTACTGGCGGGATTTGACGCCCTCTTCTGACCTCCATGGGCATTGCATGACACGGATGTACTTATAGACATGCAGGCAATACGCTCATACGCATAAAATAAAAATAATAAATAATAAATGTAAAAGGTGTTATACAGACCACAGGGAGAGAAACGTTATCAACGGCATCGCCCAGGGGTGAAGGCTGAATGCCACCACACCATCTTGCCAGACAAGATGTGGCCACTGGGGCAATAGTGACATGACTATTGTGGGGGTAACCAACCACTTTCTGAGGATTTGAGGCCTGCTTCATAGGATAGAATTCAATTCATGGATGATACTATAAACCTAGTCAAAGGCCCATGCTCTGGGGGGTCCCTGGTCCTAGTGGGGAATCTACTACTGTTATTTTGCTACACACACATGTTGTCAAACTGGTTTCTAAATATTTCTGTTTATATTCACAAATTAAAACTTTGGTCACGGAAGCTTCTCTGCCATGGGAAGCAGTTAACTCAGTGACACCTAACCGGTCACAGAACTGAGAATAAGTAACTGTTGAGTGCTCAAGTCTTAAATGACAAGTTTGTAGCAACCCCAACCCAAAGCTCAGGGAACACTAGAGAAGAGGTTGGGGAGGAGGAGTGCTGTGAAGTACTGTCTTCTGGACAGGACACGGCTGTTGCACACATGAACTAATGGCAGCTGTGGTTAACCAGAAAGGACCTGCACAAGAGCATTCCAACAGGGTTCAACAGGATGGATCTAGCAGGCAGCACTAGTTGAACTCGGTGGGTTAAAATAAGACAGAGAGGGCTGGAGAGATAGCTCAGTGGTTAAGAGCACTGACTGCTCTTACAGAGGACCCGAGTTCGATTCCCAGCACCCACATGGCGGTGAAGAACCATCTTTAACTCTTGTTCCAGGGGAATCTGATGCCCTCTTCTGACCTCTGCAGCATTTCAGGACATGGGTGCACCGACATGCACATAAGAAGTAGAAAGAAAGAAAGAAAAAAAGAAAGAAAGAAGACAGAGAGAGAGAAAGAGAAAGAAAGAGAGAGAGAACATAAAGGTGAGGAGATATATTAGGGGGTTACGGGGTGTCCGGTGGGACTGGGAGGGGGAGAAGTTGGTGTGTATATGAATAAATATATTGTTTAGAAGAACAGAGAGATGAAGCAGTGATTAAGAGCATAGGTGAGGGCTGGAGAGATGGCCTAGCGGTTAAGAGCACCGACTGCTCTTACAGAGGACCCGGGTTCGATCCCCAACACCCACATGGCGGCCGAGAGCCGTCTGAAACTCCAATTCCAGGAGAACTCCAGTTCCAGGGGAATCTGACACCCTCTTCTGCCCTCCGTGGCATTGCACGTCACGGGTGCACAAACTTGATGCAGACAGTACATTCATACACGTACAGAAATAAATAAAATTAATAAAAAAAAAATTTTTTTTTTAAAGAGCACCGGTGGCTCTTCCAGAGGACCTCCAGCACCCACATGGTGGCTAACAATCATCTGTAATCCCAGTTTCAGGGAATCCTATGCCCTCTTCTGGCCTCCATGGGCATTGCATACATATGGCATACTTACATACATGCAGGCAAAACACTCATACCCATAAAATTAAAAAACAAATTAGCTCGGGCTGGAGAGGTGGCCTAGCGGTTAAGAGCACCGACTGCTCTTCAGAGGACCCGGGTTCTATCCCCAGCACCCACACAGTGGCTAAGAACTGTCTTTAACTCCAGTTCCAGGGGAGTCCGACACCCTCTTCTGACCTCCGCAGCATTGCACTACACGGGTGCACAGACCTACATCCAGACGGTACATTCATACACATATAAGAAAAAATAAAATAAAAAATTAGCTAATTTTAAAAATAGAGATTTTGATATAGATTCTAAGCACAAGGGTGGGAGAAAGATAAAAACATATAATTTAACCAAGTATGGTGGCACACGCCTCTAATCCTCGAACTTGGGAGGTGGAGGCAAGTGGATCGCTGTGAGTTCAAGGCCAGCTTGGTCTACATTGCAAGTCAAAGGCCTGCTGGGGCTTCAGGGGACTCTGTCTCAAAAAAAAAAAAGGACCCCAATTTTTTTTTTAATAAAAAAGCAAAAAAATTTATTTTTATGCATACATGTATATAAGCACACTATGTATATGCAGTACCTAAGGAGGCCAGAAAAAGGTGTCAGATGCCCAGAATGGGAGTTACAGATGGTTGCTACCCACTATGTGAGTGCTCGGAACCAAATCTGGGCCCTCTGGAAAAGCAGCTGTGCCTGAACTGCTGAGATATCTCATCTGCTTCTAAAATTGTCTCTTAATAAACCTCCAACTGTTTCATATTGGCTCTCCCAGAAATTATTTTCTTTGTCAAAGTCACAAATCCCAATTTTGCCTGAGTCTCCGAAAATAATTCTGCTGCTTGCTGCTGGTCCCAGTGTGGTGTGACACTTTCTCCATTGTGCCTGTTGCTGACGATTAGAACCTTGTGACCGTGGAGAGTTAGAATGATACATATCCAGTTCCAAAGTTATCTTGGGCTCTCATCCTCAGTAGCCACATCCATTGCCCATCTCTGTGTCTGAAAACACACACACACACACACACACACACACACACACACACACACACACACATATATATATATATATATATATAAAATTGTCATTTCCCTTTAGGACCAGCTGGCCTGGAGCTCACTCTGTAGACCAGGTGGTCCTTGAACTCACAAAGATCCACCTGCCTCTGCCTCTCAATGCTAGGATTAAAGGCGTGAGCCACCACACCTGGCTTGAACATATTTTTTACTATGTTAATTCAGCAGACCATTAACTTCCACCAACCTAAAAGCTAAGAATGTCATTAGCTAGCATCTGAGATGTATATCAGAAATCTCCACATTTTTCTATCCCCCATCCAACTACTGTTCCTACCAACTTGCTGCCCCACCAATGTAGTTAGTCTTGCCTGGAACTCACTATGTAAGATGCCTTACTTTGATGGCTGAAGTGACTCCACTTTCTACACTTACAACTCATTCTTAGATCAAGGCTGCAAAGTAAATTCCAGGCAGCCCTGATCCCTTCCCCTTTTCCCAGGATATCCTTCTGTTGACCATCTGCTCACTTCAACCTTTTAAAAACATAGACAGGGGCTGGAGAGATGGCCTAGCGGTTAAGAGCACCGACCTCTCTTGCAGAGGACCCAGGTTCAATCCCCAGCACCCACATGGCGGCCGAGAACCGTCTGGGACTCCAATTCCAGGAGAACTCCAGTTCCAGGGGAATCCGACACCCTCTTCTGACCTCCGAGGCATTGCACGACACGGGTGCACAAACTTGCATGCAGACAGTACATTCATACATAGACAGAAATAAATAAAAAAATTAAAAAAAATTTAAAAACATAGACAAGATTAACTATTGGTTTTGGCTTCTGTAACTTGTTAATCCTGCTTAAAATCACCCTGACTTTTTCTAGGTGGGTCAGGGTATAAGGCAGCTGTGGGAATTTTTTTTTTTACCTTGTGTTTTTTGCCTTTAAATTTCCCAATCCCCACCAGTCACCCCTCCCTCACAGCACTTTCAGATGGGAAAGTGAGACTGACTTCCAAACAGTACTGTTTCAATAAATTTGGCTAATTTAAATCTGAATTGAGTCTGGTGGTCTTTCCTGGTGGTCTCAAACTCTGTAAAATTTGGAGCACCCCGTTCCTCCCCCATTGAGATAACTGGGATACCTCAGATCTAGGGCTGTTGGTCTGGGACAGGTCTGAAGGCCCACAGGAGCCCCAGACCAGACATTAAAGAGTCACCAGTTTGAGACTGGCCCAATATGGGGCGAGTTGTACTCAGAGGCCCACAGGAGCCCAAGATTGTGACCACCACAGATTCCACAAAGTAGAAGACAAAGTTAAGAACTGCTGGCTGACACATGCTTCAGACAGGACCCATTAGTAAGTTGGTTTGGAAGCCCAGACATCTGAGGAGAGCTTAAGGGAGTCCAGACCCAATTGCTAACCCAGTCTCCAAGGACCATGAAGATGTTTTCTCATCCCCCTTGTCAAGAATTATTAGGTGTATTAGATGTGTGAGTTAAAGGTGGCCACCACATGTCTCTGTTTGTCTGGTCCTCTCTATCGGTATGGGTGTTTTTTCCTTTGTGTTCCTTGTTTTTGTCTGATAGATTTGTGTCTTCCAGAATGTGAGAGATCTATAGAGCTCCAGTCTGGAGTGACAGGTGCAGTGACACAGAAACCCAAAATGGATGTCCAGACCAGGTATAGGCCCTCTTGGTTAGAGAGACAAGTGAAAGCCAGTGCAGGCTGGTCCCCCGCAGGAGGCTATGTGTCTTGATGCCATACCAGGGTGGCACTGGCCTCCAGGCAGGAAGGAAAGGGGTCCATGGGATTCCAAAGTGCTGACCCCATCCGGGTAGAACAAGAATTCAGTGGGAATAACTAGGGAACAACTGCCTTAAACTCTGAATGATTGTGTGTGAATATGAGAATCAGAGTAACAGTTCCATGGCTCTGTGCAGTAGTGGAATCTGAATGGGTTCTGCTGTAGTTGTGTAACCTAAATGGGCACTCGCCTCCAGGTTACCAAGCACAGGGATTATACGTGTGGCCCCCAAGATAACACCTGTTAAGTCATCAAGAGGTGGCCGGCCAGGAAGGCATCTGAGTGAGAGACTAGTGCTTTCTACCCCTTCCTGTGTACACATTACATGTATCCCAGACACATAAAATTTCAAGTCCAAGTAAAAGGCCCAGGCTGTCCTCCAAGACTGATGCTGGACAACTTTAAACTAAGCTATGCAGATTATGGCACTAAGATAAAAGCCTCTAAGTTGAGAACTTTCTGTAAAGTCAAATGACTTGGCATCAGGCCATGCTGGAAAAGGATCTCTGAATGTGGATGGATGAGGCTTCTTTTTTATATATATAAATTTATTTATTTATTTTCCCATGTGTATGAATGTACTGTCTGCATGCAGGTTTGTGCACGGAGGTCAGAAGAGTGTCGGATTCCCCTGGAAATGGAGTTAAAGACGGTTCTCAGCCGCCATGTGGGTGCTGGGGATCGAACCCCGGTCCTCTGCAAGAGCAGTCGGTGCTCTTAACTGCAAGGCCATCTCTCCAGCCCTGGAGGAGGCTTCTTGAACTCTAAAACCCAGTCTCATAGTTACCAAAAGAGGAAGGAGAACTGCCTTATAGCTACAAGATTTCTTGGAATTTTAGAATCAATTGGCTCATGATGATGACGCAGGTATAGCTGGGAGGGAGGATGTGTTACCTGGCTAGTTGTAAGTTTTCAAGTATTACAGAAACAATGTACTCTCTGAAACTACCTCCATGAGGAGATCTCCATGGCTGGGTGCAGTGGGAGGGGCTGGGCAAAAATACAGGGTAAAGCAAAAGTCAGCTAGGGCAAAATGGAGTCAGCTACTCCATTTCAGTGTCATCAAAATGTCCCACAGAGAAGCTGTGCCTACAAAGGCTGATTGACTCCGTGAGAACTTCAGTGAATTTGGAGAGGGTGGGATGGTGCAGGTCCAGATACAAATTACAAATTATGTTGTGCTGTCTTTAGCTTCTTTAAGTGACTATTTATTATTCAGCTCTGTCTGAGACCGAACATCCTTGTGACTGTTAAGTAAGTCCTTTCGAACATATGAACAGACGTCTAGCTTCTACCAGCGTAAACCCTGGGATGAGATCTGAGGCCTGTAACCAAGATTATTTCTACTTTTTTTTATAACCTTGCCTGCCTGATGTCTCCAGCAATCTATTTGGAATGTATTTACATTGTTCTGTTAATATAAAATTGTTTTCCCATTGGAACATGAACTCTGGGGTAACCGAAATTTCTGTTCTTGGACCTTGGTCACTCATTCTTGGCTCCAGAATAAGCTGTTATTTTTCCCTTTTAAGGTGAGAGCTTTGTTCTTCTATGGTAACAGAACACAGAAACTGGTTATACAGATTTAGGGACAAGGATCTTTTCAAAACAGTCTTATCCTTGCACAGAAGCCAGAAACATCCTTGGTTCTATTCTGGCTGGGGAGGCCAGGGAACTCTGCTTCTTATCTCTTCCTAAAAGAACATCTCTGCCTAGAAGCTGTGTGTGAGCGAGTGAAAATCCAGACACTAATCCCTTCTGGCAAACAGCTTTGGAACCAGATCTCTAGATTTTCATGGTGGACGTGGATTATATCCATCCCCCAATTCCAGCGCCCATCCCAAATGACTTTAGGGTTTCAGCTCTTGAATAACCTTACAGTATCCCAAAGAGGGGACTCCAGTTTCCCAGTAACAAATGGTGCCCAACATGGCACTCTTGAAAGCTACTTCAACACTAGAATTTCCAGGCACCTGCTAAGACTCTTTAAACACATTCCTATTGATGGGGGCCCCACTGAACATATGGTGTACTGGGTGTCCAATCCCTATGGTAGTGAGGAATGGATTGGCAGACCAGAATAGGAAGAATATTGAACACTTTGTAAGAAAGAGGCAGGCCGGTTGGTAACTAGGGAACTACACAAAAGATGGGGCAATGGGCTACAAGAGACTTCATTTGGAAGTGCTTTTGTGATTAGGATGAGTTTCTTTATGTGCAGTTTTCTGGTGTGTAATCTACACCATGATTAGGGGGCCAGTCCAGATCAGCTGGTATAGAGTTCTGTGAGGTCAGTGTAACCAACTGTGCACACACAATAAATAAATAAATAAATAAATAAATAAATAAATAAATAAATAAACCAAGCTTGATTGCTCACGCCTTTAATCCTAGCACTTGGGAAGCAGAGGCAGGCTGATCTCTGTGAGTTCAGGCCAACCTGGTCTACAGAGCGAGTTCTAGGATACCCGGAGCTATACAGCTGTCTCAAAAAGACTAAATAAATAAATGCAAAAAAAGTTTTACTGTTTATTTATTTTATGTGTATGAGTGTATTGCCTGCATGTATATAAGTGTATATATGTGTACAATGTCCACGAAGACTAGTAGAGGGCATTGGCTCCCCTGGAACTGGAGTTACAGGTGGTTGTTAGCTGCCATGTGGGTGCTGGGAATTGAGCTCCTGTCCTCTGTAAAAGCAGCCAGTGCTCTTAACCTGTGAGCCATCTCTCCAGCCCCTTCTTTTTAAATTTTTTTTTAAATTTTATTTATTTCTGTATGTGTATGAGTGTATTGTCTGCATGCAGGTTTGTGCACCCGTGTAGTGCAATGCCGCGGAGGTCAGAAGAGGGTGTCGGATTCCCCTGGAACTGGAGTTCTTCTGGAATTGGAGTTTCAGACGGTTCTCGGCCACCATGTGGGCGCTGGGGATCGAACCCGGGTCCTCTGTAAGAGCGGTCGGCGCTCTTAACCGCTAGGCCATCTCTCCAGCCCCCTTTCATTGTTCTTAACGAACACCAGTCTGTTACTGTTGAGGTCTGTCTCATCTCTCTTTCATTTTTATGTCACCCAGGGCAATCTTGATATAATATTTTTTAACAGCTACACCTATAAATTAGGAGCTGCTGTTAGGCCACAGCACACACAAACTTCTTAGCTCTGTCCCCGGGAGAAAGCTGCAGAGGGCATGGCCTGTTGTTTTCTGGCTTTGGGGCCTGGTTTTTAGAGTGACCATTGTCTCTCAGGGGCAGGCCAAGGCCTCCCAAATGACAGCTGTGCATTTTCAAAGTCCTTGCCCTAAAATTGCCTGACCAGTTTCTGGCTCATTGTTATCACTTCTGGTCACAGATTTCCTGACTAACAGGAATGTCTTGTGTTATTTACAGTGAGGTCCTTTGAGAATATCAGTGTTTATGTTTCATGATGTGACTTGGGCCTGGAGCCTCTGGAAAGCCACAGGAAGAAGCTAATCACCAAGAAGTGATTAGAGGATTAGAGAGTTGATATTTTCAACCTTTGGGACCTAGAAGGGAAAGGAGAAGGGCTGAGGATTAACCAGCATAAAACCCTGTAAGAAAACTGGTGTGGTGACACATGTCTCTAATCTCCAGCACTTGGGAGGCTGAAGCAGGAGGCTCACATGCTCAAGGCTAGCCTGTGCTACAGAGTTCAAGGCTAATATGAACTATATAGCAAGACACTGTCTCACAAAAACAAAATGAACAAACACAAAGAAACAAAACCCCTGTAATAAGGCATTTGATGAGCTTCTGGCTTGAATTTTTTATTTTTTATTTTATGAGACAGGGTCTCCCTTTAGTCCCAGCTGGCCTGGAGCTCACTATGTAGACCAGGCTGGCCTTGAACTAACAGAGATCTGCCTGCCTCTGCCTCCCAAGTGCTGGGACTAAAGGCGTGCGCCACCATGCCTAGCCCCCTTTTTAATGAATTCCTTTTTCTTTAACATATATAAGTGTTTTGCCTACATGTAAGTACATGCAATACCCTTGGAGGCCAGAAGAGGGTGTTGGATCCCCTAGAACTGGAATTACAGGTGGTTGTTAGTGGGTGCTGGGACCTGAACTGGTGT
Organism: Rhizomys pruinosus; assembly: GCA_009823505.1. Lineage (NCBI taxonomy): Eukaryota > Metazoa > Chordata > Mammalia > Rodentia > Spalacidae > Rhizomys > Rhizomys pruinosus. Next base: position 509,346 of record VZQC01006976.1, read on the forward strand.
CCTCTGAAAAAGCAACAGGTGCTCTTAACTGCTGAGCCATCTCTACCCCAGAACTTCCGGATTTTTTTTTTGGTGGTCTTCTTGAGACAGGGTCTCCCTTTAGTCCTAGCTGGCCTGGAGCTTGCTCTGTGGACCAGGCTGGCTTTGAACTCACAGAGATCCGCCTGCCTCTGCCTCCTCAGTGCTGGATTAAAGGCATGTGCCACCACTCCTAGTGAACTTCTGGATTTTTAAAAAATTTTATTTATTTTTATGTGTATGAATATACTGTCTGCATGTAGGTTTGTGCACCCGTGTTGTGCAATGCCACAAAGGTCAGAAAAGGGCGTTGGATTCCCCTGGAACTGGAGTTACAGACGGTTCTCAGCCGCCATGTAGGTGCTGGGGATCGAACCCAGGTCCTCTGCAAGAGCAGTCAGCACTCTTAACAGCTAGGCCATCTCTCCAACCCCGAACTTCTGGATTTTTAAAAACATGGAGGACTTGGGGCTGGAGAGATGGTTAGCGATTAAGAGCACTGACTGCTCTTGCAGAAGACTGGGGTTCAATCCCCAGCAACCACATGGTGGCCGAGAACCATCTTTAACTCCAGTTCCAGGGGAATCCGATGCCCTCTTCTGTCGCGTCCCCCTTCGTCCAGCGAAAGAAGACACAACACGAGAGCGATCTTCCTCGAGCAGTTTATTCGGGTAACCTTACATCCGCTCTCCTTTCCCTTCCCGGTTCACCACCTATAAGGCATGTCACAACCAATCAACTTCCACCACGTGGGTCTCAAGGATAGGATATCTCTATGCGGAACAGAGGGCTTCAGCAAGGCCAAACCAAATAAGGACATGTTTACTGCATGGAGCGCTCACCCCCGTGGGGGTGGGAGGCGGAAACCGGCGCCATCTTTGAGGCGCGGCACTTCGCAGCTCCCAACACTCTTCTGACCTCCGCGGCATTGCATGACATGGGTGCACAGACCAACATGCAGACAGTACATTCATACACATAATAAAAGAAATTGAAAAAAAAAAAAAAAACATGGAGGACTTCGGGGTATGGGCGGCATGCTCAAAGAGGGGCTGGGTAACCCACATGTGTATCTTACCCTGTCTATCTCATCATCTGGCTGTTCACCAGTGTCTTTTACAATTTGTTATTGTTATTGTTATTATTATTGGAGACAGGGTCTCACTATGTAGCCCAGTCTTGCCTGTAATTCACCATGCTAGCTCCAATTCACAGGGCTCTGTCTGTCTCTGCCTTCCAAGTGCTGGGATTCAAAACGTGCTCTGCCAACCCCAGGCCATAATATCCTTTTAAATAGGCTGGTAAGTATAAGGTGGTCTCCTTAGTTCTTTTAGCAATTTATTAGGCCTGAAAAACAAGAAACAAGAGAGAATGTAACCAGAGCTTTAGAACAAAAGTTCTGGCTTGAGCAGTTCCAAGGGCCATCCTTGTCACCTTAGCCACTAGGGAGCATAGGGACTAATGGAGAAAGGCAGGGAGCAGAGCTGGAATTAGAGCATGCCTCAGGAAGAGGAACAGGTAAAAGGGGCCCAGTGACCCCAAGTTTGTATCACGGCCACTGATGTGATGTTCAAGGATAAGTGGAGAAGAAGGCAAAGCCGGGACAAAGGATCTTCGTACTGAAGCAGGTCTGGTCAAGGTGAAGATGCTGATCGTCATCTCGGTTCTGGTTCTGTAAAGCAGTCCTAAGAAGCTGTCCTCACTTGTGGGGGGAAATAGGGTTGCCATCGGGGGGTGTGTTGTTCCTGGTCCAGCATCTCTGGGTCTTACCCCACAGATAATTCCTCTGGTGTGGGGTCTGATCTGGCCTGGGAGGCCTACATTGCTCAGAGGTTGTTTCAGTCCCTTGTCACAAAGATATTTATGGATCAGTCATATTGATCCGTCTTGTTCCTGGAATGCAAGGTGACTAAGGGGAAAGACTGACCTAGGAGGAACAGCGAGGCAAACACAGACAAGATGGCTCAGCAGTTTAGAACACCTACTGCACACACCTACGGTCCAGTTCCCAGCACCCATATGGTGGCTACCTACAGGCAACTCAAGTTCCAGGGAATCTGATGCCTCTTCTGGCCTCCAAAGACATTGCATGCATATGGCGCACTTACATGCGTGCAAGCAAAATACTCATAAATAAATAGAGATGGCTCAGTAGTTCAGAGCATGTACCAGTCTTCCAGAGGACCCGAATTCAATTCCCAGCAATCCCATCAGATGGCTCACAGCCTCCTGCAACTCCAGCTCCTGGAGGATCCAACGCCTCTGGCTTCCCCTGGCACCTGCTTCACACAGACAGCATATACAGATAATGACATAAAAATAAAAAATCAAGCCAGGCGTGGTGGCACATGCCTTTAATTCCAGCACTCGGGAAGTAGAGGCAGGTGGATCTTTGTGAGTTCAAGGCCAGCCTGGTCTATAGAGCGAGTTCCATGACAGCTGGGGCTACAGGGAGACACTGTCTTGAAAAAGACCAAAAATTAATTAATTAATTAATTAATTAAAAATGAAAAAGAGGCAAGCATAGACCTGGAGGAGGATGACACGGGATTGGTTAGTCCTGTACAGAGATATTGGCTCTCCAAAGCAGAAGACCCAGTCCATACTTTATGGTGCATCAGTCTCCAGAGAAACATGACGAGCAAGATTTATGAAATAAGGGAGGATTTAATCTCTCTGTGTATGCATGTGTGTATGTGTGTATGTGTTTGCGTGTGTTGTATGTGTGTGACATGTGTGTATGTGTGGTGTGTGTATCCATGTGTGGTGTGGTATCTGTATGTATGTATGTGGTGCATGTGTGTGTTTGTGTATGTGTGTGGTGTGTGTGTGGTATATGTATGTGTGTGTTGTGTCTATGCATGTGTGGTATATGTGTGTGGCTTGGTATGTATTTGTATGGTGTGTGTGGTGTGTATATGCATGTGTGTGATTTGTATGTGTGTGGTGTGGTGTCTATATGAATGTTGTATGTGTATATGTGTGCAGCGTGTATGTATATTGTATGATGTGTGTGGTGTATGTATGTATGTATGTGGTATGGTGTGTGTGTGTGGTGTGTGTAGTGTATATGTGTGTGTTATGGTGTATAGATGTAGGCTGTGTGTGTATAGTCTGTGTGCATATGTGTGTGGTGTGGAGCGGGCATGTTTGGTACACGTGTACCCTGGGAAGGCCAGGGGAGAAGGTCTGGTGCTGTCGTCTATGTTCACTGCCGTATCCCCCTGAGATGGGGTCTCCCTGAACCCGGAGCTCATTCTTCCCTCTGGTTACACTGGCAGCCAGCTGCCCCCGTATCTGTCCAGGGTCAGCCCCACTCCCTCTCCCAGCCGTCCTGGAGTTACAGTAAGCCCTAGCCCAAGCTTGGCTCCCACTATGGTGCGGTCCATGTTCAGGGTGAGTCATCTCCACTTCTCTGACCCACACCCCAGTGTTCTCTGTAAACTACCTCATGCACACACTAGGAGTACGCTTCACTCTGCACACACTAGGAACACGCTTCACTCTGCACACACTAGGAACACGCTTGGGCTGGAGAGATGGCCTAGCGGTTAAGAGCGCCGACCGCTCTTGCAGAGGACCCGGGTTCGATCCCCAGCACCCACATGGCGGCCGAGAACCGTCTGAAACTCCAATTCCAGGAGAACTCCAGTTCCAGGGGAATCCGACACCCTCTTCTGACCTCCGCGGCATTGCACGACACGGGTGCACAGACCTGCATGCAGACAGTACATTCATACACATACAGAAATAGATAAGATAAATTAATTTTAAAAAAAAAAAAAAAAAAAGAACACTCTTCACTCTGCACACACTAGGAACACGCTTCAATCATCTGCAACACACTGTAATACGGTTGGGCCTGGAGAGATGGTACTAGCGGTTTAAGTCCCGCCGACCGCTCTGCAGAGGAACCCGCGGGTTCGATCCCCAGCACCCACACAAATGGCGGCCGAGAACCGCTGAAACTCCAAATTCCAGGAGAACGCCAGTTCCAGTGGTATCGACACACTTTTATCTCTGACTCCGGGCATTTCCACGACACGGGGTGCACAGACCTGCATCAGACAGACATTCCACGACATCAGAAATACGCATCACAATTACACAAGGAACGCGCTACTCTCCCTAGGAACACTCTCCCCCTGCACACCCGTAAGGCACCCTCGTCCTCGGCCCCCATAACGGACCAGTTCCCCTTTTCACTCTTCCCCCCCTCGGCGCCCCTCTTCCCCTCAGTGCACCCCTCGGACAGCCCAGCTACTCTGCACCCCCTAGTGACCCCGTGCTTCACGATCTGTACCCACAGAGCATGTTCTCGCACATGGCTTCACCTCTGTACACACTAGGAGCATGTTTCACTCTGCACACCATAGGAACACGCTTCACTCTGCACACACTAGGAGCACGCTTCACTCTGCACACCCTAGGAACACGCTTAACTCGCACACTGACACGCTTAACGCAACCCTAGGAACACGCTTCACTCTGCACATACTAAGGAGCCACACAAAGGCAACGCGTACGCTGCAAAAGAGGGAAAAAGGAGGAAAGAGGAAGAGAGGGGGAAAAAGTAGAGGAAAAAAGAAACAAAGGAAAAAAAAGAAGGGAAAGGAAGGGAAAAGGGGAAAGAGAAAAGGAAAAAAGAAAAAAAGGGGAA